>BSBM01000079.1:7390000-7877500 GCA_027924585.1 Larix kaempferi
AGTTATACTCTAGAACCATAAAATAATTTATGCATTTTCGTCATCATCGTCGTCATCCTCCTCCTCCTCCTCCTCCTCCTCTTCATCAATATTGTCTGCATCAACCTCGCAAGCCAAAATTGATGGAATAAATATATTTCATTTTAAACAATAATAAGTACATTAAAAAAATGTTTTTCATAGCCATCAAAACATATTATTTTTTAATTTGTTGTTAACTAAAAAAAATGTTTTTCATAGCCATCAAAACATATTTTTTTAAATTTGTTGTTAATTAAAAAAATGTTTTTCATAGCCATCAAAACATATTTTTTTTAATTTGTTGTTAATTAAAAAAACGTTTTTCATAGCCATCAAAACATATCATTTCTTAATTTGTTGTTAATAAATGGTCATTGTCGCCTCTTCCAAAAGGTAGGGGGCCCACCAGGTTGTCCCGGGCTCCACGCTGGTGAATTCTCGTGGAGTCCAAGTACCTAGAGCCTCCACCATACCTTCGCACTACGTGTCAAATACAGCTAGAGAGGTCGGCCCATATAAACTCTTACAAACAATACTCCGCTTCCAATGTGGGATAAATCCCAAAAAACAAATCAGTTGCTACCCGCCGGATCCTTTGATTGAATGGTTGTTGAGTCTTCTCCATTTCTCCTGCATGATCGTGAGAAAGATCACAGATCTGCGCTATTTTTTTGAAATGCCTACAACAACCTGAGATAAATCTGCAACTTCCAAAACATTCCATCACTTGGTTGAAAATCGTATTATGCATTTGGGGTGAATTTTTAGAGCCCATATTTTTGCTAACGTCCCCTCCCCATGGTCATATTGGGTGAGGGGGACGTTACTTTTTTCCATGGAAAAAATTGTATATTTTCTATTTCAAGCATAAATCAAAATACAAATTGATGTGTTTACTTGACACTCTGAAGGACTAAGCCTCTCTTCCACTCAGAGATCCCAAGAAAGTTGAAAGAAAATATGGGGATAATGTCTTCACAGACTGACAATTATACAGTCCTCCACTATTTCTTTCCATTTAATCATATTCAGACAAAAAAAAGGAAGCTTTCCTCTAGTTGTGGAAGCATAAACAACATAAAATAAAGTGGATATATTATCTCTTTCTTCAATATCATTAGATTGAAACTTACCACAGCATTGGGATCAGTCAAAAGTTGACTTCTTGAGCACTGGAAGCACATTGTCATACTTTGCTTCCTCTGTTCTCAAATTTCCAAATTGAATAGTTAAAGCTTTTTCTGATAATTCATCTACTTAATTCTCAATGATTGAGCTGAAAATAAAATTATTCTAAATATCTTTTTACTTCTCTAATTTTCCATGATTGGAACTAAAATATTTTTTTACACGTTGTTTATTTTTGTTTTCCCAATCGATGACCAACTTGGAACCACCAATGATCTAAATTTGATTTATACCTTTTTTTAAGCTATTCTCATTAGAATTGAGAGTGCATAGATCTCATCCATGTTTTTTGTAACTTCTCCCAAATCTGCTTTAAAAAAGATGTTGTGGTTTTTCCTTAAAAATGAAAATTCACCAAATCCATGGATGCTATGGGTTCCTTGACATGCTCTTTAAAAAAAACCTAGTCATAGTTTTATCATAATCGTAGTCATCATCATCATTATCATCGTCCTCATCATCATCATCGTTGTCGCTATCATCACCAACACCATCATCATCTTCATCATCATCATAATCATCATAATCATCATCATCTTCATCATCATCATCATCGTCATCATTTTCATCTTCATCATTTCCATCATCATCATCTTCATTATGATCATCTTCTTCATCACCACCACCATCATCATCATCTTCATCATCATCATCATCATCATCATCATCATGCCCTCCATATGACTATGGGAAAATTAGTCAAAACTGCCCTAAGAGAATGCCCGCCATAATTCATGGTTTGAAGATAATTCCCGCACCATCATACCAGGCAATAGCTTGTTGAAGTGGATATCTAGTCATGGTCTCAGTTAGCCTTAATAAGTTTTTAGGAGAAAGATATAAGCCTGCCAAAACAGGGTTTCAGGATAAACCTTGAAGAATTTCCTGAAAATGACTAAGTGTTGGAAAAAATGGCTCAAGTGACCTCAGGGAAATGCCCGCCATAAATTTTGGGTTGAAGAAAATGCCTGCACCATATGGTAATATTGTGGGTTGGTGTTTTTTTCTACCCAACCATGGTCTCAGTTTGTCCAAGGAGACTCTGAGGAAGAAGATATGGATCTGACAAAAGTGCTACTTAGCTTAATTTGCACTACTTCAGTAAAATGCCCGCCAAGGAGAGATAAAGCAACCTCATAGGATGAAATTGGTCTATATGGATTCACTTTGTTGGCCTCTACCCATTCGGTGTCTCACACTTCATATTTGATGAAAATAAAAATTTCATCATGTTGACCTGGGGTTTGACAATTTTGTCTAAGTGTTGAATTAACAGGTTAGAAGGCCATTTTCAAATGCTCGCCGAGGGTGTGTGTGTTTCAGAAAATTTGAAAAGTGACATGGATCTGTTCCTTATTGAAATGGCTATCCAACCATACTTTCATTTTTCCTCATGATGGTCATATATGCAAAAAATATATCTGCCAAAAATAGGAAAAATATCAATTTTCATATTAAACAGGGGAAAATTAGCTAAGTGTTAAAATCCGAAAATTGAAAAGGCATTTTGGAAATGCCCGCAAAATAGGATACTTGCACTGATAATTTTTCAAGATGACATGGGCATACTCCTTGATGATATGGCTATCTAGTTGTGGTATCAGTTCCCTTCCTGGTACTCGCACGTGCAAAATATTGATTTGCCAAAACGAAATAAAATCATATGAGTCATGTTTTAATTTAATAAATAGGAAAATTAATTTTGAAGAGGCACGATGATGAAAAGGTATAAGGTCAGTTTTAAGAGTTGCAATGATTGAAGGGTGAATTATTTAATATATATTCACACATTTTAGAAGGAAGAAGCGTATCTTTGGTGTCCAAGTTGCAGGAGCAGCAAGAACAGGCCAAGACAAATGAAATTCCAGAATTGAAGAAAAGAAATCAAAAAAGGGTGGAAGGTTGGAGCTAGGGAAGGTTGTTGCATCCTACTAAAAAGGTGTTGGTGCATCCTGTTAGTTGTAGCTTTTAAACTACCAATTCAACACTAAGACAAAATTGTCAAACCCTAGGTCAAAATGAGGAGATTTTTTATTTTCATAAACTTGGAAGTATGAGACACCCAATGGATAGAGGCCAACAAGGTGATTCCATCCAGACCAATTTCATCCTTTGAGACCTCTTTCTCTCTCATCGGCGGGCATTTTACTGGAGGAGTGCAAATCAAGATAAGAAGCACTTTTGGCAGATCAATATCTTCTTCCTCGGAGACTCTTTACACAAACCAATGATATAGTTGGATGCACCAAACAAAATTCTAGAGACCCATACTCTCAAAATAATTTTAGGCACCAACAACAAGACATGGCTGGCATTTTACTAAGGTCACTCAGGCATTTTCTATTGATTTTATACTTACACAAATTTTGCACTTTTCTAGACTGGTCCAATATGCATGAAACATTGTTTTGGCAGATCCATAACTTCTTCCTTAGATACTTTTTGGACAATATGAGACCATGGTCAAGTAGACAGCTCAACATGGTACATCCTGACCATCCGGTGTGGGCATTTACTCTAACCCCCAAATTATTGCATGCATTTCCTTGAGGCCACCTGGACCAATTTTCCAACACTTTACCATTTTCAGGAATTTACTAAGTATGTAAAAATTAGTCAAAACTGCTCTAAGAGAATGCCTTCCATAATTCATGGTTTGAGAAAAATGCCCACACCATCATACCAAGCTATAGCTTGTTGAAGTGGCTATCTAGTCATGGTATCAATTTACCTTAATCACTTATGAGGAGAAATTTATAGGTCTGCCAAAACAGGGTTTTGCACCAAAGGAAGTAAAATTGACTAAGTAGCCTACCTGAAAATTCCCACCATAAATCATAGGTTAAAGTAAATGCCCACAACATATGGTCAGGTTGTACCCTGTTGATTTTTCTACCTACCCATCGTCTCAGTTTTTCTTAAGCATGTCTGAGGAGAAAGTTATTAGTCTGCCAAAATAGGGTTTTAGGATAAACTCTAGAGGAATTCCTGAAAATGACGAAGTGTTGGAAAATTGGTCCAAGGGGCCTTGGGAAAATGCCAGCCGTACCTCATGGGATAATGATAAAAATTATATGGAAGTATAATGCTCTAGCTTGTCATAGAGACTATCTCTTCATGGTCTTAGTTTTCACAGAAGATGTTTAATGACAAAGATAACAGTCTGCCAAAACAGGGTCTCAGGTTACTTTTACACCAAAGTAGCAAAACTGCCCAAGTGGCCTCAGAGAAATGCCCGCCATAGTTTGTGAGTTGAATAAAATCCCCACACCATATAGTCATCTTGTAGGTTGTTGTTTTGTCTACCTGACTATGCTTTCACATTGACTTGAAAGGGCCTGAGGAAGAAGTTATGGATCTGCCAAAACAGGGTCACATGTGGAAGAAATTAACCAGGAAAATTGAGAAAAAACTTGTTTTGCATATTAAGAACAAGTTAAATTAGGCTAGGTTTTAAAATCATAAGGTTAAGGGGCTATTTGGAAATGCCTTCCAGGAACTATCCTTGTGTGGATAAATTCATTAGTTGACATGAACTTGTTGCTTGTTGAAGTAGTTATCCAGTGATGGTTCCAGGTTACTTCTTGATAGTCACACGTGCAAGAAATTAACCTGCCAAAGTAGGAAAAATATTGTTTTGCATATTAAGAACAAGAGAAACAAAAGAGGTCCAAATTTTGAAAAATGGTTGTGTTGGAAAATTGGTCCAAGTGGCCTTTGGAAATTGCTTGTTGTACCTCATAGGAGAATGATCAAAATTATCTAAAACTATAATGCTATAGATTGTTGAAGAGGCTATCATACTATAGTCTCATCTCTCAAAGAGGAATTTTGATGACAAAGTTAAAGGCATGCCAAAACAGGGTTTCAGGCTATTTTTGCACCAGTGGTAGTAAAACTACCCAAGTGGCCTCAGGAAAATGCCTGCCATAATTCATAGGTTAAGGTAAATGCCCGTCCCATAGTGTCAGGCTGTAGCTTGTTGATTTTTCTATTTAACCATGGTATCTGATTGTCTTGAGAGTTTCTTAAAAGGAAGTTATGGGTCTTCCAAAACATTGTTTTGGGCAGATTGCTCTAGTCTAGGAAAATGCAAAAATTGTCCGAGTATAAAATTATTGCTATAAATTCCTGAGTGACCTTAGTAAAATTCCCACAATTTCCTATGGTTGATGTCTTAAAATATTTTGAGGGCATGGGTCTCTAGACTGTTGATTGGTGCATCCAAATGTATCATTAGTTTGTCCAAAGAGTCTCTATAAGTGAAGATATTGATCTGCCAAAAGTGCATCCTAGCTTGATTTGCACTTCTCCAGAAAAAGCCCACCGAGGAGAGAGAAAGAGGTCTCAAAGGATGAAATTGGTCTAGATGGAATCACCTTTTTGGCCTCTATCCATTGGGTGTCTCATACTTCCAAGTTGGTGAAAATAAAAATCTCCTCATTTTGACCTAGGGTTTGACAATTTTGTCTTAGTGTTGAATTGGTAGTTTAAAAAGCTAGTGTTGATTGGATGTTTTGGCAGGCCATTATCTTCTTGGACATAGACCTTTTATCGCGAATGAGTCAATGGTCAACTATGTAAATCCTTCACCTGAAAGCTTATTGTTGAATGTAGGTGTCATTGATGTCACTTCAATAGTAGCAGTTGATGCAGTTCCATCTTTAGATTATATCAATTGGGCGGTAAAATTTTGTATTTACTAACTCAAGAGTAAAATGAATGTAATATTTTGTTTAATTATAAACAATAAATATACAAACTAAATATGTGAATATTCAATTTAAAGTAATTTTTTAAAACAGGGTAATTGACGGAGCCCAAGATGTCTCCAAACAACGAGGAAGTTAATTCTTCCTCTTTAAAAATGCATAGCTTTTTTTCAATATATAGCTTTTCTTTAATATAAATTTTTTGGATGATTTTTCATTCAAAATTTTTTTGGAAAGGAAGTTTCCTTCTTATGGTGTATTTTTGAATTGTTTGTTTTCCTCAACTAAATTAGTGTCAATGAGAGAATTCATCTTGCATGCATGAGTCTTAATATTTAGAATATAAGATTAACTAAATAAAACATGGATAGATATTTTTATTACTATATTTTATTGAAAATTAAAATCTTTAATAAAAATTTCAATAATGAAAGGTAGTTTCTTAAATAACACTTTACTATTGAAGGGCATGTTCTGAAACTAAAAGTTTTGTGAGGGTTAAAGTAAGAGTTCAAAATGTCATAAAAATTTGATTTGAAGGGTAAAGATAAAATGAATTTCGAACCCTTCCTGTGTGCAATCATGAAGCCCAATCATGAAAAGAACCAAAATGAATTTATTGATTGTTTGATCTAAGAGTTAAGAGTTCTCAGAATATTGATTAATGTTTGATCTAAGAGTTAAGAGTTAATAGATTAATTCGGGATTAATTTACTTATAGAAGCTTTTTTTCAACGAAAAAAGTGCCTCGTTATTCATTAAGTGAATCAAAGAAAGTTACAATAAAACCTATCCCAAGGATAGAATCTTTGACAACGGACTATGCAGTCTTTTACAGAAAATCCGATAATGCTTGCCACTATTTAGTAATATACCATCATAACCATAGTTGCTGATAACATCATAAAAATAACACAGATACAGAGGAAATCTTAACCAAAAATCCCCTAAAGCGGGTGCATCGAATTTACAAAATGGATCATAAAGGCTAGCCTAATTAATAAAGACGAACATAAAACATTTCCCCCGGATGGTGATCAGTGAAAGGGGTAACCTGAAGAATACCATCTGCCAAATGTAATCCCTTCTTTGACAATAAATCAGCTCTATGATTGAAAGAACGAGAGATGTGTTTTATAGAGTAGTCGTGAAATTGTTCCAATAAGATGGTAATTTACTTATAGAACCATAATGAATTTACTATATAATTAGTAATGTGCTTTAAATTTGAATAGTCAAACATACATACTATAGAATCAAATAACAGAGAAATCACAACATTAGAATTAACGGAATATAAAATAATATTGCACTACATTTAAGAAACAAAATCACAAGCCCAACAAATAGTTACTAGTGTTATAGGGATTTGAATATTGAGAATTCATAATGCAATATTTCAATAGAAGTATCCATTTGTTACAAATTGGCTTTCAAAGAGGCTTTCTTATTGAACCAACAACTCATGTGCAAACTATGAAACTATTCATGCTTTACTTATTAGCCTTTGTAGCAAAGTGAGAAGTGGAAGAATTAAGTAATCCTACAAATTACCACAAGTAAGAAGTTTAACCAAAGCATTCTACTTGCAGTGCCAAAGTGTTTTAACACTTATAGAAATAGATTTAAATGCACAAGGAATATACACAAATCTTATATCCATTGATATATCTAGAATTTTTAGAAATAGATTTAAATGCCATAGGAATGTACACACATCTTATATCCATTAATATATCTCTGTCAATATTTTTTATTACAATTGTCGATATACAACTATATACCAAATAGACCAATATTTGTTGTTGATTACATCAAATGTTTATATCACTAATACGATAGAATCCTACTCCTTAGAACCTCAATAACATGAGCTTCTATTTTACAAAAAAGATAATAGTGTGCATACCAAAAATTAATATAGATGAATAGAAGGGCCTTGGAAAATTAACAGAAAATGAAACAAGTAAACCTATTCAGACAAGTAAATATCAAGAGACCGTGGTGGGTGGGCTGTGTGGTTCCCTCAGCTAGTCTCCATTATTTTTTCCCCTGAGGAAGGTGGGCTATCAGATGGAGGGGACTGTCCAGAACCTACAGAAGTCGTTGGGATCCCCTCGCGGTAGAGACGTTGAATGGCTTCGCGTTGTTCATCAAGGAGCCTTCGCATCTGTACGATCAATTCAAAATTGTTATCTGCGAACTTCTACTCCATGGTATCCTCGATTGCTTCTTCAAGGACTCCAGGTCCTCTTTGTCACATTTCCCCTCCAGCTTCTGTCGAAGCTCTTCTATGTCCTTTTCTAACTTCTCCATTATTCGAGTGAGTGCATCAATGACGCTAGTCCTTCCAACAGGGCCGCGACTGCTACCTTCCACCATTATATAACACAGAGATAAATTTGAAGAATTGTTGTAACAAAGCTTCTAGTACAGGAGCTCATCGCGACTAAGAAGAGAACTGGTCGGAATTTGGCGCCTGCCCTTTTTTGAAAATTCAACAACCAAATGATGAGGAGGGCCAGTGGAGGGAAAAACCACCGGAGACAAAGCTATTTTAGATGGCATTTTTAGCAAAAACCAAGGAACAGGGGCAGATCCAATTTAAAGGAGCGAAAATGAACCAAAAACCCTGAACACGGATCCGAAGAAATATCCACAAGCATCAAAATTAAATATAAACGTACTTCAAAGAGGGTTATATGACATTATGAGTTAGAGAACTTATGTGAGAGTCCAGACTCGAGACCTTACCCTGACTGAGACCATGTGCAAGACCTTACCCTAACCGACCTTTGAAGTGACTGATGGGAGAGATTGGCTGCTAGGGTTCATAGAGGCTATCCTTGGTGATCTGGCCATCCAGCTGTGGTATCAGTTCCCTCCTTGGTGATCTCACGTATGAGCTATTGGTCTCCCAAAAGTAGATAAAAAGTTGTTTATTTATAAAAAGGCTTAAGAGTTAAAAGCTCCATTATGCCCGCAGGGGCTAAAGAAATTCCCACAAGGGCTAAAAGATGCCCGCAAGGGTTTATCTATGCCCACAAGGGCTGAGGTTAATCCCACAGAGGCTTAGGGATTCCTGCATGGAGTGAAGTTAATCCCACAGGGGATTAAGGATGCTCGCAGGGGCTGAGGTAAATCCCGTAGGGGCTTAGGGATGCCCGCAGAGGGTGAAGTTAAGCCCGCAAGGGCTGAAATTAAGCCCGCAGAGGCTAAGTTCTGGTGCTATCATGAAGTCAGTGTTGTAATCTGACATCATTTTGGAAAAGTATGGCAAGTTTTTGGAACTTTGGAAATTGACTAAGTATGGAAAAATTAATCAAAACTGCTCTAAGAGAATGCCCGCCATAATTCATTGTTTGAGGAAAATGCCCGTGCCATCATATCAGGATATACCTTGTTGAATAGGCTATCTAACCATGGTCTAATTTCTTCAAAAGATTGCTTTATGACATCAAAGTTATAGATCTTCCAAAATAAGGGTTCAAGCAGTTTTAGACATTTTGAAAAATGGCTAAGTGTTGAAAAATTGGTCAAAACTGCTCTAAGAGAATGCCTGCCATAATTCATGGTTTGAAGAAAATGCCTGCACCATCATATCAGGATATACCTTGTTGAATAGGCTATCTAACCATAGTCTAATTTATTCAAAAGAGTTCTTTATGACATTAAAGTTATAGATTTGCCAAAACAAGGGTTCAAGCAGTTTTAGACATTTTGAAAAATGGCTGTGTTGAAAAATTGGTCAAAACTGATCTAAGAGAATGCCCTCCATAATTCATGGTTTGAAGAAAATGCCCGCACCATCATATCAGGATATACCTTGTTGAATAGGCTATCTAACCACGGTCTCATTTCTTCAAAAGAGTGCTTTGTGACAAAGTTATAGATCTGCCAAAACAAGGGTTCAAGCAATTTAGACATTTTGAAAAATGGCTAAGTGTTGGAAAATTGGTCCAAATAGCCTTGGGAAAATGCACGTCGTACCTCATAGGTGAATGGTAAAAATTATCTGAAACTATCATGCTGTAGCTTGTTGAAGGGGCTATATTACCATGGTCTCAGCTCTCAAAGAGGGTGTTTGGTGACAAAGTTACAGGCCTGCCAAAACAAGGTTTTAGGATGTTTTGCACCAGAGGTAGTAAAACTACCTAAGTGGCCTCAAGAAAATGCACACCATAATTCATAGGTTAAAGTAAATGCACACACCATATGTTCAGGCTGTAGCTTGTTGATTTGCACTGCTCCATAAAAATGCTCACCGAGGAGAGAGAAAGAAGCTTCAGAGGATGAAAGTGGTCTTGATGGAATCACCTTGTTGGCCTCTACCCATTGGCGGTCTCACACTTCAAATTGGATGAAAATAGAAATATCATCATGTTGACCTAGGGTTTGACAATTTTTCTAAGTGTCAAATCAACATTTAAAAAGGTCAATTGGAAATTCCCGCAAGAAGGTGTCCTTGTGCTAATAAAATTCATAGGGTGACATAGATATGTTCCTTGCTTGAAGTAGTTAACAATACTGATTCACCCCCCCCTCTTAGTATTGACCAATATTGCATCCCACAGAGCTCTAGTACTTGATAACGAATATTATGCATATTGGACAGAAAGAATGAATGCATACTTACAATCATTAGGATGGCTTTCATACTTACTAATGAGTTCATACTCAATAAAAATGGAGGCCATACTTGATGGACTATCTCAACCCATCAAAGAAAAGATAGGACAATGCATCTCAGCTAAGGAACTTTGGGTCAAATTGGAGAAGCTTTATTCAGTCAAAGAAATAGTAAAAGCAAACCTTGCTATTTTCAAGAATGATGATGAAGAAACTTGCAGCCATAAGGAAGATCAAAAGAACAAAACTATATACAAGAAAAAATTTAATGACAGGAATAAATTCTTCTATTCCATGGAAGATAGTAAAGATGAAGAGATTAGTAAAGATGGAGAAAAGACAAAACTAACATGAAACCTAAAATACCAATGACAAGCAGAGTCCAGCAGATCTTTTTTGGTCATTGCTACTCATGCAATACTTTTGGACATATGGCTAGAGAATGTAAGTTGAGGAAGAATGCTTCAATAAAAGTCCAAGAACAAAGGAAGGGATGGAAGAAGATGGAAGTTGTGAAGCAGAAAGATCAAAGATTCCTCAAATATAAAGGAAGGTTTTATGGATATTGTCACTGCTGTCACAAGTTTGGTCACAAGGCTGCTAATTGCAGAACCAAGGGAAAAGATCAAAGTACATAATCCAAGAAACAAAGAAAGTTAGTAAGCAGGGTACCTCATGGAAAGATATGGAGAATAAAGGAAGACTACAAAGTGTCAGAGGAAACATAGATTCCAAGCATCAATGAAGTACTTTCCAAAGATGATGTTCAACATAATAGTGCTATAGATGAGAATGACATACATTATGATGGAAAGCTAGATGAAGATAAAAAATACACTGATGGAGAGAACGATGATGAATGTCTTTTATAAAGTCTCTCGTGGCCTAAAGAGAGAATCCCTGAAATTAGCATTAGAGGGGATCACATACTCCGGGGGAGAAATGTAAAAAAATTGCAGTTGGGTATTTGAAAAGTAATGAATATCATTTGGTAAAAATAAAAGGCTATCATCATCAAAGACAAGAAGTATAGATGACAAATTGAATAAAATCATTTTTTCTGGAAAACATCTATGTTACAAGCACACTTAATGGTTGAAGTGTAACAAAATCAGAAGCAGAATTGGAGAAGATTGCATGGAAAACTCAGTAGAAGACAAAGGAATGACAAAGGAAGTGATGACATGACAAGTATGATGATCTGGCATATGTGATGAGGCTGGAAAGACACATGATGGTTTTCTGGTGATATGATGAAGTCAGTGTTGCAATCTGACATCATTCTAGAAAAGTATGGCAAGTTTGTGGAACTTTGGAAATTGACTAAGTATGGAAAAATTAGTCAAAACTGCTCTAAGAGAATACCTGCCATAATACATTGTTTGAGGAAAATGCCTACACTATCATTTTAAGATATACCTTGTTGAATAGGCTATCTAACCATGGTCTCATTTCTTCAAAAGAGTGAGTTGTGACAAAGTTATAGATCTTCCAAAACAAGGGTTCAAATAGTTTTAGACATTTTGAAAAATGCCTAAGTGTTGGAAAATTGGTCAAAACTGCTCTAAGAGAATGCCCGCCATAATTCATGGTTTGAAGAAAATGACCGCACCATCATATCAGGATATACCTTGTTGAATAGGCTATCTAACCATGGTCTAATTTCATCAAAAGAGTGATTTATGACATTAAAGTTATAGATCTGCCAAAACAAGGGTTCAAGCAGTTTTAGACATTTTGAAAAATGGCTAAGTGTTGAAAAATTGGTCAAAACTGCTTTAAGAGAATGCTCGCCATAATTCAGGGTTTGAAGAAATGCTTGCACCATCATATCAGGATATACCTTGTTGAATAGGGTATCTAACCATGGTCTCATTTCTTCAAAAGAGTGCTTTATGACAAAGTTATAGATCTGCCAAAACAAGGGTTCAAGCAGTTTTAGACATTCTGAAAAATGGCTGTGTTGGAAAATTGGTCCAAATAGCCTTGGGGAAATGCACGTCGTATCTCATAGGTGAATGATAAAAATTATCTGAAACTATCATGTTATATCTTGTTGAAGAGGCTATCCTACCATGGTCTAAGTTCTCAAAAAGAATGTTTGATAACAAAGTTAAAAGTATGCCAAAACAGGATTTCAGACTATTTTGCACCAGAGGGAGTAAAACTACCTAAGTGGCCTCAGTAAAATGCCTACCATTATTCATGGGTTAAAGTAAATGACCGCACCATATGATCAGGATGTAGCTTGTTGATTGGTCTACCTGACCATGGTCTCATTTTTCCTCAAGCATGTCTGAGGAGAAAGTTATAAGTCTGCCAAAATAGGGTATCAGGATAAACTTTGGAGAAATTCCTGAAAATGACTAAGTGTTGGAAAACTGTCTCAGGTGGCCTTAGGGAAATTGCTGCCATAGTTTGTGGGTTGAAGAAAATTCCTGCACCATATGGTCATCTTGTAGGTTGGTGTTTTGTCTACCTGACCATGTCCTCATCTTGACTTGAAAGTGCATGAGGGAGAAGTTATGAATCTGCCAAAACAATGTTTTAGGCAGATTGGACCAAGTCTAAGAAAGTGCAAAAATTGTCTAAATTTAAAATCACTAAAACTGCCTGAGTCACCTCAATAAAATTCCCGCCATCTCTTGTGGTTGATGTGTTAAATCATTTTGGGAGTATGGATCTATAGAATGTTGTATGGTGCATCCAACCATATCAATGGTTTGTCCAAAGAGTTTCTGTAGGTGAAGATATTGATCTGCCAAAAGTGCCTCCCAGACTAAATTGCACTACTCTAGTAAAATGCCCGCCGAGGAGAGAGAAAGAAGTGTCAGAGGATGAAATTGGTCTTGATGGAATCACCTTGTTGGCCTCTACCCATTAGGTGTCTCACACTTCAAATGT
This sequence comes from Larix kaempferi, assembly GCA_027924585.1. Classification (NCBI taxonomy): domain Eukaryota; kingdom Viridiplantae; phylum Streptophyta; class Pinopsida; order Pinales; family Pinaceae; genus Larix; species Larix kaempferi. The sequence goes on from BSBM01000079.1 coordinate 7,403,455, forward strand.
GATGAAAATAAAAATCTCATCATGTTGACCTAGGGTTTGACAATTTTGTCTAAGTATTGAATTAACAGTTTGGAAGTCTATTTTCAAATGCTCGCTAGATGATGTGTGTGTATCAAAAAGTTCAAAAGATGACATGGATCTGGTCCTTGTTGAGGTGTCTATCCATCCATACTTTTAGTTTTCCTTATGATGGTCATATATGCAAAAGATCAATCTACCAAAAGTAGGAAAAGTATCATTTTGCATATTAAGAACTAAAGAAAAATTGGTCAAGTGTTAAGATCAGAAAGTTGAAAAGGCATTTGGAAATGCCCACCAAAGAGTGTCGTTGTGTTGATAATTTTTCCAGATGACATGGGCATGTTCCTTGGTGATCTGACCACCAGCTGTGGTATCAGTTCCCTCCTTGGTGCTCTCACGTGCGAACTATTGGTCTCCCAAAAGCAGAGAAAAACTTGATTATTTATAAAAAGGTGTCACGTCCCCATTTTGACCCCCTTTTGTAAATGATGTAAATACTGATATTTAATCATGGTGAGGAGCTCAAGGCCAAGGCCCCACCATTGATTTAGCGTTTATGTATCGGCAATTAAAATAGATGCCTATGGTTCTTGTGCGAGATAGGCACGATGTAAATAAAACATCATGTAATTATGAATTTCAATGAAAAACTCACAACCGGCTATGCAATGCAACAAAAGAGATGGGGCATGATTCTACAAGGAAAAGGGAGGGAAACTATTCAAACCCTTGATCCAATGGTATTAATCCATGTGTCAATGGGGAAACCCATAAACCACCAACTACCCATTTTGTCTCATGTACCCAATCATTTAATTTTTCCAAGAAATTGGTTAAGGCAGTTAATGCCTTGGGAATGAAAGAGTATGGGCAAGCCATTTTCGTGCATGGGCAAGCCATCAACTTGGAAAATCGTGTTTTTGCTTGTGGGGCAAGAAACCACCCACGAAATGGTGCCCAAATCCATGGGGAAGGGGCAGTCTTCATTCATTCACGCAGTAGGAGCTATCTGGGTCTTTCCCTTCACGTTTTTCAGCAAAATCCTGCATTTTTCCATGCCTGGAAGTTCGTTTTTGTATATATAGCAGCCTGGGAGAGAAGGGCCACGTTTTTGGGGACTATATGAAGGTCGTTTTTGCCCCGAATTGCCCAAGGACGTTTTTCTAAAAACGGATTGACTCCACAGGGTTGTTTCCCAACTTCCCATTTCGTTTTTGTGGGTTCCCACGTTTTCTGAGTTAGCTGAAAACCCCATCTCATGCATCCCACTGTGGAAAATGTTTTTCTCATGCCCAGCAAGTGGGGTTCTGCTGTTATGTGCATCCTCGTTTTGGTTCGAACCTGTGAATTGAAGTTTGGAGTGGTAGTGGATAGAAGTGGCTTGATAAACCTAGTGGGGGAGGCAACCTCTCAAGAAGATCAAGAGGGCTTTGGTTACTCTTCTATGCATACCCTGAGAGCACTAGATAGGGAAGGTATGGCTTGAGGGACTATACAGCAGTGAAAAGAATACTTCCTTGTGCTGGGTGTGTAGGTATTGTGGGTGCCAAGCTAGATAGATCTTGCAAAGTTATCCCTAGCTCTGTGCTGGAGCTCACTAGCTTAGCAACTCTTCCCTTCCATCTCCTAGCAGCCCGATAAACCCAATTGCAGATTGGCTTGGCTCATCTTGGTGTATGCTTGGCTATGTGTGAGTCTGCTGTTCCCTGGTTCCTTGTAGAGATCATGCCCAGCTCGGGGGTGGCAGTGGTGCTGAGAAATTGAAGAGCACACTGGCCTACGGTTGGGTGGAACGTTGCAGTTGCATAGCCAGTTGCGTGGGACTACTTTTGTATAAGATAAGTATTCTCTTGTGTTAAATTGCAATTACTTATTTGATGAACACCTTCAATGTATGATGGATGTGAAATTCTTAATATTCCGCTGTGATTTTCTTAAAACCATACAGTCCCATCTATCTCTGTTATATTATGTTCATGCTTATGATTAAATGTTTCATAGGGCTAGACGCCCAGTTTAATATCACATCTGTTATGCATTTGTGTATGTATATATTCTTATTCATTTGAATTTGAATGCTTGTTTAATGAATGTATATGGGGGCTAGATGCCCGGTTTAACCGTCACTATCCTCTCCATCTAGCTGGTTGGATGGGAGGGGACGTGACAAAAGGCTTAAGGGTTAAAAGCTCCATTATGCCCGCAGGGGCTAAAGAAATTCCCACAAGGGCTAAAAGATGCCCACAAGGGTTTATATATGCCCGTAGGGGCTGAGGTTAAGCCCACAAAGGCTTAGGGATGCTCGGAGGGAGTGAAGTTAAGCCCGCAAGGGCTTAATTAACGATGCCCACATGGGCTGAGGAAATCCCGTAAAACCTGTAGGGGCTTAGGGATTCGTGCAGAGGGTGAAGTTAAGCCCACAGGGGCTGAGATTAAACCCGTAGAGGCTTAGGGGATACCCGCTGGAGGTAAGTTTAAGCCCGCAGGGGCTTAAGGATGCCCACAGGGGCTAAAGTTAAAGTCGCGGGAGCTTAAGCATGCCCGCAAGGGGCTTGCCCGCATATTCCCATGAAGAGGGAAGGGGCATAGGGTTGTTTCCCACATAGGGAGAGGCCAGATGGATGAATCCCGCAAGCCTAAGAAATCCAAAGAAGTTTTTTTTAATTAATTAAAAATATGAAATAAACAAAATCACAAATAAAAGATTAATTATTAGATTTGAAGAGGCACGATAATGAAAAGGCATGAGCACAGTTTGAAAAGATGCAAGGTTTAAAAGATGAAGAATATATATAGCAAATGTGTTGGTCTTAAAAGTATGTATTTATAAATCAACGATCGTCGATCCATCGACACAAGTGCATGTGTTGACCCACGCGTAAAAATCCAAGATCCGTTGGAAGTTGGCATTGGTTTGGCGGGTGTGCAAAGATAGCCATAGGTCGTCGATATAGAAATGAAACTGTGTCGAAAATTAAAAAAAGTCGTTATTTCCACGGTTTTTCCGCCATGATAAAAAAAATGAAAAGACATCTTAAATTTCATTGTATTAATCCACGAATGTTCAAAACATGGAAATATTTCATGGAAAAATCTGCCCGAATGTACTAGTGATTATAATTACAACTACCTGCCAGTGGAATCTGAATGAGAGATTGCACATTGTCAGTATGCCCCTGCGGTTTCATTTTCTTTGCCCCATCTCTTGGATACAACACCATCACTACCTGCGGAAACAATCTATGCCTAAGAAATCTAGTGAACAATTTAATGCATGTGGAAACATGAAGGAGCTACCTTGATCAGGTTTTAACTACTTGAGGGGAAAATGATGGTACCTTCTGAGTTCCTCCATATACAAGTAAGATACCGACATCATTCATAGCCAATGCATAAATTTATTCTTTGTGGCCTTTGGCTACAATTGGAGTATAGCCTTGTAGTTGGGATGTATGTACAGAAGCACTGTTGGTGGCATTAGTAGAACGAACAATTGTACCAAATAGAACATAATTTCCAGAATTCAGAACTCCATTGGAAGTATCATCATCCATTTCTTCACAAGTCCATGATACTTGAAGTATCATCATCCATTGCTTCACAATTCCTTACTCTCTAGAGCCGAACTAAAGAGTTGGTAGATGATCCTAGCACATGGATGTATAGACACCTACGACAAGGAAGGATCAGTTTCAGAAAGAGTGTTTGGTTAAATGTTAGCTCGGTTGCTTCCATTCGTTCAACATGTGATGCTTAAACACAATAAACCAATGCAACTTACACTTCTAATTCCCTAGCGAACGCCTTATAGTATGCAGATAAAAGGGTGTGGGGCATAAAGGGTTTTCGAAGAAGCTAGGATGGAAAACCCTCTTAGATAAAAGAGAAATTACAGCAGCCAAGGAGTGAGGTTTAGGGTTACAGGCCTCAATCGAGAACTCCTTTGGAAGTAGACTAAAAATGAAATCAGTTACCAATCCAGGAAAATCAGATGTAACAAAATAACTACTTCTTTCTCATGAACTCGCTACTTCCGGCTTGTTGGATATCTCCCTTCCTCTAGCTTCCTCCCTCGAACCATTTGAGCAGAGAACCCTAAAGGCAGAGACAACAGATGTGCATGAATGTGAAAGCGATGAGATCGAGGACAGGATGAGAAATAAGGTGAAGTTATGGTTAATGGAAAGAAAATGGAGTGGTTGGATCTGTTGAAAGAGGATAGAGCCACCACCAAGGCGAAGGTCACAGGCATAGATCCAATGCAAATGGTAGCAATAATTATTTCTACTAGGGTTCTAGCCTAGATGTGGATGTAAAGAAGTGAGTATGCAACGTTGCAGAATGTCACATTTAAATTTACTTATTTTCCATCTCATTTTCCCCTTATTTTACTCTTATTTATTTATTTATTTTTATTTTTTTCCTATTTTCTTTTTATTTATTTATTTCCCCTCTTTTCATTATTCATATTATTGTTTTTTAAATTTTATTAATATTAATATATTATATATAATAATTATATTATAAAATATACCTATTATATTTTTTTCAGCGGAAAAATCACCTTCCTGCTATTCCGAAGGAATCAAGGAAAGCTAACAATGCACGGGAAATCTCAACAAACTTCCTCACATATCATGGATGGTAGGTCGAGCAAACCGCCAACCGGTAATCCAAGCCAGAAGATGTCTCAACAGAATTGAACCCTGGTGGATGGAATGAAATCCATCTAACCCCACCAACGAACCACTGTATCCTTGACAAAATATACCTATTATATTATAAGAACTATATTATAAAATATAGATATTATATTATAATAACTATATTATAAAATATGCAGTAGCTACATGCAAAGTAATTTTTTATTAACTTAATGTGGTTTGTGTAAACCTATATCTATCCTCTAAGTGATCTAAGTCTATTATCTATTTCTTTCTTCTTTTTGAGATGAGCCATATTTAACACTCATTTGGTGGTAGTATTATGTGTCAATTTATACTCATGAGCATGAAACGTCTTAACCTTTATTGTTACCTCACTAGCATTTTCAAGTCAATAGATATCTATGTAAGAACATATATACATTTCCAAGCACGTGCATTGGTTCAAAAAGCCCATGAATAGCTTGATTTAGTCCAATTCACCAAAAGAAAATGAGATATATAAGTAATCTAGATGTATAGTTAAAGAATGTATAAGTGGTAACATTGTTTATTTTACAGTGCCTATAACAGTGTTCCAACCAACCTATCAGAATCATGTCAACAACATTGGAATACGATTTCTCAATCAATCTTGGTGAAAATGACCTTGAGTTTCTTCTCGCAAGAAAGCTTGCCCACAAGAAAATCAACTCTAACAGTAAACACCATTGAATCCATCTTCAAGCATGTTAGAGGCATATGGTTTTTAGGGGAGAAAACTGAACTAATGCCTCAACTTTGAGAAGGTCTACCATGATGCCTTATTTGAAATGAGAAATCCTAATACATGTCCCGATGTGACACTGAAGATGCACATTTGAGGATTGAAGTGAATATTATAATGTTGACATAATTTGAATATTTTTCTTAAATGCATTAGATGCTAATTTTAATCCAATAAAAATTTACGTTTGGCACACAAATAAATCATGTCAAAATCCCCTTTATTTAACTATCTATCACACTTGGATTTTTGAAATATCTGATCTAATTTTCGATGAATTCAATGTAGCATTTTGTATGTTTAGCGATGAAATGTGATTTTGGAAGTCACTACCTGATGGGGTCCATGGTGTTGGTTGGCCTATTGATGTTGGTTTCATAATGTGGTATTTCGGGGTACAAATTTATGAAACAATGATACCATTCTCCAATTCGGGACTTTAATCACTCTTATTTATTATTTCAAAGGGATTTCTCAGGAATTCAATACCAAAACCTGCGTCTGCCATTTCACTTACAAGAATGTTCAGTTGATAGTTGCAAGTTCTATTGATTGTATGTACAACACTGGTTTTTCATTCTAGGAATAACAATGCTAGAGTTACAAGCTCTTTTATTCTATTCCTGATGGCATCTATTGACATACACCATGATAATGTAGAATTTACGATATTGAAGGGCCACAATGCTCCATAATAGGTTCATGTCATAATCAATGGTTCTCTTCCAAGGAAGCTTGTTTATATGCCTTCCAAACAACAATACCTTACCTTTAATCATGGTACATGCCCTCAAAATGAAACTTTACCATGATGAAACTCTGTGGTGCGCTCCCTTTGAAATTCAGCTAATACAAACCCTCTACCATGCAGCATCCTTACTTAGATGTTGAAACTAGGCTATCCTCCAAGGTACAGATGAGAGCTAAGTCTCCTGTGATTTAGTATGGAAGAGAATTTTGGTGGCCGAAGGTCTGAGACAATTGCAACACATTGATACACAGTTCGTGTGTTATGGAACCAAGAGAACACTAGGTTGGATGCCACCTTTATCCCTACGAATGGTTTCATCTTCAAAGGAGGAACATCGCAGATTTCAAGAGTATGTTGTAGGTAGTGATGTCTTCAATGATTCTACTATAGAGGTCTTCTCACTATGATAAAGCAACTGCTGCAAAGGGTAATTCCTTCCTTCCTTAGCCCTCCGCCCTCTTCAAAAATCACCTTTTGAGACTGCACATCGCTTCATGGTTTCTAGGGTTCAATTTCTAGTGATGTCATGCATGTCTCGTTTATTTTGATACAATGTAGCATCTAGGAATGTTCTAGAAAATCCCATATTCCATTGGTCATGGATTGTATTCTCTTGTCCAAGAAGGTATTTCTAACATTCTAGACATAGGCATGATGAGTTTGCATTCATAGACAAGATCGACAAATTAATGGGGAGGTACAAAATAGGGGGATTTCAACTGATGAGATGCAAAAGACTCTAATTACTTGCTGAAACTTCAACCGAGTGCCGAATGGATCAAATGATGATGATTTTGACCAAACTAAATATGAGCTCGATCAGTGCGATAAGTTGAACACATTAATATAAAATTCAAGACATGCTAATACTTTGAACAAGAAATGACCAATCTACAAGACTGTTTAGTCGTATTTTTATCCCATGAGTAATTTAGTCATATTTTTTATCCCATGACTAAATTAGTCATTTTTAATTTTAATCACTTAAAATTACTCAAATTTGGTCATATTTCACTTCTAAAAACTGTGGTGGCCGACTTTTTTGGTAGGTTAGTCATTTGTTTCACATGCTGACCAACTTTTTTAGTCGCCTGGTTATTTATCACCCATTTTTTTACTAGTGAACAGTGCGAATTAATACCACTTATATTTTTTGTGTATGCTTCCCTAATTGTAGGTTTACTCATTGAATGACATATATATGTGTTATTTAAAGATGTTGGAACACGTCTCTAAAAAAATAAAAAAATTGAGCTTGTTAACCCGAGAAAGAGCACTACAATTATTGGATAATAACTTACTTTTCAATGAAGTGTTTGAGGTTGAAATTTTGAAATAAGCACAACTCCCTATAAAACCCTAATTTGGAGACAGTTTTGAGGCTTATGTAACTATGAAATTTCTACAACTCTAATTATACAAAAAAAAATTATGCATTAATCTAATATGTCTATTTTGCAATGCCATGGGTTTTACTAAATTCTATGTGCCAAGAAAAATTTGGGGCAATTTTTCCCAAAACTTACTAATTTTGGCCTTCTCAAATGAGTTAACTTGTACAGCCTGCCACATACCAAACTTTTTCAAATATGAATATAAAATTTTTACCATAAATGTTGTGGTTCATCTTCTTTACAACATAACTATTGGCACTCAATTTAGATCTTTCAAAATCTAGATATAATAGTTTTACTTAGAAAACCTATTTAAGGTTAGTTATTTGGGCTAGACAAAACACCCAACTTACACAAAGTGTATCTCCAAAAGTATAGCGACCCAGAAGATGAAATTTTGATACACATTACTTTCACATTTTTTCCTTGTAATTTCAAAATTCCAAACCCTGAAACATAATAGAAAAAATTAAAATAAATCCAAGATGACTCGTTTGAAGGAGCCAAGCCATAGGATTAAACTTAACCTTCCCCTTTTTCATCCCAAGAAATAGCTCTAATAGCACTTGTACTATACTTCAACCCAAAAAATTATAGAAAATAAATAAAAACACAAGAGATAATAGATAAAACCGGAAAAAGATCTCTTGTATGAAACATATTCAAAATAGAGAGCTATGTTCACTTTCTTCTTCAAGGGGACAACCTCCAAGAGAAAATCTCCAAATACAATGAAATTTCTTTGACTAAACAATACATAAATTCAAACTCTCTATATAATGATTCAATAGCCAAAGTCCTAACTACTGTGGTCCCATTGTTAATGAGGTTAAATGACCTAGGGGGATTTATTTAATAAAGAAGGGAATTTTACATTAAGTCACTGTTGATGTATATGTAACTTCGGAATGTATTTCATCTATGTATTTCATATATATTTATTGTACCCTTATTAGAGATGTGTTATTCCTCTATAAGGAAGTGTCGTCATGTGGATTGACAAGTGTCGCAAGTGTGTGTACTTGCTGATGGGTTATTAGACCACCATGTAGGGTCGGCCCTGAATTATATATATTATAATGTGGATGTACCTAGCTAGACAAGTCGGCCCCATAAGGTCACTAGGAAAACAGATTAGTATAAATAGAGATCAGGTGATCTCTATTTAGATCACTCGGAAAAGTATCTCACTCTCACTCAGAAAGTGGCGCACTAGTGAGGAGGAGGATCATCTGCTACTAGGAGACTATCTTAGTGTATTTTGGTTGTACTTTGGTTGAGCCATTGCTCTCTCTATCTCTGAGGAAGTTGTGGGGTTTTTCACCTTAGGGTTTTCCCCACAGAAACTTTGTTTCTCTTGTCTCTCATGCTTTTGATTCTTGTGATGCTTGTCATGCTTATTGTGATTGTCATGCATTGATATACTGTATATGTTATTCTCTCAGTAAAGATCCTACAGTATTGTAAATTAATGCTCAAAATTTAACATGGTATCAGAGCTAACCTGAGAAGAAGACATTTTGCAGTGATGGAAACTTGAGTTTCTTGTTTATTGGGTTTCTCTCCACAGTGTTTGGAAAAGAAGTATAGTAGATTGACTCTACTCATCAAGGCGAATCTATCTGTCCAATCAGAATTCAATTCTGAGCATTTTTAGATTTGGCCCTAAAAATTAGGGTTTCCAAAAAAATAGGAATTTCTGGAATCTGAAGACACAGCTGGAAGCTCCTTGCAAAAATCGAAGTTTAGAGCTTTGGATCGAGATTTTTGGCTGGGTAGATCTCCAGGAAACTCAAACCCTAATTCAGGGCTCTCCCTAGTGAACCCAGGAGGACAAAAAGGCAAATCTGAAGGGTAAAGCTTTGCTGATCTCAAATTCTGAATACAGTAGGCTGATCAGCTCATCGAGGTGCATCTTTCTATCCTTTCAGAAAATTGAAATTCACATTTTGAATTTTTAGGGTTTTTCGACAAACCCTAATCCGGGACCAGATCCAGTTTTCAGCATTTCAAGTGGTAAGACCTAAATCTTTTCTATTTCCATTTGAAGTACTCTTTAAGATGTCTCACCACACCAAGCTTGAGGATAAGCTTGAAGGGGCTGATAACTTCCGAGGTTGGAAGTATAGGATTGGGTTAATCCTGGAAGAGAATGAGTTGGACTCATATATAAAAGAAGACATCCCTATCCCAGAGGATGAAGAGGCCAAGGTATTGCATAAGAAGAACTTGGTCAAGGCAAAGAGAATCATTGCTGATTCTATCAAAGACCATCTCATACCACATGTGCCTTCTCTAAAGACACCCAAGGAGATGTTTGACTCTTTGACCAAGTTATTTGAAGGGAAGAACATAAATCGGAAGATGACTCTGTGGAATCAATTGAAAGGGGTCAAGATGTTGAATGGAGAAACCATTCAATCTTACTTCTCCAAGGTCTCTCAGATCAAGGAGCAACTTGAAGCTGTGGATGAAGTAGTGGACAATGGTGAAGTTGTTATGACCACTCTGAATGGCCTACCTAGGTCATGGGACTCCTTTATTCAAGGAATCTGTGCAAGAAATAAATTGATCTCTTTCAGTAAACTATGGGAGGAATTCTCTCAAGAAGAAGCTAGACTTGTAGCTCGTGAGGAAAAGATGGGAGGTGAAGATCAAGCTCTCGCAACTCACACCAAAAGAAGCAAGCCCAAGAAGGAGCACTCTCGCTACAAGAGATCCTATCAAAAGAATAAGAAGGATCTAAGATGCTTCACATGCAATGAGAAGGGTCACTTTGCTTCAGATTGTCCCAAGAACAAAAGGGATAATAACAACAACTTCAACAAGAAGAAGAAGGGCAGCAAATGAAAGTTCCATGCTCATGTTGCTGAGGATGATGAACCTCCAAAGAAGAAGGCTAGGGCAGAAAGTGATGATGACTCATCAAGTGAAGAAGAGTATGTTCTAATCTCTGCTCTCACATGTACTATCTCCCATGGTTGTAATGATTGGTTGATTGATAGTGGGGCTTCCAAACACATGACTGGGTTTAAGGAATCTTTTGTGAATCTATCTGAACATGAATCACCCCATAAGGTGAAACTTGGGGATGATTATCAATACCCAATCAAAGGAAGTGGTGAAGCCTCCTACAACCTAGATTCTGGAAAATCTTTGAAGATGAAAGAAGTCCTTTATGTACCTGGGCTCAAGAAGAACTTACTCTCCATGTTTGCATTGGATGAAAAAGGTATGAGGGTTGCATTTGTGGATGGCCAAGTCCTAATGTGGCCAAAGGGAAAGACCATAGATGATGCAGTAGTGATTGGAGAGCAAGAAGGAGGATTGTATAAATTGAAGGGACAACTTGAACATGCCATGGTGCATGAATCCATGGAGCCAAGTGAACTTTGGCATAGAAGACTTGCTCATATGCACTATAGGGCACTTCCAATTGCAAGCAAGGATGTAGAAGGTCTTCCTGAAATCAAGACCAAACATGAAGGTGTTTGCAAAGGATGTGCAAAAGGTAAGAACATTAAGAAGGCTTTCCCAAGCAGTGGAAGCAAGGCCAAAGATATCCTGGAAATCATCCACTCAGATGTATGTGGTCCTATGTCATCCAGTTCTCTTAGTGGGTATGTTTACTATGTCTCATTTATTGATGACTTCTCCAAGAAGACTTAGGTATACTTCTTGAAGAACAAAGATGAGGTGTTTGATAAGTTCAAGGAATTCAAAACTTTGATGGAGAATCAAACTGACAAGAAGATCAAAACATTCAGATCCGACAATGGTGGAGAATTCACCTCAGGTGACTTCAAGAAGCTTTGTAGTGATTCAGGGATTAAGAGGGAGTTGACTGCTCCTTATAATCCTCAACAAAATGGAGTTGTAGAAAGGAAGAACAGAACTATCATGGAAGCAGCAAGGGCAATGCTGCATGACCAGGATCTACCTATGCATCTATGGGCAGAAGCAGCTAGAACAGTTGTATATGTGCAAAACAGAACACCCCACAAGATATTGGACAACAAGACACCAGAAGAGATCTTTTCTGGTAAGAAACCTGAAGTCAGCCATCTCAGAATATTTGGTTGTCCAATATACACTCATGTCCCAAGGAAAAGAGAACTAGACTAGATCCTTCAAGAAAGAAGGGTATCTTTGTGGGTTACAGTGAAAGCTTGAAGGCTTATAGAATATACTTTCTGGGTTCAAGAAGATTGATGTCAGCAAGGATGAATATAAGTTCAAGGACAGGTAATCCAGGGAGCAAAGATCAAGAGGGAGCACACTCTAGCAGCTCCTGCAAGGAAGCATATTTTCAGAGGGAGTTGACCATCTTCCTACATTCCACAACAGAAAGGTGTAGAAGAAGCTACTTCAGCTGCTCCTGCCAGGAAGCAAAGACTCAGAGGGAGTCCACCCAACAAACAAACAAAGATAAGTATTTCAATTATCATTTCTTGCCTATTTTGTTTGTTTAAATAATATTATGCTTATGTTCCTAGACTTAGGAGATGTATTGTGCATATTAGAATGATTTCATTAATGAATAGTATACTACTAATATGCATGTGATGGGTAAGTGGCCTATGGCACTGTACAACATTCCAGTGCTACTTATCTAAAATGAAACCTCTTTGCTGACATGTTGGGAGTAGTGCAAACTCTTAACAATGTTCTGGTAGAGACTGGAAGGAAACTAGAAAGTTGTGGAACATGGATAAATGTTGTATTGAAGCATTGGCTAAGATAATTGCATGACTGCATGACATATTTCTTTATGTGTAAAGAATTTGTTCTGAAAATTATGAGATGTTTCTAATCATGCAATTTAACTTATTTTGTAGGAAAGACTGTATATCTTCATCTACAAAAGAAGGACTACAACATTTGTTCCAACAACAAAGATATCTATTGAAGATATTGAAGTTCCCAGGATCTGGGATGAAGAAATGGAATGCCATGATCTGTCAATCATGAAGATGATGTTTGGGATGCAGTCCCAAGACCTGACAGGGAGTCACATGTGTGCAGATTGAAGAAAGCCTTGTATGGATTGAAACATGCTCCCAGAACCTGGTATAGTAGGATGGACAGTTTCCTATCTAGTTTGGGCTTTACCAAGAGTAAAGCGGATTCCAACCTTTACTACAAGGTTGAGGAAGGGAATCCTGTGATTCTACTCCTGTATGTGGATGACTTATTTGTAACAGGAGATGATAGATTGATTGCAGATACAAAGAGGAAGCTTGCTACTGAGTTCGATATGAAAGATTTGGTAATGATACATTATTTCCTAGGTATGGAGGTGTGGCAGAGTGCAGATGGAATCTTCCTTGGACAAGGGAAGTATGCAGTAGAGATCCTGAAGAGGTTCGGGATGATGGATTGCAAGGCCATGGCCACACCTATGGCATCGAATCTGAAGCTTCTATGTGATGCTTCATCTGATCCGATTGATGTCTCTATGTATCGTCAGATGATTGGGTCCTTGATGTACCTGACGAACACGAGACCAGATATTTGCTTTACGGTGAACACATTGAGTTAGTTCCTGACAGATCCGAGGAGTGTTCATCTGGTTGCTATAAAGCATGTTTTGAGGTACCTGAAGGGTACAGTGGATTATGGGCTCAAGTATGAAGCAAATCAAAAGTTTAACCTGCAGGGTTATGTTGATTCAGATTGGGCTAGCAGTGCTGCAGATAGGAAGAGAACATCTGGGTGCTGCTTCAGTATGGGATCAGGTGTGATCTCTTGGTTTAGCAGGAAGCAGTCCTGCGTAGCATTGAGTACAGCTGAGGCAGAGTATGTTGCAGCCTGTTCAGCTAGTTGTGAGGCAGTATGGCTATGGAAGCTACTGTCTAAGTTATTTGATCTCCTGTTGGATGCTACTGGTATCTTCTGTGATAACCAGGGTTGTGTGAAGCTGTTTGAGAACCCAGTGTTTCATGACAGGTCGAAACACATAGAGATCAAATATCACTATATCAGGGATATGGTGCAGAGAGGAGCTATGAAGCTCATGTATGTTGCGACGAATGAGCAGATTGCAGATGTGCTGACGAAGCCACTAACCAAGGTGAAGTTCGAGTACTTCAGAGAGAGGCTTGGTGTTCTTTGGATTCATGACACTTCGAGGAAGAAGTGATGGACACATTTGCTGAAGCCATTCCAAGCATGTTGGAAGGAGGATCCTTCACATGGCTGTGGATGTAAGCGCTGGATGATGAGCATCAATATGATGTTCTGGTTTATGCTGGATATGATCAGTTGGATCATTTATATGTATATGTATAAGCATCATGTTGGATGCTTGGACCATGTATCTATATATGTATCAGGTGGATACATTGTATGATCAGGTGGATCATGTATGGTGATATGTATCATGTATTTGTATTTGTATCAGGTGGATCATGTATGATGATATGTATCAGGTAGATACTTGGTATGCATCAGGTAGATGCATTATATGATCAGGTTGATCATGGATGACGAGCTTCAGGATGTTGCTCCAGATGACATGCAGCAGGATGTTGCAGTGATGATGATCAGGATGATCATGTGTACATCAGGATGATGTATGGTGAGTATCAGGTTGATACTCTATGGTCGTGGATCAGGTTGTGTAAATGAGCATATAATTTGGCCCTGGGAGATTTGTAGATAGTCTTTCGAGGTTTTTCCTATGGAATGTAATCTGGCCCTGGGATATCTGGCAAATGCTCTTTCGAGGTTTTACTCAGGGAGGACATATAATTTGGCCCTGGGAGATCTGTAGATAGTCTTTCGAGGTTTTTCCTATGGCATATAATCTGGCCTTGGGATATCTGGCAGATCCTCTTTCGAGGTTTTGTCCTATGGCATATAATATGTCCCTGGGAGATTCGATAGTTTGGGTTGTGTGCTCGTAATAAGTCCCGGGATGCTCTTGTGAGGTTTTGCCATGACCACATATAATCTGTCCCTAGGAGATCCTATAGGTAGAGCTGTGTTCTCGTAACAGCCTGGGATGCTCTTGCGAGGTTTTGTGGTGACCACATATAATCTGTCCCTGGGAGATCCTATAGGTAGAGCTATGTGCTCGTAACAACCTGGGATGCTCTTGTGAGGTTTTGTGGTGAGGTCACATATAATATGGCCCTGGGAGATCCTATAGGTAGAGCCGTGTGCTCATAAAAGCCTGGGATGCTCTTTCGAGGTTTTGTGAAGCACATAATAAGTCCTGAGGATTCCACAGTATGGCTAGTGATGACTAAGACCTGCAGGTGGTGGGCCTACATCCAGTATGAAAAAGGACTGGCTCTGTAGAACTTCCTATGACGAGTAGAGTCAGATATTGGTTGAGATAGCAGCAGCAGTGACGATGATGATGATGATGCATTGATGACGATGATCGTGAGAAGAAGACTTGTCTAGCAGATCTGTGTCGAGAAATACCTTCCTAGTTAAGAGGGAGTGTTGATGTATATGTAACTTTGGAATGTATTTCATCTATGTATTTCATATATATTTATTGTACCCTTATTAGAGATGTGTTATTCCTCTATAAAGAAGTGTCGTCATGTGGATTGACAAGTGTCGCAAGTGTGTGTACTTGCCGATGGGTTATTAGACCACCATGTGGGTTCGGCCCTGAATTATATATATTATAATGTGGATTTACCTAGCTAGACAAGTCGGCCCCATAAGGTCACTGGGAAAACAGATTAGTATAAATAGATATCAGGTGATCTCTATTTAGATTACTCAGAAAAGTATCTCACTCTCACTTAGAAAGTGGCGCACTAGTGAGGAGGAGGATCATCCGCTACTAGGAGACTATCTCAGTGTATTTTGGTTGTACTTTGGTTGAGGCATTGCTCTCTCTATCTCTGAGGAAGTTGTGGGGTTTTTCACCTTAGGGTTTTCCCCACAGAAACTCTGTGTCTCTTGTCTCTCATGCTTTTGATTCTTGTGATGCTTGTCATGCTTATTGTGATTGTCATGCATTGATATACTGTATATGTTATTCTCTCAGTAAAGATCCTAAAGTATTGTAAATTAATGCTCAAAATTTAACAGTCACTACACATTAACTATATAATGGGCCTAATGGCCTTGTAGATTGATAAACTAGGGGGGTTAGGGTAGGTTCCCATACCCCCTTAGTCCACATTGTTGATGTTTCAAAGGAATCCATTTTTAATATTTTCAAAGTCCCCATTAAGAATGAAGCAATCTAGACTTAACTTTCCTCTGCAGGTACACAACAAGAAACCGGTTCCATCATTCCTAGCGTCATGAAAATTTCATAGGAAAAGGGATGTGCACCTGAGAAGATAGTATCGAGTTCTAGTAAGCATATCAATATCAAGTAGATATTGTGATGAGCCTCCTCGTATGCTTTAGGGCTCAAGAGAGTGTTTGGATTCTCATCAACATATTTAGGGTGTTTTGATGGAGGAAGGAGACAATGAGTAAATGCACAAGAAAATACCCCACACTCCTCCTCCACTCTCCATTTGATTTCTTGTCAAACATGGCTCAATTAGAGAAATTAGTGCAAGACCCTTTCATGAATTGCCAGGCCATGTCACAGATATGTCAAGGCCACATTGACGTGGTTCCATTTTTTATATAGGCTACCAAGGAATGAGTGGCGCATACATTGTAGTCAACACAACAATGTGATGAAGCAGAAGTACATACACCTTCCCATTCAAAGCACTCAATTTTTAGTGGGAAACCACTAAGTTAGCTTCCACCTATTGGACATGCCACTCAAATAACATAAGTCTAGAAGTAGTCCATTTCTAATATGTTATGCATGATGAGCTTGACTACAAATGAAGTGGGCAGAGTATAGACAAGTTGGAGGATGGAAAGAAGAGTTGTAGATATCCCATTGGAAATTACAGGTGCAAGTCTTGGAGGTGGAATTTGACTAGGATATCTAGAGGTAGGTCAGGCATCAATAATAGGAAAATTTAGAAGCTATTTGGGTACACTTGCAAAATATATTGCCATAGTTGTGGGAAGTTGATCATAGTGTGTTTGAGGACATCTTATAATGTGCAACCACTAATGATCTTCATTTGTTTACACTTCATGGAAGAAACTACATAAGTGACCCAAGGAGCTACATGTTTAATTGAATAATGCTCATGCCTAGGAATAAACAACAACAACAGTTACTAAGTTGAGTGGTTCTTCTGTTGAAGAAGTTAATGATACATACAAAACATATATGTGTCTTTTGAAGCAATGCAACAAGTCGATTAAAGAGTTGTGTGACCAAATTAATGAATGTTGAAGCTCAAGCCACCATCAACCCTTTGGAGAAACAAGCCAATTTCCAAGACATACAAGCTATAGATGATCAATTGGGTGCACTCCATAAAGTAGCCTTAGCAAGTAATAAGGCACTAAGGGAATTATACAAGTAGCACAATCAACTTACCTATCCCTCCAATAGTTAGACTCATTTGTTGATTAAGAATGGAAATCCCTTGCATAGATTCATCCCACATAATCTAATAGTGAGAAGTCCTAGGCATTCATTGATGAACCCTCCATCATTTTATGCATGTGTTGTATGTAACTTGACCGATTTGTAAAATTTTATGGCTAAGATTTAAAACATGTCCCTGAGTTGGCCCCTTCATTTAAAGGCCAAGTAGAGTAACACGTTTGACTAGAGGGTGAGTCAACAACAATGTCAAAGCTTATTGGTGCCTTTAATTTTGGATAGTTGTGAAAATATGGAATGATAAAGATGTGACACAAAAGAGCTCATAAAATGAAAAAAATTAAAATTAAAAAATTTCACGTCGGCTCATAAAATGAAAAAAATATAACCAAATAAAAAGTTATTAAAAAATCCATATTGACTTATAAAATAAAAAATAAAAATAAAAGCACACAAATCTATCAAGCAATTTCACCTCAATAAATTGGATAAAATGTATCTATGTTGATCTAATATGAATTTGTAATTTCAATTGAATAAAGCTATACAAATTCTTTTAATGTAAATATTATATGAATAAAATAAATTTATATATATATATAGATATATTTTTATGATTATTTATATATATTTGATTAATCCATGATATTATAATTATAATGAAGATGAATTATAAGTATTATTTTTTACTAAAACATGATAAACATAATAAATGAAAATTCATTATATTTGATTCTCATAATAGTGGAGAAGATGTAGGGCTTAAGGAACCCAACGAAGATATTTGGCTCTTGAAGAGTGTGGTGATTTTTACCGAAGGGAACAACATAATTATGAGGGCAAGTCCCGTCTTTGACGTAGTTGATGGAGAATGTAAATCCACATAGTTTAGGAGGTTGTGTGAAGGTTGATTCACAATATATTCCTATCTCAAATTTGGTAGAGTTTCATTAAGATTCAACATAGTTTAATATTAATATTCAATTAAACTTATTTGATAGATATTTTGCTAGAAAATGATCCAGTGATCTACCTATCTATAAGTGAAGCACACAAATCTACTTATATGATTTTCATATGGCGCACCAAAGAGAGGGAAGGAAAGGGGGAGATCAATTTTAACCTTTTGTCTATCCTTTTGTGTATCCAAAATGACTAAGTGGGCATTGAGAATTTCAAAAAGACATCTCTAACTTACCTAAGTAGATCTAAGGGGGAAAACACATTCATATGTTTAGCCACTAAGCAATCTTGGGATAAACAATGGAGAAATACCAATGCCAATAACTTTGTTCTCAAAATGTTGGGCCACATATCCATCTGGAGACTTTCAATACAAGTATGCAAAATCCATGCACTTCGTTTTCCAAGTAAATTGGGGTATGAATCGGAATTTCAATGTCACCATTCACTCAACACTAATGGGAAAATTAACATAAGTTTATATGGACAATGTAATGTACATCAAGCATGTATATTAAGAACTAGTGGAATAATTGGGAAGACATCTCCACCTTAACTAGAGTTTGCATATACTAATGACTATCATAATTTGATTGGCATGTATCCATACAATATATTGCATAATAGGTTTTGTAGGGCACCATCGAATTAGATTAGGTTTCAGACCTAGACTATTGTATCCACTCAAATTAGTTAAGAATATATAGTAGAATAAGGGAATGTTTGAAAGAAAAAAGTAATTGACACAAGAGCACCATAAGAGTTATGTTGGTTCCCATAGGGTTAATAAAAATTTTGGCATAGGAGAGATGATATTCCTGCAAATGAGATTACAAAAGAGTGTGACACCATTTAGAAAATACACAAAACATTTCCCAGTTTTTTTATGATCCATCGATATCCTTCACAAGATTAGGGAATTTTCCTAATGTTTGAGACATTTCATGTTATTTTTGTTTATCGATGTACCCTGAGATCTGTTATTACAAAGGACACAAAAAATATGCATCGAGGTGCCCTTATGTTACTTGAACTGCAACTTTGAAATGAAGTTTTTTGAAGGACGAATGTACGTGCAATATCCCACATTTTGAACTCTTGTTTAATAATAAGTAATAATGTTCTTTTATTTTTGTTTGCGTTAGACACTCATTGACAAGGGATGACTAAACTCGTGTGGATATATTGAGATAGTGTGAACCCTTGTGTGAATGTTCTATGAGCATATGTTGTGATGTGAGATGGAGAATTTGCTTATAGTGTTATACTACTATATGTTGTAACTAATGTTAAATTATTACACATTCTTAATTCCAAACGCATTTGCAAACAAACTTACGTGAGGATCTGTTGTTATGATATTTTTGATGCTATGGTGATCTAGCTAGATCTAACCTAGTCAACCTACCATGATATTATTCCCAACCTAATAATATCTAACCTAGTCAACCTACCATGATATTATTCCCAACCTAATAAGATCTAACCTAGTCAACTTTATTTTACATTACTTTACTAGTGACCGGGGTTGCCCTAAACATTTATGTGGACCAATAACCTTCTCATGGAGGGAGACACCCCATATCTACTAAAACCTTTAACCATTTAAATATTTTCTTAGTTATAATAAACCTTCATTAAACCTTATGCCAAAACCTCTACTTTCATTAGTAAATGTTTTTCCAAAGGTTTTTTGGGTAATTTTGCTTAGTCTCGTAACACTAAAAACCTATGCTAATTAGTGTTTTTTGATGTGGCACTTATAAAAACACTTGTATGACATGAAACTTGTCACACATCCACATAGGTGATAAAACTTGGAAAACATGCTTATTATATGTGACACTTGGATACTTTGCACAGGATAAATGGCACTTGAAGAAGTTATTTCCCAAATATATAATATTATAACACCTTCATGCAAAGAGTAGGGGAAAAGGGGTCGGGGGGAGATCATTAAGATGTTGCAAAAATGTTCCTAAGGAATGACATAATATTGAGGGTAAATTGTGGGATAGAAACCCAAATACTAATATAGTGTTTCTAAAATTTTGTAGAAAATAGTGGTGTGGGTTTGATTGTGGGCTAGGATTGTGTATGCACGTGAGATGTGTGTGTGCCTCAAAACTCAAGGTAAATTGGTTAAGATGAAAGTGATAGCACAACATGCATTTTCCATGGAGAAATGGATTAAGGGAGCACATATTAGAGGTCATATTTATTAGGTTTCAAAACCAGGTTCTACATTCCATGTTAATGATATTGGGTTGTTTATTTGGTTGTTTGACTTTGTCTAAATGAGAAATGACAAGTTTGTTGCTTGAAGTGAATTTGCTTCTTAAATAAGTTGTTCTATGTGGTTAGAACTTGTTGGTACCTATATTTTGATGGATTAAAACTAGGACAAACTTTGTTCCCCCTCACTAATTTTTCATGAGGAGGGAGATGACTTGATGAATATAATAGTAAAGAAACCTTGTCCTTTTACTCTTCAATACTGAATTTAACTTAAAAGAGTGGGGTTCCTAGTTACAACTCTTTTGGCACTCTACCCAACCTTGGTGAAAATGAATATTGAGGTGTATTCCATCATAAGTTCTAAATGAAAGTAGTCTTCTGGAATGTTTGAGGTCTAAGTGACCCTAGTATAAAACACACCATCCACCATGGGATGGCTTTCACTGGCAAGGTTGATTTGTTATGCTTGTAAGAAGTTGATATCACCTAGTTTTGATTGAGAATTACCCTCTCTATTATTTGGTCACGCTCAAGAATGATTATGTCATAATATAGTTAAGGGAAATGAGCCCTTTCTATCCTCTTCTCCACCCATTTTGTTGGGGTGGTAGTTGATTGGGATTAGACCCTTTATAGAGATTCATTTGGGTCTTTCTTAATTTGGATGGCCGCATTCTTGGTTTGGCCAACATTTATGCTTCAAATGATACCAGGGAACGTGTTATGTGGTGGAAATCATTGGAAAATAAGTTTCCAAAGGCCCCCTAGTTGATATGTATATATTTTAACATAGTTGACAACGAAGAAGGTAACTAGAGTGCCTTATTGACCCAAAATATACATGTGAAGAAGGAACCTACCTTTACTTCTGTGTTTGGCATGGGTTGTGTGACCTGAATCGTTACAGATGCCATGACTCTTCATGGACCCAATTATGAAATTACTCAAGAAGAAAGTGCATGACATGCTCCATTGGATATGGGCTATACCATACTAAATTAGATGTGCACTATGAAAAAAACCAATGTGAATTGGGTACATCTATTATTACCATACTAATGTTTTTAAGAGAATGTGATTTTTTGTATGTATCCACCTCTATAATGCTCTAAAGATTGAGACTTTTCTAGTGACTTGAGAAACAAGAGAGTGTGAGTGAATGACCATGAACAAAGTAGTATGAATTTAGATGGGTAGTTAACTATCCACCTATGCATTCAAATATTCTTATGAAAAATTTTCCCACCATTGTCTATACACAATGGAATAATGGTAGTGTACAACATTAGAAGCGCATTATAAAATACGCATAATTTGAAAATGAAAATTATGACGAGGTTCATTGAAAAATGGAAAGTAATTATAATTTATAGGTGAAATTGATGGGTTTTCCATACCTTCACTAAGATCACTATAAGGGAGAATACTATTGAGGGATTGTAGAGAAAAGAAGAGAGATTCTTATATTGTGCTATGTGGGTAGTGTATGAGGATGCAATGATAATTTGTTGACGAGAAAACATTGGATGGTTGTCTAGAGTGTTAGTTGTGAACAACTTGGTTGAGCTTGAGAGAAATTATGTTAAGGGAGTGACCTATAAGTCTATAGGATGTTCCCATGAATATGGGTAACACTTTTTGGAAAGCAGAAGGCACAAGAATGTTGAAAAATGATCTTGATAGAGCTATTGTTAATCCCTCGATCGAGCTTTGAACACGGTCGACAGGGGTTCCCATCACTGTCGACACCAACCCACCGCGATCTCCCTGAGCACCGGCCCAGACAGGTTTTACCCTTCCCAGCAACACCTGCAAAGCAGATGAGGTCTCACCCGAGGTGATCAAGGGAGAGTGGACGGAACCATGTTTCCACCAAATGAAGGAGGATGTGTGTGGCATCTGCTACTTAATCTTATTGCAACATTCAACAATAAATCTATGCATTCACTTCGACATTATTGTACTCATATCACCATTCAATAGAAACATTCATTGTTGCAGCAGATTATAACAGTAAAGTGACTATTGCATCAAAAAAACATTGCATTACCATCTAAAGACAAAAGACACACCAGGATTGCACAGAATAGTTTCATCACATCATATTATTACTACAAAAACCCAATACAATGCCTCTGCAGATCACAAACTTCAGCAATATCTCTTGATCTCCTAACATACGCACAAAACTGCATCTCAAAGCTCTCCCTGATCTATATCCTATATCTCCATATCATGACCTACAAATTCTTGTCTATATATAGGCTTCTGTCTTTACAATGCTTGTCCACTTACTAACAACTTCCTAACTGACTCTTAGACAAAAGACCCAAAATCCAACTGACCTCGTCCAAATGACCCAAAAAACCGCATACTATGGTACAATTAGCTCAAAATTACATCTCATATGGTCCAATGACCCAAAACCCTGCCTACTACGGTACAATTAGCTCAAAATTACATCTCATATGGTCCAACGACCCAAAAATACGCCTACTGCGGTACAGATGACTCAAAAAATACATAAAATAATCGAGCCTTCTTCCTTCTGCGACTTCATCTGACGTGTTGCAGCATCGACGATGCTGCGATTCTTCCTTATCAAACTGCCTTCCAACAGGCCCCCAACACAATCTTGTGGGTCTCCCTCGAGCCACGTCAACTAGACATAGTGTATTCTGTGGTCTTCACTCTACTAGGCGGAACTATAGTTCTGCAACTGTTCTTGCTGTCTGGATCACGTGGTGTTGTCTTGCTCCTTCTGCTACACTGATCATATGCTCGTTGTCATGTACTTCTTTCCCAAAAGTGGACTCTTCCTGGATTACTGTCGCAATCCTTGCAAACTCATCCTCCAGTCTCAGATGGAGAGGAATTTTGCAAGCAATGCCAGGGTGTAAAACAGGCCAGTGGTTCTGGCACATCTATTTCGCACCAGTAAGCACATGTTATAGGGACTCGGGGGTGACGAACCCCCCCTTTTGTGTGGTCATAGGGACCACGAGACTTCGAACCATCACCAACTACCTATACATATCGTACGAGACTTCATGCTTGTAACCTTGGAGTGTGCTACCAAGTGTGCTACCACATGAAATAAAATGGATCATTTCCACAACCTCCTTGGAATTCCTAACTTAGCTAGATGCCTGGGCCTTTTGTAGCATAACCCTTCTTAATTGAAACAACCTTTGTGCTCTTACTATCCTTAGGTCCTATATTTATACATCGCGTTTAGCCATGCATCTGCCTCGGCAATTTGTTGCACCACCTGCTCACGCTCCAGGGTAATCATAATATTTCATTGTTCCGTGTGAGTATTAGCTTGACTTCGGAGCAATCGTACTTCTGCCTATTTCCCTGCATGCAAAAATGTGTGAAGCATCCCTTTGGCCATGCTGCCATGGTGGATGCCTCGTGCCATCCATGCAAACCATCCCTCCAGGTGCCATCAGCCATGCTACCTTGGTGTATCCCTGATTCCAAACATGCATTCTTCTGGAACAGTCTAAATCAACTAACGATCATATCCGTCCAAAAGGAAAAAGTCCCATCTGCATAATGATTTCTGATGTGACCCAATCGCAACGCTGCCACTTGTTGCAGACCGCTCTATGCTTGTGGCAAAAGCCTTCTTGCTTCCGCATTTCGTCCCTGTTGGTGCGCCATCCTGCCACCAATCAATCTACACACACTTCTTTTTTTTCTTTTTTCTTTTTTTTTCCCGATGCGACTCAAGCATCATGGTGTTCCAAGCCCGACCGATAGGGATTCAACCTGCTACCATTAATCAATTTGGGGAGCATTGCCCCATTCAACTGCTGCAACTGTACCGCTCCTCCTGAAGTAATGCTACTAATGCGATACGGGGCAAGCCAATGCATCTGCAATTTTCTTGGATGTTTCATAAACTTGTTGCCGTACAACAACACCAAATACCCTTGTTGAAACTGTTTGTTCTTGATGTGGCGATCATGCCAACCCTTCTGGTGATCCTTCTCCACACCCTAATGAAAACCAGCAATAAAGTGATCTTCCTCCAGCAAGATTAACTGTGCGAGACGTTCCTCTAAGGCTTCCGCAACATCCATACCAGTTGTTTCCGCTATGCGTAGACTCATAATGATATACTCCATAGGAATAACCACTTCTTTCCCATACACCAACTTGAATGGTGGTTGCCCTGTCAGCCGTTTACATGTGGTGCGATAGGCCCACAATATTGCTGGGATTTTTAGATCTCAGTCATCGTCGTTCACATTGCACACTTTTGTTAGCGCATGCTCCAATATATTATTGAAAGCCTCTACCATGCCATTCACCTATGGATGATAGGGTGTACTCTTCTTATGATGTATCTGCAACTCCTTCGTTAATGCGTTGATGGTGCGATTAAGAAAGTGGCTTACTTGAACGCTCAACAATATCTTGGGGCAGCCGAAACGAGTGACAATGTTGTCAAAGAGAAACCACGCAGCTGTGGCCACGGAGCAATCAATGATTGGTGCATCTTCCGCCCATCGTGTCAAGTAATTTGTCCCTGTGATGATATACCTAGCACCATTGCGCTTACCCGGGGGATTGATGGGTCCCACAAAATCGACTTCCCATTTGTCGAACGACTGCAATGTCAATTGAGGCATCAACGGCATCTCATCACGTCTGGATGGCTTCCCGGTCCTCTGACAAACGTCATACGATTGTGCATAGTCTATCGCATCACTATGCAGTGTAGGCCACCAGAGCCCCACTTGAAGCACCTTCCTTGCCGTCGCACGACCACCATAGTTCCCTCCAGCGACTCCTACATGTGCTTCGGAAAGTATATGCTCTTGCTCATGTGGCAAGACGCACCGTAGAAATATCTCATCGGCACCCATTTTGTATAGCGCTCCGGCAATTAGTTGGAAATCTGCAGCCTTGACTACTAACTGCTTCTTTTGATTAGTGGTGAATTCCTCTGGTGCGGAACCTGTCGCCAGATACTGAATGATTGCTTCAAAATATCCATCAGCGACTTCAACTTTAAATAATTGTGCATCAGGAAACCCATCTTCAATATTAGTTGGATCCTCTCCTATCTCAATCCGAGATAGATGATCTGAGCCAGCATTTAACCGCCCTGGCTTCACAATTACTTCAAAATCGAACACCTGAAAAAGAAGTAGACATCGACAGATATCCCCCCCAACACACGCTTATTGACCAGGTATTTCAATGCAGAATGATTTGTGAACATCTTGAAATGGCCTCCCAATAAGTAGTGGTGAAACTTCTGTAACGCATAAACCATTTCAAGACCTTCCCTCTCTGTAGTAGTGTAGTTTCTTTCTGTAGACGACAACTTCCGGCTGGAAAAAGAAATGGGGTGATCAAGATCCCCCTCTCCAGGCTGGGCCAATACCACTCCCAACGCAATCGATGAGGCATTGACATGAACATGGAATTCCTTACTCCACTCAAGAAATAACAATATCGGCGTCGAAGCCATCTTCATCTTTAGTGTGTCAAAGCTATCCTGACATTTAGGGCTCCACTGGAATCCTGCATCCGTCTTCAACAAATTTTCCATAGGGGCGATAATCGCAGCATAACCCCTGATGAACTTGCGATAATACCCCGTGTGTCCTAGCGTTTCCCGTAACTGCTTAACAATAGTCCGCGGTGTCAAACTCAGAATGACCACAATCTTTGCTAGGTCGACCAACAATCCTTGCTTACACACGATATGACCCAACAATATGCCAAACGGTGCACAAAAGATACATTTCTTTAGGTTTAGCGAGATCTAGTGCTGCTGACATCGCTCCAACATCAACCGCAGGTTCGCTAGATGATCACGGACTAAACCATAGATCGTCCAATCATCCATGTATACCTATAAAAACTTCTAAATGAAATATTTGAATGCAATAATGACAACTCATGAAAATATCGCAGGTGCATTCTTCAAGCTGAATGGCATTACAATGTACTGAAAGAAGCCCCATTCGATAACAAAAGTTGTCTTATGGCGATCTTCTTTTTCAATGCAGATCTGATGGTATCCAGAGAACCTATTTGTGAAAGAATACATCTCCTGGCCACCCACACCTTCGAGCACTTCGTCAGTAAATGGGGTGGGGAATGGATCATGCAAACAGGCATCATTTAGCTTTTTGAGGTCGACGCAAATGCGCACTTTGCTAGTCTTCTTATCCTATACCACCATAGGACTAATCCATTCCGACTCCTCAACTGGTTCAATGATATTGGAGTCCAACATGCGATCCAATTCGGTCTTGACCCTCTCCTTATGTCGCAGATTCAATCGATAGGGTTGCTGCCAGATCGGCTTAGCATCTGGTTTTAATGGAATCTTCATCTCTCCTAAGTCACCCAGAACCCCCTTCATGTCCAAAAAATTTGTAGGAAATATGTCCTTAAACTCATGTAGCAAATCAGTGACCTTTCTTATTAGCTCATCGTCCCAGTAATCCCCGACATTGGCAAATGTCGGAGTGTCCTCTGTCCCAATGTTAATCTTGCGAATCCTCAGCGGCTGACTGATCGGACCGCTTGGTGCATCAGGTGGTACCACAGCACGACTTCCTTCTAATTCCAGGATATTCACATTCCACAGATCATCACCATCTTCTGGCCCACCACTGATATTGAAGCATTCCATGAGAGACTGCATCTAGTAGTGTGTGTGCGGATCCACAATATATGCTACCGGGACAACCTGCAGAATTACATCACAGATGAGCTGTAATGCATTATTGACCTCTGGATGAACATCCGCAAAACTGAATGTATGGGTAAAACACACTGTGAGCTCTATCCAAGTAGAAATTTCTCCTTGCAACTCAACTACAGTATACCATGATCATGGCATCTCATCCAAAGTATGGATAAAAGCATGGACCCACTCATCTCTTGGTCACGATACCCATAACTGCTGACACTCCATCAAGTGACCACCAGGATCGTTCCGACCATCATACTTTCCAGTGTGGTAAACCTCAGTATCACCAAAGCGTACCATCATCAATCCTCTACATTTCGACCATCCATAAATTGATGCCTTGTGTGTCTCCCACCAGCGTGCTCGGGTAGCCTTCAATGCTTCGTTCAACGCCAGCAATCGTTGTGGTTCGAAAACTCTTTCCTCGAACTCCATCAGAAAGGCAGATAATCCAGGCAGTTCTTCATATATTGGTAGTGTGATCGTTTCAGTTGCAACACAACATAATGACTGTGTGATCAACCCACACTTTCGGAGCGACACCTCGTGCAAGCGGTTCTGCCAATATTCTAGCGCATCATCGGATGACACAGAGCTGTCGCTGCGCCATCCCAGCTCACCGTTGGCAGTCAGATGGATATAATCTTTAGAGATATTGAATGCATGGTCCCATCCACTGGGATCGTCATCCTTCACTGGTTCTATGTAGCGGTGTCCTTCAGCCGGATCCAACGGGGCGATAACTCTGAGATTGCGATTTTCAAAAGTCATCAGCCATCGCTTGAAGTTGATTACAGCTCCACTATCATTAGCCCATCCAATCCTTAGTAATGCAGGATAATAGCTTCCTCCTTCAACTATTTCTATTACATCAAAGTCGGCATATGTTTTCATTCCCTCAATGTCCACTGCCATTCATGGAACTCTCCCAATCGGTGTCACTTTAGGGTGATTGGCTAACCGGAGCTATACAGGAGACCAACTCAATGGGGGACTCCCCATCTTTTTCCAAGCCTGCTTGGTCAAGATGTCGACATCCTGTTGTTGCAGGAACGCCCCCCCCAAAAAAATTTTTGTACATATTGGGGCCCCTCCTTTAAAATTTTTAGAAAGGCTTCCTAAAGGGGCCATTCCCAGCTTTTATCTTTGCTTTCCAACTGAAAATATTGCCATAAACCTTACCGAATTTCTTCCAATGGACAGAAAAGGAATTTAGAAATTTTTCCCAAAAGTTCGGAGCTTTTCGGGCTATCTTCCCGTAGTTACGGAAGGCAAACGCATAAGCCTCCCGAAAGAAGACTTAGAAAATTTCGTTGGAAAGTTGTGGGAGCCATTAGACGATCCTTTCCGAAACGGCGGAGTTCTTCGTTAAAACCTTCCGCAAACACGGAGGGATTCAGGTTTTCCTCCCGAAACGGCGAAAACCATTCGTCCAACCCTTCCGAAAAGGGACTTAGATTTTTTGAAACTTTGCGGAATGCGCCAAGGAAACTCTGCGGAACCTTTCGCCATTGTCTCCCGAAACGGCAGAAGCTTTCGCCGTGTCTTCCCGCAGTGGTGGAAGCCGCTTGTTTAAACCTCCCGAAAAGAACTTGGAAACTTTTCTCAAAAGATCGCGGAAGAACTCAAGGAAACCGCCCGAAACTGGCGGAAACCACTCGCGTAAGCTTCCCGAAGAGGGACTTAAATTTTGCTCATAAGCTGCGGGCATCATTGGCAAATTCTCTCTGAAATGGAGGAGGAATTCGAAGAAGCCACCCGAAACGTGCGGGAGCCATCCGTCTACTTTCCCCGGGGCCGCTAAGCAACTAAGTTTTGAAAATTTTGTGAAGTCTCAAAAGTCGTTGAAGGCATTCACCAAAGCCTTCCGCAAGCGCGGAAACCTTTGCGGAATCATTCCGAAACATCACCGAAACAAACTTTGTGGAACCTTTGATTTTGTCTTCCCGAAACAGCGGAGGCTGAGGGAAAAAGCTTTCCGCAATTCTCTCTAGGCCCGGCCGATACTTAGAAACTTTTGAAGTCTCCGAAAGCCTTATGCGGAAACATTTACCGAAACCTTCCGAAACGTCGGAGCCTTTTAAGTTTTCCCTCCGCTACCGCGGGAGCCCTGTTTCAAAGTTTTACGCGCACGATCATTTTTGCGGAAGAGGTTCACCTTTCCCTCCTGAAACAGCGAAAGCTTCCGCGTTATCTTCCCGCAGACTTGGGCTTTGCGAAATGTTTGGATTTCCCTTTCGCGTCGTGAAATCCTTTTGCGGGAGCCATTCGCCATTGTCTCCCGAAACGGTGGAAGCTTTCGCTGTGTCTTCCCGCAAAGGCGGAAGAAATTCACAAGTTTGCCCCGCAGAAGGCGGTCGCACGCAAACCGAGACGGCTTGATTTGACGTCGACGTGCCGACAGTTAAACCACATTTAATTGCGCCACCCACCAAAATTGAATGCCGCACTTGCCCAGCTTATTTAAATAAGCGGTGGGGGGCTCGAGGCAAACATGTTATTATTTTTCAATTGGCAAATCCGTTGGATGCCGCGTAACCACTCCAGCCCAACTCGCTCATCCACGTGCTCGGCCACCTCATTCAGCTGTCTTCATGCTGCCAGGTAGGAACTTTAACCGTTAATTCTTGTCTTCCATGCGTCAGATTATCTTTTGGGTGTTCTCTTTTTCAAAAATGATAGGAATTGGTTGGATTTTGACGGGCAAAATGCCCGTCATGGGCTGTTTTGCCCATCAAATGCGGTCTAATTTTCGTTTTCTGTCGTTTGTATATTGGTTAAGAAAATTGTCGATTTGGACGGACGGATTTATTGTTTTTTTTTGTCAAAGTTCCCCGAGGCCCCGTGGTTTTGTTTTCATGTCCCCAGCCGAAAGCTAAAACCGTAGCCCTGGGCTTTTTCATAAGCCTCGGTCCCAGCATAGCCACTACCTAACTTAAAATCACTCAGACAGGCACCATCGCCCCTGTTCAAACCTGCCGTAGAGCACCTCGGCAAGTGCCATAAATGACAACGGCGTTCGAAACCCTCGCCTGGTCGTAAATATGAAAACGGCTCCCTTTCTCGTCACAAGGTCATTGCACCCCAAGACTTCCCCGCCACTAGCCTTTTAAAAGCACAATGACGAAAGTCACCCTTTCTCACAGAGCTAGACCGAAGGCAGGTTGCTTCCGCAACAGGCTCACCCTCGCGGGAGCATTCCAAACTTGCCCCTTTAATAGAATTGGGATGACTAAAACTAGAATTCTTGTCTGAAATGGTGTATTTTTGCTTCCTAAACGCAGCTTCACATTCTGTTTTTTTATCTCATTCACATATTAAAACAATGATGATCTCTGTTAAAATCTCATAGTATGTTGCTCAATTTCATGATGACTTGTATATGGGTGCTATCAGGGATAAGTCAAAATGCTGAAAGTTGGTAAGAAGAAGGCTAAAATGACAGAAAAGAAGCCTGCGCCACTTAAAACTGAGACCTCACTCCAGGACACTAAGTGCACCACTGGTGTTCCTCCAGAAATCAGATGGGGTGATATTTACAGGATGATCTGAGACCAGGATGTCCCGGACATGTTGTTAGAAGAGGGGCCAATTTATCTAAATATCAAAGCCTCAAGCATAGCCAGAGCTGCTACCCACCCTGAACTATTCCCCTGTGCTGAAGTGATCGGATGGATACTCCAACATGCCGATGCTGAAGGAAGAGTGATAAATGACAGTGGAAAAGTAGCCATTGCCTCATTTCAACCTGCATATCTTGCAGTAGCCTACAAATTTCCCCGCTCCCAGCAAGCTCTGACTGATGAATGGTTGGGCAAAATGGACAACGTTGAGATGACCAAAAAGCTGCTAGTCGCAGGCAAGCATCTAAGAAAGAAAGGTAGCGACGAATATGACGTACAGAATCTGAGACCTCCTTTCAGATTGATCGCTTTAATGTTGTGCAGAATCTTCGGCATGCCTGATGGCACAGTGTATAAGATTCAGTGGGTCCCTATCATCCACTTCGTGACGTTCAAAGGAACTGTGTTTGACTGGGCCACTCTCCTGTCAGATAGTTTGGCCTCAAAGATAGTGACTGCAAGAGAGGGACTAGCCTTGAAGAAGGCAGAATTTTTCATGTCTTCATATCTGATTGATTGTGTTTTGGCCAAGGTAGATTTCCCCAAACTGGGCTGCACATGGGACAAGGCCATCACTCCGGTTTATACCGCTTTCAAGATGATGTCGGCCCAGAATTACAAACCTAACTACAAACTCATCTGTGAGGGGTTCATCATGCCCCTATATGAGAAGATATTCAGGGAGAAGCCCAACTGCCTGTCAGAGAATGTTGTGGAAGTCCTTGAGAATTACGAGGATTTTTACTTTTCAGAACAAGGCACCTACCTCAGAATGTTTGGAGGGACCAAAGATCCATACATTTTGCCACAGTATGCCACAGATTATGTGGTCCTTAAGGAAGCAGTAAGACAAATCTTCCTGGATGGAATTGGAGCAGTGCTCCACAAGCAGCATAAGGCCTCCTTTCCCCCCCTTCCTTTCTGCATAGGAGCTTACAAGTTCTCAGGGGTTGCCTCAGCCTAAGAGTTTGTGCAGGAGCTGAAAGCTTTCCACTTCAATGAGGTGATCTTCCACAGGAATGACAGGAAGGGGAGAGTGGCCGAGCATTGTAAAGAAATCTACGCTCATTTTGAGTACTCCCACTATCCTGATGCCGAGGAAGAGGTATTCAGGGGCATCAGCAACATGGGTGAGCTGCGGATCTGTCGCCAAGGCATGGGAACAAGTTCTAGCTCAGCCAAGGCCCAGAAAACCAGCCAGCAGAAGGAGAAAGAAGCTCATGATGCCCGAGCTCAAGAAGAGCTCAGATTAAGAGAGGAAGCCAGATTGCAGCGGGAGTCTGAGGAAGCCAGGCAAGAAGCCGAAGGTGAGAGGCTGAGGAAAGAAGCAGAGGAAGCTCAGCAGCAAAAAGAGGCTGAAGATGAGACGCAATAGAAAGTAGAAGAAGAGCTGAAAGGAGGGAAAGATGCCCAAGCAAGTGGGTCCGGGGTCCAAGACATGGAAATAGACGCATCTCAAGCAGGTGGCTCTGGTACCCAAAAAGCGGGAGTGGATCCAGCTCAGGAAGTCCGGACCCGACTTGCTGAAGAAGACATAGACATCATGGACCGCCCTATTGTCCTGTACACTCCATCGGGAAAACATACGGTGTTCAGGTGGAATGAGTTTGTCTATGACAACAAGAGGAAAGCTATGGTCCTCAAATCGGAAGAGAGGATCAAAAGTCCCTTTCATGAAGACATCGTTACCCACCGAGAGGTCACCATAATGCAGAACACAGATCAAGATCCCTTTGCTATGGCATCCGCAGCTGTGGAAACAGCAAAAGCATCACTGGACAATGTGGGTGTTATAGTTAGAGAAAATGTATTGACAAAGAAGAGAGCTCGTATGCTACAACAGACGGTGGCTAATGAGCAGGCCCAAAGGGATCTGGTAGTGAACAAGTATAATTGCCTGTATGCCGAGCATAAAGAGATATCAGGTAAGTATAACCAGCTGGAAGAGGAAAAGGACCAACTGACACTCCAGATGATGATTGTGGAGGCAGAGAAGAATAGAGCGGAAGATAAAGCATCCCAGCTAGAAGCAGATAAGCAGACATTAGCTGAGCAGTTAGAGCAAGCCGAGAGCAGAACGATGGACATATCTCCCTTTCATGAGCTGTCCTGTAACATCCTGAAGCAAATGCATGAAACTTAGGAGCTAATCACTGATGAGGTTTGCAAGCTCAAAGACATGGTGTTCAGGTTAAAAGAAATTAATGCGGAGGCCCACAGGCTCAAAGCTAAGAATACCCGTGTCAAGGCAAATATCATCAGTCAGATGGCATGGAGAGAAGGAAAAGGGGGTTTCCCCACACACCTCCCATTTAAATCTGTGGATGGTTTTAATGAGGACATAGCCCTTTTGGAGTTCGGCAGGAACTGTTCCAGTAAGCTAATAGCCAGTGTGCAAAGGACTAGGGATAAGATCGACGGTCTGTATCAAAGAATCAAGGGAGTGCATGACAGGTGCAAGCTGAGTTTCCCACAATCCCTCGATGACTTCCCGGATTCAGAACAATGCTTGGCTGAGCTAAAGGAAGAGCTAGGAATCCAAACCGAATACGTGAAGAAAATTGATGTCTTAGCAATGGATGACTTACAACATTATGTTGGAATGTCATCAGCCCACGATCATTTGCTCAAAAAAGTGCATCAAGCTACAGTAGCAGAAGTTCAAAGCGTTGGAGCAGAGCTCGAGAAGAATGTGACTTCTCAGAAAATCTTGTTCCCTGCTACAGAAAACATAGTCATAAGGGACACAGGTATGTGGTATAGCTACATAGCAGAGGAGGAAAAGAAAGCTGCAGCAGTAGCAGGAGCAACAGCAGATCCAGAATCTTCTCTCCCAGCAGCCATTCCAGCAAGAGCAGTGGGCTCGACTCCCTCTTCTCCAGCAGTGGCAGAAAGTCTAGCCAACTCAATCCCTTCTTCCCAAGTAGAAGCAGCAGCAACAATTGGTTCGAGTGTCTCTTCCCAGGCAGCATCAGTAGCATCAATTGACTTGGGCGATCCTCTCCCAGCTGAAGCTCACGCACAAGAATGACAGCACGATATTAGGACATTATTTCTGCTATGTGTATTTTGTTGAACTCTCAAATGTATGAAGCGTGAGCTATGGGACAACTGTCCATTTTCTTTTGTTAAATATTTTGTAAAAGAAGTAGTCATTTTTTGGTCGGTTATAGAAGAAATTCCTGTAAGTGACAGGTGGAAGAGGCTAGGTGGCAGCCCAAAGGGCAATTTTGTAATTATAAATAGGAGTTAGGAAGAGTATGACTGGACTTTTGGAAGGGAATGAAATTTTGGTAAACCTGTACGAGCTGTCTTGTATCGGTTCTGTAAAATTTAATTTTCTAATAAAAGCCAGGGAGATGGACTTTTGGCAGGGAATGAAATTTTGGTAAACCTGTACGAGCTATCTTGTATCGGTTCTGTAAAATTGAATTTTCTAATAAAAGCCAGGGAGATGGACGTTTTGCATGGGAACGAAAGATGGATGTGTATTGGACTGTTTCGGTGATTTCCATCCTGTAATGTGAGATCTTTCTTGTCATTTGAACTATTTCCTTGCAACACATGATTTTGCTTATTTCTATGTAAACGATTTCTCCATTTTATGAGCAGTGAATGCGTTTTATATTAAATCAGAAGCTATCTTCTTATATCTTTATCATGGCTGTAGCTTTCTCTTTCTGATTTAATGGCTATCCATTCTTTCTTGAAGATATCTGTTACAGCTCATTGTTCATCCTTTAAATGTGCTCCTTGCCGGGATAATTAGTTTTATTTCACGTGTTTCTTTATTAGATTTAGATCTGTTCTTGCAGTTTGCATCTAGATTGAATAAATTTGCTTCTTTGTTTCATGAGCAATAGATGCGTTTTATATTAAATTAGGAGCTATCTTCTAAAGATCTTTTATCTTGTTGTAGCTTTACCTGTAAGAATCAATGGCTACTTGCTCTTTCTTCATGACATCTGCTACAGCTCATTGCTCATCCTGTGAGTGTGTTCCTTGCAAGGATAGGTAGATTTACTTCAGTTTTAGACTTAGATCTGTTTTAGTCCTACATTTAGATCAGATTTAAATTAGGCACTTGCATCACATTTAAAACATAAAACCCAAAGAAAGGTGGATCAGGCCATAACTGGTATAATCAGAATTAAACTCCAAACCCACGGTTGTCGGAACCGCTAACCGGACGGATTCCCTATACCAAACGGGAGATAATCTAATTGGGATCATCTCTTGGGGAGAATCCCTTTCTGATTGATGCTACGATATATGAGGCATCAACACATCCGAACCAAGATCTAGAATAACTGAATCAACATCATAGTCACCAATTTGAATATTCATCCGCATCTCCTTACCCGTCTTCCATCATTGTAAGGAATTAACCGCAAAATCTTATCGGTCCTGGGCCGATCATCGCAACAGAGCTTCAATCGTAGCAAGAGCGTCGAGATATCTTGCTAGGGATAAACAATGTTCCAAAAATGCTTGAAGTGTGTTGGGTTGTAGCGACGGGCCAGCCTCTGAAGTAGTATCAAAATTCAAGGGCATGTCATACATAACAGCTTTACCTCAGTCTTTTTCTAGTGCATGACGTGCTTGAAGAAATGTCTCCCACTCTGCATCAATGTCAAATGATACCTTCTTTTGTCTGGATAACCGGATCATTGAGTTGTCCTCTCCAGTTGTCGTTCCTCCACGAATGACCACAACAATGAATGCATCTTGCGATCTTGGCCCTGCAGAAATTGTCACGATGTTTGCACCTGGGTCTGGTTCAGCAGCAGATTCCTAGGTGGGTTCACATTCTGATTCTGATTTGGCCGCATATTCTGGTTCTACATTGGTTGTTGCACTTGGTTCTGGGAAAGCTACTGTGCCTGGGGCTGGTTTTGCAACTGGGGAGTATCCCCTTCTTTCCATCGCGCAATCAATTTTGGACAATTCTCAACTGTGTGATTGTTAACAAAACAGAACGTACATTGGTTCTGCAGCAGTGGACAGTCCCACTGGTAGTGTTCCCATACCATACAGTGATAGCATTGAACAGGTCTGTGACCACCTCGTCCTCCTCCTCGACCAAATCCTCCACCACGTCCTCCCCAGAATCCTCCATGCTACTGGTATTGTGGCTGTTTGAACTATTGTTGCATTAGTGTCGGTTGCATTCCTTGCCATTGTTGTGCATACTACAGTTGTTGTACATACTGTGGATACTGTGGAACCATCTACATTGGAGCATATTGCGGCATGAACTGCGGCGGTTGTTGTTGCTGCGGTACAAACTGCATCTGCGGTTTAGGTAGTGACTAGGCTACTTGTGGTTGCGGTTGCGACTTTTGTACGGCATGCTGGGCATCCTTTACATAGAACGCATCATACATTCTTTCTTGTAGTAACCCATATGCACGACAATCCTTGTCATCGTGACCCACTGATTTGAAAAATGTATAATAAATATTCCTCGGGGTTGTGACCATTTTCTGCATATATGGGAAATTGTCATGGTTTTGCTCATATACCTGGCAGACGCAACACTACGGCATGCTACCACCATTCAATGGATTGGGTGCTCCCGAAACCAAATAATTGCGGAAATCCTGGAAATTGTCCTTCGTATGCCCTTCTCCTCGACATCGTGTACACCATACTTCTTCATGTTGCTCCTTTCCCTTCTTCAAATATTGCAACTGTATAGTCAAGTTAGCGAGCTATGTCTGTATCTCCGACATCCCAGCTACATTTTCTCCAATCGGCAATGCCTCCAATCGCATTGCAATCTCTAGAGCTTCACTGGTCGTCGAGATGTTTTGTTGCATCAATGGTAACCAAATGTGTGGTAGCAGTGTCGCGATGAACCATTCTTTATGTTGGACGGCACTCATATCGAAACTAACCCTTGCCATCAGCATCTTAAATCGCTGGTCAAAATCCCACACCGTCTCATTGGGATACTGCTTAATTTCTTTCAATTCCGTAATATACTGAGCCTCTGACTTGGGCTTTCTGAATTCTGCAATCATTCCATCTTGGATCTCATCTAGTGATTTCTCTAGGGATCCTATAGGGACT
The DNA here is from genome assembly GCA_027924585.1 of Larix kaempferi. Classification (NCBI taxonomy): domain Eukaryota; kingdom Viridiplantae; phylum Streptophyta; class Pinopsida; order Pinales; family Pinaceae; genus Larix; species Larix kaempferi. The sequence continues at coordinate 7,440,122 of BSBM01000079.1, forward strand.
AGAACAAACTTCATAAACCAATATAATGCTTGACCTTGCAAAGTTGTTGCTAACTGTCCTTTCTTAGTGGCATCATCAATGATCTATTTTACGGTCCAGACCGCTTCACACAAAAACCAATATTGTTCTAGGTTGTCTGTACCACTCCCATTGAACAACAGTAACTTAGCATCATCACCCGCCATTATGGGCTTCCTTCCTCCTTTCGCTGTACAACTACCAATTAACTTCTGCGGTATTGAAAAACTTGGCAGTGTTGAAGTGGTATTTCTTACTATCTGAGGGATAGTGAACAGAGGTGTGGGTACGTTGGTGCCGGGGTTTGGTCCTGCCTCTATCCTGGGGATAGCTTAGTTGTCCTTGTCAGGACTGTGAGGTCGCTTCGTTCCATGTGGTCTTCCTTCACGGCCTTGCAGTTCGATCACAGTAGGACCTTCTCCTGTCCTCTGCCTCTTTTCCTGTCGGAACCTCGCTCCTCCCCTCGTAAGACCACTTTCTTCCTCGTCTTCACTCACAGTCTCATCATGACCTGCACCCATCTACCCCTTATCATTCCATGTACTTCCCCCCAACTGTCGCAGTACCCACGGCGTCCGCCCACTAGGCTGTCTACTGATCAAGATGCATCTTCAATATACCCTTTTCGCAAATAAGCATCTTAATTAACAGTTGAAGCGATAGTAGAAACCTACCCCGAGGTTCGCGGAAAAAATATCTTTTGGCTTCACTATAGGATTTATGAGTATCAACCACGAATTCTGTGATATAGCCTTCTAGGATTCTATCGAACCACACTTCGACAGCCCGTGATGCTTTATTAACAACCTCCTGGAGCTCCTGAATCAGCTTGGGGGTCCAAATCGTCGATTCACCACCTTGGAAGTTCCTTTTCTGGAAGGTCAACTTCGCCAACCACTCATACAAAATGACTGGGAATTCGCAGAAAAACCATTCATGCAGTCCGTCGTGAATATATCTATCCAACCACTAATCTACTGTCAGTTGAATGTTCTGGCTTTCTTCTTCGGCAAATTCTTGTAGCTTTTGATCAAACCATGCTTGGATCTCGGGTTTCGTCGGGTGCCACAACATATCCACCTTTCACTTCACACATGGTCCCAGCAACGGAACCATTTGTTGACTCAAACCTAATCGACAAGGGTTCCCATCACTGTCAACACCAACCCACAGCGATCTCCCTGAGCACCGGCCCAGACAGGTTTTACCCTGCCCAACAACACCTGCAAAGCAGATGAGGTCTCACCCAAGGCGATCAAGGGAGAGTGGATGGAACCATGTTTCCGCTGAATGAAGGAGGATGTGTGTGGCATCTGCTACTTAATCTTATTGCAACATTCAACAATAAATCTATTCATTCACTTCGAAATTATTGTACTCATATCATCATTCAATAGAAACATTCATTGTTGCAACATATTATAATAGTAAAGCGACTATTGCATCAAAGAAACATTGCATTACCATCGAAAGACAAAAGACACACCAGGAATAGTTTCATCACATCATATTATTACTGCAAAAACCCAATACAATGCCTTTGCAGATCACAGACTTCAGCAATATCTCTTGATCTCCTAACATACGCACAAAACCGCATCTCAAAGCTCTCCCTGATCTATCTCCTATATCTCCATATCACGACCTACAACTTCTTTTCTATATATAGGTTTCTACCTTTACAATGCTTGTCCACTTACTAATAGCTTCCTAACCGACTCATGGACAAAAGACCCAAAATCTAACTGACCCAGTCCAAATGACCCAAAAACCCGCCTATTGTGGTACAATTAGCTCAAAATTACATCTCATATAGTCCAACGACCCAAAAACCCACCTACTGCGGTACAAACGACTCAAAAAATACACAAAATAATTGAGCATTCTTCCTTCCGCGACTTCGTTTGATGTGTCGCAGCATCGGCGATGCTACGATTCTTCCTTATCAAACCACCTGCCAACAGGATTAATAAAGCGATCAATCGATATTTTTTAATAAGTTCGATCAAGGGTTTGGCGAACACTCGATAGAGAACATTAGCTCGCATGCTCGATCAAGCTTAGAAGCTCGAACAAGATATTGTTGGGATGAAATATCCAAAACGAAAAGTTGTGACGTAACAGGTGCCTGTGGAATTGGAAAGCTCGATCGAGATATGACACTCAATTGAGCTTTATAAATCTTGGTTGAGATCTTGACTTGTAACAGGTTTTAAAATGAAAAAACCCTAGACCTTAGCTTATTTCAACATGTATATTGCATAAGAGCTAGACCGAGGAATATAGAGCAGCTATGTCGATTTGACTGAGGACTGCAACTTTCCACCAGCCCCCACTTCTTACCACCATGGACTACACACCCACAAGTAGACAACTCAAAACCCCCAAAAATCAATTCTTCTATGCGTTGATTGAAAGTGTTGTTTTTTTAGTAATTTTAATGAATATTTTGTGAAATTTGTTCAAAACCCTCAAAAATCAGTTCTTCTGAAAGTGTTGTTTTTTTTAGGAATCTTGTGAAATTTGTTCAAAACCCTGAAAAATCAATTTTATTTATTGATTAAAAGAGTTTTTTATTTTTTAGTAATTTTATCCAAAAAATTGTAATATTAGTTTTTTTTTGTACATGTAATCCAAAATTTAGTTGAAAATAAACCAACATAGATCCTCTTAAACCCGGATCTATCAAACATGTTGATGTATTTGTAACTTCGGAAGATATTCACTTGTATATTGTATGTATTACATTTGTACTTTATTGTATCCCCAACAGAGATGTATTATTCCTTCGATTGGAAGTGTCATCATTTGTATTTGCAAGTGTCGCAAGTTACATTGTAAGTGTCATAACTTATATTTGATGGGTTATTAGACCACCTTGGTGGGGTCGTCCCTGTATGAGTCATGTGGATGGGTTATTAGGATTCCTTAGGAATTCGGCCTAGTTAGGGTTAAAGGCATGTTAAGTTGTTGTATAAATAGAGAGTGTGACTCTCTCATTTTACTCATTCACTCACTCATCCAACTCGCATAGTTGAGAGAGAGGAGTGAGCACAAGTGGAGGAGGAGTAGCTATTGAAGATATCTATCTCTTGGGGTTTGATCTTTGTGATCTCTGTATTGGTGCTCATTCTATCTCTGAGGAAGTTGCATGGTTTTTCACCTTCTTGGTTTTCCCCGGTGAAATGTTTTTTGTCTCTTGTGTCTTATGTTTGATATGATGTACATGTTTTTCTCTCAGTTAAGATCCTAGATCATATTGAATTAAATGATGAAAAACTAGCATGGTATCAGAGCTAGCCTAAATGAAGGCATTGTATGGCATTTATGACATTTGTTGCACTTGCGACAAATTGGAAGCTAGGGCTTGATATAGTAAAAACTAGTCATCGTGGAACTTTCGCTATAAATCAGTTTTGGTGAAGGTTCAGGATCTGAAACTTTTAAATGTCAAAGATAAAATGTTCATGTACCTTTTTTCCGAAGATCATCCTACGATTCTTTGTACTTTGTGAGATATGATCCGTACAAGTTAGGGTTTCTGCCTCTTCCAGAATGCATCCCTAAACAGGTGACCTAGGAACAGAGGTCATATCTCGGGCTAGGAAGATCCAAATGGAATTCTGTAGAAAGTGTTAGTTAGGGAACGGACTCTAGTTTCATGGGTCCTAGTTTCAGAGGCTGAAGTTGAAACGATGACATGTGGCACTCCATACAAGTTCGCTATGTTGTTTCATCTCATAAAGAGGTCATGTTGTGACACTTGGCATATTTCTCTCATGGAGAATCCATTGAAGCTCAGATATGTGGGGTTGGAAAGATGAAAAGTCAGTCTACCACAGGACGAAGTTTCATACCCTGAGGATCCGAAATTTCATAGATGCACCAGAAACAATATGGCATATATTTATGTCAAAACAGAATTGGATTATGAGCATTTTCATTTTTGGCTTGTCACTGCTATGGGAAATTAGGGATTTTGACAGAAGTGGAATTTTTTATTGCTCTCAGCACAGGATTTCTCTCCTAATTAAAATCAAAATTTAGAGACCAATATTGAAGTTTTTTGTTGGGTAGAACCCCGTGATCTATCAAACCCTAGTTCGGGTTTTGGACCAGAAAAACCAGAAAACCAGAATTTGACAGAAGTTGCAGATCCAGAATTCGTAGGTCATTTTTTGAGGGTCAATTTTTGGATTTTTCAAAATATGAGCACACCAGCTTGCTTGCCTCAGTCAAATGCATCTCCCTGTCCAGACAAAACTTTGAAATTCCAAGTTTGGATTCTTAGGGTTTCTCTGCCAAACCCTAGCCAGCTCCAGATCCAGTTTCAGCAAATCAAAGTGTATATGATTGGGTTAATCCTAGAAGAGAATGAATTGGACACCTACATAAGTGAAGAAGTTCCAGTTCCATAGGGAGATTAAGTGAAGTCCTTACATAAGAAGACTACAAGCAATCCCGACAGGTATGACTTGAGGAGATACATGTATGTTTTGAAATCTATTCATGATTAAGTTTATGATATGTTTGTCTTCATATTATTGAGGTTAGTACAATCTTGATTAATTTTAGACTTGTCTTATCACCTTAGTAAAAGTATGGATGCATGTGAATGATAGAAGACATTCATTGATTGGGGTTATGACACTCGTGATTGTACTAATACACCGTGGTGTTGTATGAGGATGATGTTGTCCGCTAACATGAAAGGTACATCAAGAAAAACAAATCAAGTTCTAGATCAAGAACATATGACCATGGTGACATGAAGACAAAGACTCATCCATAGCTATTGATCACACAGAAGATCTACTTACGAGGTATGTATAATTTGGTTCAACAATGCTTAACCTATGAGATATGAAGGTTACTAGCACAAGGTCTCTTAATCATTGAAGAGAACAGAAGAAGACATTGTTTGGGTATGTTAGACATAACTAGCAAACATGATAATCCAGGTATGTTTTTTCCTATATCAAGTTAGAATCCTACCTTGTGATTAGGATCTTACATAAGTATACTTTTGTATGATTGATAATGATTATTCATGAAGTTATAAGTTTGAGTAATCATGGGTTTATACATATTATGCTTCTTACTTTGATTGATGATATGAAAAACCAAAAGAGTCCTATGATCAAATAAGAATATGCATGAGTAAAAGAAGTTGTTAGTTCTTCATCATTTAAATTCAATATATCTAGGATCTTAACTGAAAGAACAACATGTACAGCATATTAAGCATATTAAGCATAAGAGACAAGAGACAAGAGACACAAAACATTTCAACGAGGAAAACCAAGAAGGTGAAAAACCCCGCAACTTCCTCAGAGATAGAATAAGCATCAATACAAGGATCACCATGATCAAACCCAAGAGATAGATATATTCAGCATCATGCTCCTCCTCCACTTGTGCGCACTCCTCCTCTCTCTCACTAATGCGAAGTGAGAGAATAATAGAATGTGTAAAATGAGAGAGACACACTCTCTATTTATACACTAACTTTCACTTGACCTTTACTCAACTAGGTCGGCCTCAACTTAACCACTTAACATAATGTTGAATGGGCCAACCCCTACTAGGGTGGTCTAATAACCCTTCGACCCACAAGACTCATACAGGGCCGACCCCATCAAGGTGATCTAATAACCCATCAAGTATAAGTTACGACACTTACAATATAACTTGTGACACATGCAAGTACAACTGATGACACTTCCAATCGGAGGAATAAGACATCTCCGTTGGGGATACACTAAAGTACAAATACAATATACAAGTGAATATCATCTGAGGTTACAAATACATCAACACTCCCTCTTAACTAGGAAGGTATTCTCTTGACACAAGTCAACAATACATATAGGCACAACTCTTCAACACTGGAGCTGGATCATCGTCACTGGATCACGGAGCATCATCGTCACAATTGTTGTACCTCTCAATTCTTCTCGTGATAGGAAGTTCTACAGAGCTAGCCCTTTTTCATGCTGGATGTAGGCCTAGCCTCCATGTAGGTCTTCATCATATCTACGAGCAAGCCATCAAGTAGGTACACCTCAGGACTGATTACACTGCCTCTGCAAAACCTGCAAGATATCCCAGGACTGATTACACTACCTCTGCAAAACCTGCAAGAGCATCTCAGGATTGATTATATGCCTCTGCAAAGCCTGTGTACCATACTGTCACCTCATCATCTTCAGATCACCACATAGTCCACGGAGCACAACCCAGATGCACACACATCACAGCACTTACACTCACCGGCATGGAAGGACTTTCCTCTAACCATCTGGGAAAGGCTCAGCACTTACATCAATGACCATGGAAGGAATTTCCTTTGACCATGTCAGAAAGGATACAACAATTACATCACGACCATGGAAGGACTTTCCTCTGACCATGTCGAAAAATATCGGCAATTACATCAACGACCATGGAAGGAATTTCCTCTGGCCATGTCGAAAAAGCTCGACAATTACATAAACGGCCATGGAAGGACTTTCCTCTAACTATGTCAGAACAGCCTCGGCAATTACATCAACAACCATGGAAGGAATTTCCTCTAACGATTTCGAAACAACCACTCCCATCCCTTACATCTCACCATGGAAGGACTTTCCTCTAACCATGTGAGAATGGCCCAACCCTTACATATGCACCATGGAAGCAATTTCCTCTAACCATGTGAGAATAGCCCCAGCCCTTACATCTACACCATAGGTGGACTTTCCTACCACTATGTGAGAATGGCTCATGTGCATCTGTGTCTCCGGACTCATCACTTACCCTTGGAAGGAATCTCGATCGGAAGTACACCAAGTCTCTCTGTGAAGTACTCAAACTTCACTATGGCCAGCGGCTTGGTCAACACATCGGCTATCTGCTCGTTTGTTGCAACATACAGGAGCTTCACTGCTCCTCTCTGCACCATATCCCTAATATAGTGATATTTGATCTCAATGTGCTTCGACTTGTCATGGAACATTGGGTTCTCAGACAACTTCACACAACTCTGGTTGTCATAGAAGATACAGGTAGCATCCAACGGGAGATCAAATAACTCAGACAATAGCTTCCTAAGCCATACTACCTCACAACTAGCCGAAAAAGCTGCAACATACTCTGCTTCGGCTGTACTCAGTGCCACACAGGACTGCTTCCTGCTAAACCAAGAGATCATACCAGATCCCATACTGAAGCAGCACCTCGAAGTGCTCTTCCAATCAATGGCACTACCTACCCAATCCGAATCAACATAACCCTCCAGGTTAAACTTCTGATTTGCATCATACTTGAGCCCATATTTAATTGTACCCTTCAGGTACCTCAGAATATGCTTTACAGCAACCAGGTGAACACCTCTGGGATCCGTCAGGAACTCGCTCAATGTGTTCACCACAAAGCAAATATCTGGTCTCATATTCATTAGGTACATCAAAGACCCAATCATCTGACGATACATCATGGCATCAACCAGTTCAGATGAAGCATCACACAGAAGCTTCAGGTTTGATGCCATAGGTGTGGCCATGGCCTTGCAGTCCATCATCCCGAACCGTCATGATCTCTACTACATACTTCTCTTGTCCAAGGAAGATTCCATCCGCACTTTGCCACACCTCCATACCTAGAAAGTAATGCATCATACTCAAGTCCTTCATCTCGAACTTGGCAGCAAGCTTCCTCTTCGTATCAGTGATCAATCCATCCTCACCTGCTACAAACAGGTCATCCACATACAATAGGAGTATCACTGGATTTCCTTCCTCAACATTGTAGTAAAGGTTGGAATCTGCTTTACTCTTGGTAAAGCCCAAACTGGATAGAAAGCTGTCTATCCTGCCGTACCATGTCCTGGGTGCCTGTTTCAAACCATACAAGGCTTTCTTCAATATGCACACATGTGACTTCCTGTCATGTGTCTCAAAACCAAGTGGCTTCTCCACATACACTTCCTCTTCGACTACACCATTCAAGAAGGTTGTCTTGACATCCATCTGATGTATCTTCCACTTCATCACTACAGCTAGAACAAGTACTTGCCTTGTATTTCTCTATGCTTCCATCTGCAGCATGCTTGATCTTATAGATCCATTTGGAAGTCACAACAGACTTCCCTTCTAGTCTTGGGACCACATCCCAGACATCATTCTTCATGATCGACTGGTATTCCTCGATCATGGCATCCTTCTATTACTGTACCCCTGAACCTGGGAACTTCATATTCTTCAATATCTTCAAAAGATAGTTTTCTTGAACTTCATTGCTGGAACAAATGTTGTAGTCCTTCTTTTGTAGGTGATTGTACACGATCTTTCCTACAAGTCAAATTCAATTGCATGATTAGAAACTTCTCATAGTTTTTCAAAAACACATTCTTATGCATAAAGACATATGTCATACAGTCATGCAATTATCTTAGCCAATGCTTCACTACAACATTTATCCATATCTCGTATTCACACAGTAACTTTCTATATGCCTTCCATCTCTACTAGAACATTTGTTAAGAGTGTGCACAACTCCCAACATGTTAGAAAAGAGGTTTCATTCTATATAAGTAGCAATGGAATGTTGTATAGTACCATAGGCCATTTACCCATTACTTGCATATTAGCAGTATCTTGTTCATTAATGCAACTTTTCTAAAATTCAAAATGTACATCCTAAATCTAGGAACATAAGTATGTACATGAATGAACAACATCATTTAAGTAATAAGAAATGATAATTCAAATACTTATCTTTCTTTAGTTGTTGGGTGGACTCCGTCTCAATCTTTGCTTTCCTACAGAAACTACTGGAGTGTGCTCCCTCTTGATCTTTGCTTCCTGGATTACCTGTCCTTGAACTTATATCCATCCTGGACCACTATGCATGCTTAAGTGTGCACTAGTGTCATCATTGTGTTATCCTCATACATAACCATACATATATTAGTATAATCTCAATACTATCAAAACATTATGATCCTAAATAATCTTATGTATGGTCATGATCATTTCACACACAAGGTAATAAGCGTTAGTATTCAAGGTTTTAGGGAAGACTTCTTTTACTCATGCATATTCTTATTTTACCATAGGACTCTTCTGGTTAGTCATATCATCAATTAAAGTAAGAAACATAATATGCATAAACCCTTGATTACTTCTAACTTCAAGAATAATCATTATCATTCATACAAAAGTATAAGATCCTAACACAAGGTAGGGTTCTAATTTGATATAGGAAAAACATACCTGGTTATCATGTTTTCTAGTTATGTCTAACATACCCAAACAATGTCTTCTTGTTCTCTTTAATGACTTATGCTAGTAACCTGCATATCTCATAGTTTAAGCATTGTAGAACCAAATTATGCATACCTCGTAAGTGGAGCTTCTATGAGATCCATGACTATGGATAAGTCTTTGTCTCCATGTCACCATGGTAATATGTTCTTGAACTAGAATTTTCTTGATGTACCTTTCATGTTAGCGGACAACATCAACCTCATACAACACCATAGTGCATTAGTACAATCATAAGTGTCATAACCTTAATCAGTGAATGTCTTCTATCATGCATTCATACTTTTACTAGGGTGATAAGACAAGTCTAAAATTAATCAAGATTGTACTAACCTCAATAATATGAAGACAAACATATCATAAAATTAATCATGAACAGATTTCAAAACATACCTATATCTCCTCAAGTCATACTTGTCGGGATTTCTTGTAGACTTCTTGTGTAAGGCCTTAGCCTCATCTCCCTCTGGAACTGGAATCTCTTCACTTATGTAGGTTTCCAATTCATCATCTTCTAGGATTAACCCAATCCACTTTGATTTGTTGAAACTAGATTTGGAGCTGGATTAGGGTTTGTCAGAGAAACCCTAAAAATTCAAACTTTGAATTTCAAACTTCTGATTGGATGAAAAGATGTGCCTTGCTAAGTTGATCAAGTTGGTATACTTCAATTTTGAAATCTCCAAAATTTGACCCCTCAAAATTGCCTTTGAAACTTTTGGATCTTCTAAACAGGATCCCAAACTAGGGTTTGATAAAGCCCTGTCTTCTTCCCATCCAAAAGGTTTGATCTTGTGTTCTAAACTTCGATTTTTTCTGAGGAGCTTCCAACCATGGTCATAGATTTCAAAAATTCCAACTTTTGCAAAAGCCCTAATTTTCCACCTTTCCGATAAAAATCCTGAACTAGGGTTTGATCAAGCCCAGCCTTCTTCCCAACCAAAAAATTCGATCTTGGTCTCTAAATTTTGATTTTTATGAGTAGCATTCAGCCATGGACTCCGATTCCAAAAATTCCAACTTTCTCTGAAGCCCTAAATTCCCGCAGTAGTGACAAGCCAAGAATGAAGGTGCTCAAAATCCAATTATGTTTTGACAGAAATATGCACCTGATTGTTTCTGGTGCATCTCTGAAATTACAAATCCACAGGGTCTGAAACTTTGACCTCTGGTATCCTGATCTGTCATCTTTCCAACCCCATAGGTCTAACCTCAATTGGATTCTCTGAGTGAGATTTATGCCAAGTGTCGCAACATGACTTGTTTATGGGATAAAAAAGGAGAGTGAACTTGTACGATGTTCCACATGTCCCTGGTTCAACTTCGGCCTTTGAAAAACTTACCTGAGAAACTAATGTCCGTTCCCTACCTATCACGTTTTACAAAATTTCATTTGGAGCTTCCTAGCCCAAGTTGTGACTTTTTTTCGTAGGTCACTTGTTTATGACTGAGATCCGGAAGATGCAGAAACCTTAACTTGTACAGATCATAAATCACAAAGTACAATGAATCAGATGTTGTTGTAATACCCCAATTTTGAACCCTTAGGAAATATTGGCTCTAATGTAAATATTGTATACACACGTTGTATGTTTTCCCTAGCGTGGAGCTCAAGGCCAAGGCCCCGCTAGTTTATGCTCGGATTTTATTTAAATTAGACACGCTTGATATTTTGTTACCCACGTGCTATTAAGCCATGGGATATTGTAAATTTGATGTAAATATTTAACATTGAAATAAATACCAAAAACTGGCTATGGAGGCAACGAATGAGAAGGGGCCATGTGTATCCACTAGGGAGTGGTGAGGGGGCTATGGGATTAAACCCTAGGCTGCCATTTGTCATTATGAGAACCCATTGACTTTCCAAGGTGACATTAAAGCCTGCTGTAAGAAGGTGGTTGAGTTTTCAGCCCATGGCTTCAATGGAGCATGGGCAGCCCTGAAATTCGTATGGGTGGGCATGGGCTCTGATTGCTTGGGCAAGAAGTCACTCAACCTCATGGGAGGTTGCTTCATTCTCACCCCAGTCCATTGTGAAACTATCTAGCATCATTCCCATCCAAAAACGAGAGCCAACAGTGAGGAAAACCAGAAAATCGCGACCTTGAGAGAACCCCGATTTCTAAAGACCAAAAACGTCCAGATTTGGCATGGGACAGGGAAATCCAATGGGGGATCCATTAGCATGAACCTTAGGACGAATTTGGGAGCATTAGCTACCCCGAAGTCAATGGGAAAACCCAGTTTTTGCAGCTCAGAAAACGAGTGACGGATTTGAGTATTTGGTGAGCAGAATGGAGAGGAATCAAGTTGGGAATGACTATGCAGAGGTTGGGTGTGCTTGATAAACCCAGTGAAGGCTAGGATCTCAAGGATCAACAGCTGGACCTTTCTATGCCCATCCTGAAGAGCACTGGAGGGAAGAGTTGCCTGAGGGACTGTGTGACAGAGAAGGGGATCTTCCTTGTGTTGGATGTGGTAGGTAATGTGGGTGCCTGATTGTTGAGCTCACTTGAGATGCCTGTAGCTCTGTGGTTGAGCTCACTGGCTTAGCGTTACCCTCCTCTATCTTCTTGGATGCTTGACCAGAACCATGGCTGTGAGTGAACCCAGCTAGTCCTCCTTAGTGGATACACAGCCCAGCTCGGGGGTGACCTCTCAGCTGAAAGAACACAAGCTGGACAGAGGTCTACGGTTGGGAGGAACGTTGCCCTTCCATAGCCAGTCGTTTGGACCGTTGCAATTCAAGATGAGTATCCTGTGATTAAATTTATATACAGTCTGTGTTTTGCAATGCATTCATGATTAATGGAACGAAAGGCATCATGTCTTATGCAGTATGATAATTGTCCATGCATTAATAAAATTAATGACTGATACATGTATGGTTGATATGTGTATGCTGAATGCATGAAGAAATTGTATGCACATGTAATGTTTAGTTTCTGCTGTGTTGATATTGAAATGAATCTGCATTTGGACATTCTTAAATTGTTAGGAATTTATGGGCAAGAATTATTTAGGCTAAGTCTATCTAAAAGCCTGTGTGTTGATTAACGTTTCCTTCCTTGCACGGGAATGCTGGAAGGGAGTGTTACAGTTGTGCTTCGGACACAAGGTACATGGGGATGTTTTCTACTACCTATATAATTTTCAGAACTTGAACCTTCGCCAAAATGTATTTATAGTGAAAGTTCCACGATGACTGGTGTTTTCTATATCAAGCCCTAGCTTGCAATTTGTCGCAAGTGCAACAAGTCTCATAAATGCCATACCATGCCTTCCTTCAGGCTAGCTCTGATACCATGTTAGTTTTTCATCATTTAAATTCAATAGATCTAGTATCTTAACTGAAAGAACAACATGTATAGCATATCAAGCATAAGAGACAAGAGACAAGAGACACAAAACATTTCACCAGGGAAAACCAAGAAGGTGAAAAACCACGCAACTTCCTTAGAGATAGAATAAGCATCAATACAAGGATCACCATGATCAAACCCAAGAGATAGATATCTTCAGTAGCATGCTCCTCCTCCACTTGTGCGCACTCCGCCTCTCTCTCACTAATGCGAAGTGGGAGAATAATAGAATGTGTAAAATGAGAGAGACACACTCTCTATTTATACACTAACTTTCACTTGCCCTTTACTAAACTAGGTCGGCCTCAACTTAACCACTTAACATAATGTTGACTAGGCCGACCCCTACTAGGGTGGTATAATTAACCTTTGGACCACAAGACTCATACAGGGCCGACCCCACCAAGGTGGTCTAATAACCGATCAAGTATAAGTTACGACACTTACAATATAACTTACGACACATGCAAGTACAACTGACAACACTTCCAATCGAAGGAATAATACATCTCCGTTGGGGATACAATAAAGTAAAAATACAATATACAAGTGAATATCTTCCGAAGTTACAAATACATCAACAGAAATCCTCCCTGAAACCTTGAATACTAATGCTTGTGATAAATTACTTGTGTATGAAATGACCATGACCATACATGTTTAAGATTATTTAGAATCATAATATTTTGATAGTATTGAGATTATACTAATGAATGTATGATTATGTATGAGATCTTGAGGATGACACTAGTGCACACTTAAAGCATGCATAGTGGTCCAGTATGGATAGAAGTTCAAAGACATATAATCATGATGATATCATAAAGGAAGCAAAGATCAAGAGGGAGTGCACTCCAGGAAGCAAAGATCAAGAGGGAGCACACTCCAGTAGCTCCTGCAAGGAAGCAAAGATTGAGAGGGATTCCACCCAACAACTAAACAAAGATAAGTATTTGAATTGTCATTTCTTGTATATATGATTACTTAAATGATGTTGTTCAGTCATGTACATACCTATGTTCCTAGATTTAGGATGTATATTATGCATATTAGAAAAGCTGCATTAATGAACAAGATACTACTAATATGCAAGTAATGGGTAAGTGGCCTATGGTATTGTACAACATTCCATTGTTACTTATCTAGAATGAAACCTCTTTGCTGACATGTTGGGAGTTGTGCACACTGTTAACAAATGTTATGGTAGAGATGGAAGGCATCTAGAAAGTTACCGTGTGAATACATGATATGAATGAATGTTGTATTGAAGCATTGGCTAAGATAATTGCATGAATGTATGACATATATCCTTATGTGTAAGATTTTGTTCTGAAAACTATGAGAAGTTTCTAATCATGCAATTGAATTTGACTTGTAGGAAAGATCATGTACAATCACCTACAAAAGACGGATAATGACATTTGTTCCAAAGAACAAGCGACGAAGTTCAAGAAAAACTACATATTAAAGATATTGAAGAACATGAAGTTCTCAGGATCAGGGATGCCGTAGTGGAAGGATGCCATGATCAAGGAGTAGCAGTCGATCATGAAGAATGATGTCTGGGATGTGGTCCTGAGACTAGAAGGGAAGTTTGTTGTGACTTCCAAGTGATCTACAAGATCAAGCATGTTGCAGATGGTAGCATAGAGAAATACAAGGCAAGGTTTGTGGCTCGTGGCTTCTCCCAGAAAGAAGGGATAGATTACGAAGAAAATTTTGAACATGTAGCCAGATACACTTCCATCATAACAGTACTTTCTCTGGCTGTAGTGATGAAGTGGAAGATACACCAGATGGATGTCAAGACAGCTTTCTTGAATGGTGTAGTCAAAGAGGAAGTGTATGTGGAGCTGCCACTCGGATTTGAGACACATGACAGGGAGTCACATGTGTGAAAGCCTTGCACGGTTTGAAACAAGCACCCAAGACATGGTATGGTAGGATAGATAGCTTCCTAACCAGTTTGGGATTTACCAAGAGTAAAGCGGATTCCAACCTTTACTACAAGGTTGAGGAAGGAAATCCAGTGATACTCCTACTGTATGTAGATGACCTGTTTGTGACAGGTGAGGATGGATTGATTGTTGATATGAAGAGGAAGCTTGCTGCCGAGTTCAAGATGAAGGAATTGGGTATGATGCATTACTTTATAGGTATTGAGGTGTGGCAGAGTGCAGATGGAATCTTCCTTGGACAAGGGAAGTATGTAGTAGAGATCCTGAAGTGGTTCGGTATGATGGACTGCAAGGTAATGGCCACACCTATGGCATCGAACCTGAAGTTATTGAGTGATGCTTCATCAGAGTCGATTGATGCCACGATGTATCATTAGATGATTGGGTCCTTGATGTACCTGACGAACACGAGACCAGATATTTGCTTTGTTGTGAACACCTTGAGCCAGTTCCTGACGGATCCTAGACATGTTCACTTGATTGTTGTAAAGCATATTCTGAGGTACCTGAAGGGTATGGTTGATTATGGGCTCAAATATGATGCAAATCAAAAGATTAACCTGGAGGGTTATGTTGATTCATATTGAGCAAGCAGTGCTACAGATAGTAAGAGCACTTCGGGGTGCTGCTTCAGTATGGGATCAGGTGTGATCTCTTGGTTTAGCAAGAAGCAATCCTGTGTAGCACTGAGTATAGCTGAAGCAAAGTATGTCACAGCTTGTTCGACTAGTTATGAGGTAGTATGGCTAAGGAAGCTACTATCGTATTTATTTGATCTCCAGTGGGATGCTACTTGTATCTTCTGTGACAACCAAAGTTGTGTGAAGTTGTTTGAGAACCCGGTGTTCCATGACAAGTCGAAGCACATTGAGATCAAGTGTAACTATATCAAGGATATGGTGCAGAGAGGAGCAATGAAGCTCATGTATGTTGCGACAGATGAGCAGATAGCAGATGTGTTGACCAAACCACTAGCTAGAGTCAAGTTTGAGTACTTCAGAGAGAGGCTTGGTGTTCTTCAGATAGAAGATACTTTGAGAAGGAAGTGATGGGACACATTTGTAGGAGCCATTCCAAGCATGGTGGTAGGAGGATCCTTCCCATGGATGTGGATGTAAGTGTTGTGTGATGAGCATCAGGACGATGCTCCAGATGATGTTCTGTATGATGATGATTAGGATGATCATGTGATGATGATATGCATCAAGATGATGATATGCATCAGGATGATGCTATGTATGATGATGATCAGGATGATCATGTGATGATGATATGCATGAGGATGATGCTATGTATGATGATGATCAGGATGATGCACTGTATGATGATGATTAGTATGATCATGAGCATCAGGATGATGCTCCATGTGAAGATGATCAGTGTGATCATGAGTATCAGGATGATACTCTGTGGCTGTGGACAGGTTGTGCAATAGCATGTAATCATCCCTGGGAGATCCTATAGGTTGAGCAGTAAGCTCATAATCAGCCTTGGCATGCGCTTCGAGGTTTTGCAAGTTCACATGTAATCAGTCCTGGAGATCCGATAGGTTGTGCTAGTCATGTAAAAGTCCTGGGATGCTCTTTAGAGATCTTGCAAGTCACAAGATGCTCTTTTAAGGTTTTGTGGAGATCACATGTAATCAGTCCTAGAGATCTAGTAGGTAGTGCTAGTAACGTAAAAGTCCTAGGATGCTCTTTAGAGATCTTGTTGGTTGCAAGATGCTCTTTTAAGGTTTTGTGGAGGTCACATGTAATAGCTCCCTGGGAGATCCTATAGGTTGAGCAGTAAGCTCGTAATCAGTCCTAGGATTCTCTTTCAAGGTTTTCTTGACGCACATAATCAGCCCTGAGAATTCCATAGGATGGCCCGCTCACAGAGATGATGAAGACCTATAGGAGGCTAGGCCTACATCCAGCATGAAAAAGGGATGGCACTATAGAACTTCCTATGACAAGAATAATTGAGAGATAGAACCAGTGATTGAGATGACGAGTACAGCAGCAGTGACGATGATGCTCTGTGATCCAGTGACGATGATCGAGCTCCAGAATTGAAGAATTGTGCCTATATGTATTGATGACCCGTGTCAAGAGAATACCTTCCGAGTTAATAGGGAGTGTTGATGTATTTGTAACTTTGGAAGATATTCACTTTTATATTGTATGTATTACATTTGTACTTTATTGTATCCCCAACGAAGATGTATTATTCCTCCGATTGGAAGTGTCGTCATTTGTATTTGCAAGTGTCGCAAGTTACATTGTAAGTGCTATAACTTATATTTGATGGGTTATTAGACCACCTTGGTGGGGTTGGCCCTATATGAGTCATGTGGATGGGTTATTAGGATTCCTTAGGAATTCGGCCTAGTTAGGGTTAAAGGCAGGTTAAGTTGTTGTATAAATAGAGAGTGTGACTCTCTCATTTTACTCATTCACTCACTCATCCAACTCGCATAGTTGAGAGAGAGGAGTGTGCACAAGTGGAGGAGGAGTAGCTGTTGAATACATCTATCTCTTGGGGTTTGATCTTTGTGATATTTGTATTGGTGCTCATTCTATCTCTGAGGAAGCTACGGGGTTTTTCACCCTCTTGGTTTTCCCCAGTGAAATGCTTTGTGCCCTCTTGTCTCTTGTCTCTTATATTTGATATGTTGTACATCTTGTTCTCTCAATTAAGATCCTAGATCATATTGAATTAACTAATGAAAAACTAACAAAACACTAAGAGGGATCGGATTTCTTCCGAAGTAATTTTTTTTAAATCTTAAAATCAAGGAATTTGATCCTTCTCATGCTTGGTATATTTGGGTTTAAGTTTTATTTTATTTTTATTTTTAATTTTTCAGGCGGATGTGGATTTTTTATATTACTTTTCATAATTTTTTATTTTATGAGCGGACATGTATTATTTTATTTTATGAGCAAACATGTATTTTTTTAGTTTTTTTATATTTTTGATAATGTAACATTAAACATTACGTTATGTTATTGAGAACATATATTGGTGGGGAAATCCATTTATAGGTAGAGGTTTCTTAGAGCCTTTATTGTGTTCAAAGGATCACATATATTTGATTTGTATTCATTATTTCATGTAGATCATTCTCCATAGCGGGGTTCTTCCCTCTGTAGATCAAATTCATCAAGAGGATCTAGTGTTGTGGAACCACCCCCCACATCACAAGCATAGTCACATGTAAACTATTTACATATAGTTTTGTTTTTATTGAGTTAGATAAAGAAGTGAATTATTGTATACATAACTCAATTATTAATTATTGTTTGTTTCTAATTTCATAGGCACCCCACCATCTAGGTCATCTGGTGATTGTGTATCCGAGAGCATTGTGGCCGGTGTCTCGCACGATGATCGCTACACAGTGACCTCCTTAGAGCACGATGATGAGGTTATTCATCACGTAGGTACATTAAATTCATATTTATATATTTTTCAACTACAAGTATCTTTATTTTGTATAGGTATTTTGTACTTTGACTGATATTATTGTGTATTTGTTTATTAGGTGTTGATCCTGCTTCTCGACCTCCTTGGGAGGATGATATAATGAGGATCACGATTGAGGAGATCACAACACAATGTGATTGGTTGCACACCCAGTTGGGGACCATGCGTCCTGATTTCCCATCTAGACAGTCGATCAACGTGATGCTCAATGTTGTCGATGGATTGTTGGAGGTCTACCAAAAGGTGGGGCCTCTTAGTGACATCTAAAAAATTGATTTCCATAGGAGGAGGGACTAAGTATTGGGTCCTGACAAATGGAATGTTGTCAAATCTACAACAAAAGGAAAGGATGTAAAGGGAACTTTGTTTGGCATCCCTCCTAATTGTGCTCCTGGAAAACCGCTTCGATTGTGAGAGTTTACGTTGGAGGCTACTGCAGCTCAGGTTTATGATAGGTTTGTTGGATCATGGGGCATATTCCACCACCATGATCAGGTCTCATTGTACTTTTCCAAAGAAGTGTATGCAGAGTTTGTGCTACACATGCATCCTAATTACACTAGTACGCCATCATCTTTTTATGGTGTAAGGAAGGGACACAGTTATGAGCATCCTGGGGCTCACGGAGACCTTGTTGTTGCACCACCACCTCCTCGACTAGTTCCCATTCCTATTCGGAGTTTTACTCATTCAAATGATGTTTTTGAGCCATCACAGCTCGAAGTTGAGACACAAGATTTGATGGAAGGCCCCATGCGCATTGCAATGGGCAGTGCTATCATGGCAATGCATGAGGACAGGTCTAAACCATGCACTGGACATGCAAAGCCTGAGTTACTGTGGGTGAACGAGTCAATTATTCGAGTGCTTGACCATGATACTCTACTTACATATGCTATGAGTTCCCGAGATTCATACTATCATCTGTATAAGGGATGTAGGCTATTGTCGATAAAGCAGGTGTATTTGTGTATCTATTTTTTTTTCATTTTATGTCATTAAATAATCATCTTTAATACATGACATATTTTCAAATCTAATTTAATATGCGCATCAAGAAATTTACAAAGATCACACATAAATTCAAGTTTGATATTTCTCATCTTCTTTGCAATGATCAATTTTTTTGTTATTTTAGGAAGACTCTATAACTCATCTGAAAGTATTGATAGTTCATAGTTTAGGGAATAGTATAGATGATTTGATTCTTTTTCTTCAATGTGTTTTACTTTCTCTTTATTCTTCTCATATACACCCTTACCAACTTGATGAGATAGGTCATCGATTTTGGCTTCAGAATTTTGCTTGCTCTGATCTCCAGACTACTCATGCTATTGTTATCATTCTTTGAATTGAGAGTTGAATCTTCTTTTAGGTGTTTCTCAGATGTATATTTTCCATCCATTTCCACATTTTTTTCCTTCTTGTTTCCCTGTTCATATGTACACACTTAAATTCCATCTGATTTCTCACTCTTTTGTTGTCGATATTGATTATCAATTCCTTCATTTCCTTCACTTGATTCCTCTTACACTCCATTTCTCAAATTATTATCTTGCATGTCTTCTTATATCTTCTTACCTGGTGAAGAATTCCCACCAACTTGCTCAGTGATATTAGAATCCACTTTAGGGGTCTCTAAATCTAAATTAGAACTCTTTTCTTGAGTGTTTGTCTTCCTATGTGTATTTTGAATAACAACTTCATTTTGATGGACACCCAAGCCTTCAATGTTAGACTTGATATCCATCATTTCTTGTTGCATTGTAGTGTCATCCTTTGCTACATTTTATCCTATAGAAAATTTACCTTCAAGACTAGGAAAATTATCCACGCCATTGCCTTCTACTTTTACATTGTATTCTAGAGACTTTCCCTAGCTATTTGACTTCATATCCATTGGAAAAAATAGAATTGGGAAACCCTTTGTAATCCCAATTAGTTTCATATTCATTCCTTGATCCTGGACTTCTCCAGAAACAACAATTGTTATATTTCCAGGTAATTCTTCAAGAACCGCACCTTGCAATGTTATAATAAGTGTCTCTCCTTGTCCCCCAATATTTAACACATGTTGTCTTTGTTCATCGGCTAGAGTACCAGACATAGTTACATCAAGCATCCTCATGATAGTTTCTGTTGTTTGTAGAACTTGACCTCTCTCAAATTATTCTTGGCCACTCTATGATTCTTCAATTGTACCTACTTCCTTTGTTGAGTATCCTTCTTTGGACAAGACCATAGGCTTTCCTTCTGTAATTTTGTTTCTTTCCTTTAGCACTAACAATTTTTCACCAAGGCATTGGTGATTAGGCTCTCAAAGCCTTTTGCAAGAATAACAAAGAGGTACCATTTAATAAAAGGTACCCCAAAATCACTCTACTTCTTTCCAAACTTGATGTGAAAAGGTATCATTTAAGAAAAGGTACGATGTGTTTTCCTCATTATTCTTGCAAAGTATACAAATATCGGTCCTAGCCTTGTTTCTTTTTCGCACCAGTTCACAACTTAGAACCTTATTATTTAAGTCTAACCACATGAATAAATTCCTCTTAACAGGGGCCTTGAATTTCCTGATTTCCCACCACCACCATTTTCCATCTTCATGGGGTGTCCCCTGAAGAAAATCATAACGTAATTTTGTAGAATTACTTTCTCCTACCTTATTCATTAGCTAAAAAAAACCAACTCATCCTCATTCCAAGTTAACCTTATATGTTCCTTTTTAATCTCGTTCAAGTAGGAACCCCACAACTGGGAATCATCTCCTTCCATCCCAATGTCCTCATCATTAAGCCAACCTTGCTTCCATATTCTAGTATCCATTGGTTTATCCAATAAATTAAGGGTTAACTCTCCAATTGATTGCAAATCAAAAAACAATTTTTCAAGAAGAAGAATGTCCCTTTCACACACCATCACCACATATGCTCCAACCATAACCTGTTCCATTTACTAATATATATATATAGATAGATAGATAGATATATCATCTGCTCGAACTCCTCCTAGTTGCATGAGAAGGAGTTTGCTATCATACACTTTCATTTCACTGTGGAAGTATTTAAAGTCAATGTGTAGTGGAAATATCTCTTAGTACTGTGTCAATTTTCTACTATATTTCTTACTTGTGCCTCATGATAATTCATGCATGGTAGATTTTGAATCTAATGCATATAGGATTCCATGAGTTTTAACATGGTATTCTTCATTCTATTCACTTGAAGTCTGACATTGGTCATTTGTTGTTTTCAGGCTAACAAGCTTTCCCAAGGGTTTCGTTGGAAAGAAATGCTTATAATTATTTCTTTTGATTTCAATATTTAATAGCACTAGGGTTGAAACCAGGGGTTACTATTCGGCAGCATGCAGAGAGGTTGTTTTTTACTAAGGTATGCATAAATCTGAGCCAATTTTGATTTGCTTTCAAATCCAAAATAGAAAAGGATCAAATACAAATGTCTTCAATCTTGTTTGTTATATCACTTCCATAATAGAATGTGCAAGAGGGTTAAAACAAGTTCATGATAATTGCATTGTAGTATGGGGTTGTTTGGCATGTGAGGAAAAATCAAGAAAATATAAAAATATATCTTCCAATTTCTGCTACTTTCATTTAACATTATAAATGTTTTTTAAGCTCAAATGTTTCTTGAAAGTTAGAACTGAATGCCTAAGATGATTGGCCTACTTGTGATCTAGGAGGATCTCTGATATCAATCAAAATTAAAGTATTCAAATTGTGAATAGAATCTTACAGCTGCATAGAACTTGATGATATCTTTCCGGTGGCATTCGTTTCGCCTCAAACGGTCTCCGAACGTAAAGTAATTCAGTTCTGAACTTTCAGCAAAACAGGTAAAATTGGGAAAAAAGGGGTGCCACGTGGCATGTATGAAGTTGACGTGGCATCCTAGTTGGAATTCCAGGTGGCAGACGGTGCTGAGTTGTCAGCACATGTTGGTAGATGAGGTGGACCTATTGCAGGATGACACATGGCAGGTTCTTGCACAATTTGCAGTCCGATTGGCAACCTTATGGATCGGTTTACCAAAAATATTGGGTTCGGGGAGGATCGAACCCACGACCTATCTTCCTCCAGAGTCTCTGCACCATCCACACAATAGTGATCTCCTCCATTTGTTTCTTAACCATATGGATGTTAAGTTGTATTTAAAGTTGATGTGTGGCTTATTTTGGAAAATGGGTAAGGCCGAGGGCTTAGCCCTCAACCCCCATATGTATATTCGAATCTATGTTATATTACAACCAACAGCTATACCATTGGACCGGCAGGATCACAAATCCACAAGCCAACCACATATAATTGCCACCACAACCATATCCCACAACAAAATTGTGTTATGGGGAGAGGTACGCAGGTTTGAACCCGTGACCTCCTCCCCGAATGCCAAGCACTCTAACCATTTCACAAAAGGCTCCATTTGTTAAGGGATTTAGAATATATTAATTTTAAATTAGTTTTTGGGTGGTTAAAATATGGGCACGCTTCCTTTTTGGGTCAAAACTATACAAATTCACATTATTATATGGTTTTGTTTAACCATATATATTATATTTTTGGATTTGTTATTTGTTTTTAAAGATTTGCCCATATTTTTATCCATTTTTAAATGGATATTTATCACATTAAGTTTGGGGATCAAATATTTGTAAATCTCATTCAATTTGGGGGTAAGTTATGTATTTTTGGGCTATATAAACTAATGTAATTTGCTATGAGAAGGCATGAGAAGATGCATTGAATTTTTTGGTGATATGATGCCAAAGTGCCTTTGAAGACTTTGTAAGATTTGCTCATTTTTGTAAGAGGACTTTTATCCACTCCTGGGATATTTTGGAGAGTGAGAGGACTTCATTGTTGAAGCCTAAGTATCTTTATAGTAGTTTTGAAGAAGGAATTTTGTATCTGTTCAAGCATTTTGAAGACTAATCAGATCGGTCATCATTGGAGATGGACCCGGAGACGTAGTCCATCAGGGACGAACTTAATTATCATATGATGTCCACATTTGTAGGGACCCCCCTTTTGGACTTACTTACTTAAAAATTATTAGAAACTTAAAACACAATATAACCATTATGTTGCATAATTATTTATAAAAATTATCAAATTTGAGAACTAACAAAAACATAATACTTGAATCTGTTGCTAGAGGAGTAGTCGTCGTCGTCAGTCCAATCCCGCTTGCCCTTGACATCCGCTTCACTCATTGTGACCCTCCAACAGAATATCGTTTAACCATTGGCGAAGCAACCGCTAGCTTAGCCACCCAACCATAGGCTCATGCTTTCAGTCGCATGGCCTCCCCCGAGCTTTGGGTTGTAGAGCTCACACACTCACTTGGGAAACTCATCTTGGGATTCCCCCCCACCAAAGTTTCCTGCCAAACCCTCAATAGCAACAAGTCGTGAGGTAACTCAAAATTACGATAGTCATCCAGGGTCTGGGTCCTTTACCCATTCCCAAAGCCTTCCTTTTAAAGGAACATTCCATGCGACACATGTCGCTTCATGCATAAATACATATTTTATTAAATTTCCAATTTAATAATACTCACCCATCCATGTGTCAGTTTTTCTAGGAGTTGCACCATCATTCCTAAGATTGCTCATGTTTGTCCCCTAGATATTTTACTTAACTCCTAGTTTTGAGGTGTAAAGTTGACTAGGAGTCCATGCTTAGGATTCTACTTTGCTCCTAAAATAAGGATTTATATTATTTTAAATGCTCAAAATATTCTTTTATGTGCAAATGCCTAAATAACACTTAATATTATTTAAATTCCAAAGTAATCATTTATGTGCAAATTCCTAAAGTACTCAAACCACGGGGGGTTCACTCATTGAACTTGTTACATAGCACGATCGTTCGCATGATATTAAAGAATATCCCTAATTTCACTAAATATTGGAAATTCCTCCTAAAATTTAATTGTTGAACCCCCCTCCCAATATTCCTTTCCAATTAAGAAAACCCCTAGTTTCACCAGATATTGTATGTATCCATTTTTATCAACCCATTTTTAATACCCCCCTTTATATCATATTATCAAGTTGTAACAAACAAGAGCCCTAAATCCCATCAGGATTGCAAGGGTGACTGATCAATTTGTAGTGTTGGATAGTGGAAGACCCAACGAAATAGTACTGGGAAGGAAAATGCGTAAAAGGAAACCCAGTCAAGAGATCAACATAACAAAGAATGTAAAAGGATGATAGTCCAATAGTTAGTGCAATGCTTAGAAAAGATGAGAATTGCAAATGTTTCACACCATAGTCTATCAATCTACCAATTTTATATCATGTAAATATAAGTATAGTCATAGAGAGTTCATGTTTTTTATAAGCTTAATAAATTAAACTCCATAAAAATTCAAAAATGAAACCTTTTCGTGGATGGACTCCCCTACCTTTCGATCAAAACAAGCATCATTGATGTTTGAACCCAAATGAGCATAGAAAAATTTCTCTTACATTCCAATAACACCATATGATCATGTGCACAACTTGGATTTGGGTCACTCACAAGATGCAATGAATTTCCTCCACTTCCCCTACATTTATTCTTGCAATCAAGGGAATTAACAACATTTAGTTACCTTTGCTTGAGTTATATCTAGTTTTTTTTTAATCTTTATTGGAGAGGGAAAAATCTCCATTGTTAGGTTTCAAGCATGGAATAGTTATAAACATACACATATGGTGAAACTTATATGATATCATTTCATGGTAAGAATAACACATAGGGTATGTAAATAAGGATTAATATTTTCGGCTATGTTCATGTAAGTTTCAATACAATATTAAGACGGATTCCTTGCATATAAGAATTGAAATTACAATTATGAATGTGCCAAATATAACTCAATCTAACAACTATTCCTAACTAGCGATGCAAAAATGTTAAAGAATAATACAAAAAGTTGAAAGAAATAATTGGTCAAGAAATATTGATCTAACTTTTCTTCATTCCAATGATCCAAGAAAGATTGATCTCACTTTTATGCTTTGTCATGGAGCAAGGTTTGATTGAATATCAATACCCACCTAAACCCCAACCTAAAAAATTAAGAGTTAGATCTTTTACTCAAATTCCTACAAAAAATACAATACAATTGTTCAACTCTGGAACTCCCAATTAGCTACATCTCTTAACTTAAAGATGAAAAACAATCTAACGTCAATTCAAACCAAGCCTAAATAATCTATTAAATGAGTATGGATCAAGTCCAGTAATCCGAAGAGACTTCCATCGATATTATCATTGGTACACTATTATCATATTTATGCAAAACTTAGGATCATAAGCAATATCAAATAAAAATGAAGGGTCCTTAAGTTTTAGGTGGGTATGAATTGAGCCCATGATTTGGAGGTATGAATCCATCCCAGATTTGGAGGTTATTCCTCATCCCACCCAAATAAAATAACTTCCAATATTTATATTACTATGTCAAATTAAAAACTTCCCTTGACCCCTTAATACGGGGAAATATATTTTTGAGGTTTTTAAGAGTATTCAAACCCCCAATATGAATGGACGTGATATGATATTGCGAGGCATAGTGAACCCCCCGTGACTCAAACGCATTTCTAAGTAATGTTCTAGGTGCAAACTTGTATGTTTTTATGTAGTTAAGTTTAACAAGCATTTTCACTAGGACCCTGGTGCCATGCCGTTGGGCTTCCCCGTTCCTTAATTTCATTTCCTCGACATGGCACCACTCCGTCGGGTCCAGTCATTCGTAGTTTCCATTCTTCGGCAAGGTACCACATTGTTGGGTCCTTGCATCCACTCTTTCTGTTCTCGACAGGGTACCACACCGTCGGGCCCTTCTGCAGTCATCATTTCGTTTTGACTTGTGGGAACTTCATGTAGGGATTTCAGGAGCTGTTACCTTCCATCCTCCATCTACACGCTATTAGGGACTAATGGCGTTGAGGAGTGAGTCTGTTCTCACTGCGCACCCCCCAACTTGTACATGACCAACTCCATCGTGGCCCACCTCGTACACCCTCACGCTTTCCTCTTGAGCAAGCGGATCAGTGCTTATCTGCTCAAGCATCATATTCCGTCAGAAGTCGACATCATCGTCGCTCTCCCTGTGTGTGATTTAGCCGTACTCTACGACCCTTCATATTCCTTTGTGTGTCCATCGGTGAACCATTTCACCTGTCTCTACACACATTTCTCACAAACGTAAATTAGTAGCACTCTCCTCAATAATCACAATTTGATTTATAAATCTATTGCTTCATTAAGCATCTATAGTTTACTCAATCGTTACTCATTCGTCTAATCACATAATCAATTGCACAACTAGTCATTAAGCACCATTCATTTGTACAGTTTTCATATCAAATTTAATCGTTAAACAACATGAAATTGTCCATTCACAATAACTACCCAAATGCACATATATCAACCAATCGTAATCATAAATATACTCAAAATAAAATCATAGGGTTATTTTATTAATGTTTCAAACAGTCGAGTCACTCAGCAGGTGCCCTCAATGTCTACAGTAGTCTAGGGGCACTACATACACCCCTACTTATTTAGAACTTCGTCCCGAAGTTCAGAATAAAAATGGAAATCTATGACGCATCTCAGTTGCATCCTCCCAAGTCGCAGAGCTAGGACTGTAACTGTCCTACTGCACTTTGACTTGATCAATCAAGGCTAATCATTAAGCAAGAACTAATCAATCAATTATACCATTCCACACATATAATTTAATTCCTTAATTCATTTATCAATTATTGTCGTTATTCACATCTTCAGGTTTTCCTCAATCATTTAAGACATACTCGATAGGTTCCCTTAAGGTCCACAGTTATTCTAGGGGCATTACACACACCCCCTCTTAAATAGAACTTCGTCCTGAAGTTAATTTTTGTTCTTGTACTTTGGACATTAATCATCTCCAAAACTCAATCATAATTTCGCAGGATGAAAATCCAATAATACCTTCATAATTGTTAGTCCCAACTTTAGATTTCTTACATCTCCTATTCATCCGCAAATATACATGGTATCCAATTTATTTACTAGTTATAATGTGTCAATAGTCACCCAAAAGTTATCGAATTAACTTTTGCATAACAACCCGAATAAGAATCCAAATCCATTTGTTATACCTTCCTCCAGGATGAGAAGGTAACATCATACCATATTCATTAAAACATTGATGGTAAGTTATAATCGTAGTTTTGACAAATCATGAGCGATTGTCAATAGTCCAAAAAATCGATTCCCGTAAGACTACTCCAATTCCGTGTTAGAACTTAACGACTTAGTCAAGCATATTAAACTTTAACTTCCAGTCCTTTCATTAGTAACATCATGTCCAAGTCGGTGAGCTTATCACATCCTTACCTCATTTCATCATTTTAGTTGTCATAGGACCACTTCGTCAGACTCATCAATTTGCACTACATGTGTTTTCTTTACCTCATCGAGTTCCATCTCGAGGTTAGTTGTCTTTTCATCAAGGGTTGACTATGTCCTTAGGTTAGCTGCAGTACGTCCAGTTCAGTTTGTTGATCGTCTCCATACATCATTTTACTAAAGTTGTCTTCATTTGGTCCTTTCGGTGGACTTCCCAAGTTTCTTCTTATGTATCTGTATAGTCTCATTGAGTCTTGTCTTAAGGTCTAGTCATCTTGAGTTGGCATTTCGGGGAAATTTCCCCATTAATAATTCGTCATTTACAATTTCCATGGTCATGTTGAGTTTGTACTTTTTCGTTCTCATTAACATTATTGTCATGCTAGAAAATTAGTTTCGCTCAGCTTATCTCATCATGATAGTAGCATCGATATCTTGTTTTAGAATTTCCAAATTTGTTTCACCCTCTCGACTATCTTTCAAAGTCTCGTCAATCTGAGTATCTCGGTGTTTTGTTCGTTAAAAGTTATATCAAATTACATCCTTGTTATATGTCTTGCAACACTCTTTATT
The DNA here is from genome assembly GCA_027924585.1 of Larix kaempferi. NCBI lineage: Eukaryota > Viridiplantae > Streptophyta > Pinopsida > Pinales > Pinaceae > Larix > Larix kaempferi. Next base: position 7,468,227 of record BSBM01000079.1, read on the forward strand.
CAATGATTGTTTTCCCCAAATCACATATTTCACCTTAAGGTTTTGTTCAAATAAACCATTGTGCTATACTTCTCTAGTAAATAGGGAAATTAATACTCGTCATTACTGGACATCGGAAATCATGCCATCAAGGTTTCGATGTCAAATTCCCAAGTTGTCTTGGTTACATCAAGATTTTTATAAGTCCATGTTTATATTTATTCGATAATTAGTGATAGGACCAATCCCCAAATCAATTGGATCTTCTTTTCTATAATCGTATGTGTTCAATTCTTAGCTCAATCAATTGTTCTTTTATCCGGTCCCATGTACTGATCTAATTTTGATGTGTCCTAACAAAATACTGGTGGCATTGGACCAATTAAATATAACTGTAATTCCGCCCTAAGTTAGCTATAGAATACAATCTGCATACCCATATAAACATAGAATGCATTATTTAATAAAATATGCCTTCTTCCAATATATGTATAAGACATACACATATCTAATTTACAATTATTTCCTTCAATTCCTATAAGATATCAAAAGTATATTTCTTACCATTTAAATTGTGATTCTTTTCATTATGAAATAAATATACATTCATTTTCTATATGGCTAAAATAAACTTTCTCTTAACTTTCTCTTCAATATGAACGGAATACAAAAATTACAAATTACAATTCAAAATATCTAAAATACAATTCTTCCCAATGTAGATAAAAGATACAAACTAAAGTAATGGAAAATATACATAGTTCTCAACACTATAAGTGGATACAATTATTTTCAATAAGTATTAAATGCATAAATTGTAATCCAATATGCATAAGTAATGATAACTCTACTTCAAGCTTTCTTGACACTTGAAATCCAATATAATTATAAATATTAAAACTACTTTTCAAACTCCACTTAAATTGTATATAAAAGCAAATGACTTCTACGGTCCAACCTTACCTTTTTTTATTTTATTTTTAATATGCATAATTCCCTTAGTATAAGTAAAGGGATTTCCTTTTCACCAAATGAGATTGTATGATTTTATTTGTAATCGATTATAAAGTTCTTCTAAATTCAACGACTAAATAAACATTTTATTTTCCTTTATAATTGGAACATACAATGTCTCCTTTCAAATAATTATAATCGAAAATAAATGAGAGTGAGCTCTTAATTCTTAAAGAATCAATCGACTGCGTTCGGTTTTCTAATGATTTTTCATGAGCCACCACGTGGATGTGGTAGACTGGATGTACGGTAGACTGGATGTACACATATTTATATAATTGATGCTTTAAAGATTTCCAAGTCTGGATACAAGGGTGATTATGCTTTTGCCAATGGTTCCAATGGCCTGTCGAGCTTCTGTTTAGTATAACTGGTCTGGCATCTCGAGAATTTACAGAATCGCGTCATGGTAATGAAGCATTTTCGGATTTTCAGACTATTGCAGGTAACGTTAGTTCAGGAAATTTATGTTTATGTTAATGATTTTCTTGTCGACAAAACAAAATAAAAAAATGAAAATCAAGAACTGGTAAAACTTAAATCATTGATCATTAGGTTTTATTTTCATTTACTGCAGAGAATTTCTGTTGTGGCGTAGTACATAGCCTCGTATCCGCTTCAGTGGAAAACACCCTTCTTAAGCATGAATTTACTGGACAGATTCTTGTCTAAAAGGACTTTTACAGGATACCCAAATTTAGGTCCTCATATATTTAAATATTTATAATATAATTTTTAACAAGTCGTCATCCTTCTCATAGTATACTAATAATTTTTAATCCTCCATTCAAATTATAATTCGCATAGCTCACAATGAAAATCCAAAATTAAATATATATATATATTAAACCTGACTTCTACTTCAATTCTCAGATTTCGAGTTGACGAACCATTAATAACAATTTTTTAATTTGTCACTATAACCTCAACCAAATTTATGTAAAACATAAACATCAATGAATTGAAAGATGGATGTCACATTAATAAAAGTCGACTACATTATCACCTAAACATCAACCAAATTTATATAAAACATGACATCAACTAAATTGGATTATTGATATAATATTAATAAAAATCTTTTGAACTATCACATAAAAGTCAATCCAATTTATGTAAACATAATACACACAACTGTAATATCGCTCATCAGCATATGGAAGAGATCCGGACCATTTAAAACTTGAACTCTACCTCATTGCTACTACGACTTCGAGCTACAAGTAAGACACATAGAAAATTTAACAACTGCGCACCAACGTTGGTAACTCCTCTGATTGGGGAGATCGCCGAGCATGAAACGAGCATAGGGTTAAATAACTACTGGCGTAGTTTTAGCAGTCTGTCGGGTGGCCGTCGAGTGGAAGCACAACTGGCATATCCATGCATCCACAGAGAGGTCATGAAAAGGTAGAGACGGTCTAACTCAATACGCAGTGAAGGAAACGGTCAAGGATACATGCTTACACACCCATAGAAGTAGATGACACAGTGTAAGGTATATATGGGAAAAGAAAGACTCGTGGCTCACTTGTGAATTAAAAAGAAATTTCAGAAGGAAAAAACCAGCAAGAGGATGCCGATATCATCCCGGTTTTTGGAGCAAGGAGATCCCTGTTGTCAACTGAGATTCATTCAAGGGTTTGCGTGTGCCGAACCATACCCAGCATGGATATTAAGGTTTCACTCTCATTACAAAAGACTAAACCGGAAGAAGAACCGAATTCATACGGGATCGCCAAACCATACTGATAAAAACTACAAGGGAAGGTATACTATAACTATACATATATCTACTGACTACTAGGGAGCACACGCCGAAGTATACAGAAAATACAGCCTCATGTTCTCCCATATTCGATTGGGGATTGCATTCAATAAACTAAGAAGGATGTTGCCCCTTCCTCTCATTCAAAAACAAATAAACTATATTAAACTCAAAGCAAAACAAACTGAAAATCACTCAATCAGTCAGAGTGGGATCGAGTTTTTATTTTCTTATGAAACAGGAAAATGCAATCAGAAATTAAATAACTGAAACAAGTCTATGCAGAAGTGCCAGTAACGTTATGGGGTTATTGGCATCAAATACAAAGACGTGATCTATACGGAGTCTACATAAAGATATGGTAACACCTATAATGACGTCTTACACCCTGTTAACTAAAGACAAAGATCAGTGAAAGATGCGTAGGCAGCTGTTTTCCTTTGGTGGTTGCAAAACCATAGTTTTAAGTGTCACCGAGTGTTGAACATAGTGAATCTAATACACGCATGCCTTGAGTATTTAACGTCGATAAAGAAGGGGCTTGAATCTCGATGCTGCACAAGCACCAGGCACCAAATCGCACGGCTCCCAACTACTACCACCAGGTATCATTTAGCGGGGTGTAAACCTATTCGAGGTAAAAGGAATGATAAAAGTTTGGTCACAACTGGGCGTCGAGGATTTAAAGAGAAGGAGACTGCGAATTAAGTGAGGTTCTTTTCTCAGCAGTTCGCGGAGGTAGCAATCAGGATGATACTCTGGAAAAATCGCAGAGGTAGATCCGTCCACTATTAAAGTGGGGATCTCTCAAATGCTGATCACGTGAGTGGATGCACACTCTAAAATCTTGACGGAGTTAACCATAGACAGAAAATCAAACACGGTGAAGTATGACAATCAACAAGAAGAGTGCACCGTTCTGAAAGTAGAAAGGGATCCAATACAAAATACTATTTATATACTGAAAGCAAACAGAGGTCTACAAGATATACAGTTCTGTGTTTCTGGAAGTAAGCAATTGATCAATCGGAAAAATACAATAGGGGTACTGAAGTTAAACCGAGATTGATATTTAAATTTATATCTGCGTTATTAGTGTAAACAAAGGGATAGATAATTCTCAGAAAATGCTAGATAGGCAGAGATCTGAAAATCTCAATTACCGCAAACATACAGAAAACTTTTCTGGAATTCTCAGATTTACAAATTTTTAGTTGAATTCTAACTTTTCTCTCAATCATATAATAATAAGAGTTGTACATAACACCTCTAATATACAACGAACATACAGAATTCTTAGATCTATAATTTTTAAGTAAAACATAAATAGGTATGAATTAATACAATAAATAAGAACTTGTAGGAACAGCGGCTGCAGTCGAAGGTGTAATCCCCCAAAGATTGTTTCTCCAATCCAGCCATTGATCATCACGGTCACCAACGAACCCCTAAAAAAAAATGAGTCCAATGCCCTCAAGGCTCGACCGGCTCTGATACCAAATGTAGGGACCCCCTTTTGGACTTACTTACTTAAAATTATTAGAAACTTAAAACACAATATAATCATTATGATGCATAATTACTAATAAAACTTATCAAATTTGAGAGCTAACAAAAACACAATACCTGAATCTGTTGCTGGAGGAGTAGTCGTCATCGTCAATCCGATCTCGCTTGCCCTTGACATCCGCTTCGCTCGTTGTGCCCCTCCAACAGAAGCTCATTTAACCATTGGCGAAGCAACCGTTAGCTTCGCCACCCAACCATAGGCTCATGCTTTTAGTCGCATGGCCTCCCCCGAGCTTAGGGTCGTAGAGCTCACACACTCACTTGGGAAACTCAGCTTGGGATTCCCCCCACCAAAGTTTCCATCCAAACCCTCAATAACAGCAAGTCGTGAGGTAACTCAAAATTATGATAGTCATCCAGGGTTTGGGTCCTTTACCCATTCCCAAAGCCTTCCTTTTAAAGGAACATTCCATGCGACACATGTCGCTTCATGCATAAATACATATTTTATTAAATTTCCAATTTAATAATACTCACCCATCCATGTGTTAGTTTTTCTAGGAGTTGCACCATCATTCCTAAGATTGCTCATGTTTATCCCCTAGATATTTTACTTAACTCCTAGTTTTGAGGTGTAAAGTTGACTAGGAGTCCATGCTTAGGATTCTACTTTGCTCCTAAAATAAGGATTTATATTATTTTAAATGCTCAAAATATTCTTTTATGTGCAAATGCCTAAATAACACTTAATATTATTTAAATTCCAAAGTAATCATTTATGTGCAAATGCCTAAAGTACTCAAATGCATTTCTAAGTAATGTTCTAGGTGCAAGCTTATATGTTTTTATGCAGTTAAGTTTAAAAAGCATTTTCACTAGGACCCCGGTGTCGCGCCGTTGGGCTTCCCCGTTCCTTAGTTTCATTTCCCTGACATGGCACCACTCCATCGGGTCCAGTCATTCGTAGTTTCCATTCTTCGGCAAGGTACCACATCGTTGGGTCCTTGTGTCCACTCTTTCTGTTCTCGATAGGGTACCGCACCGTCGGGCCCTTCTGTCGTCATCCTTTCGTTTTGACTTGCGGGAACTTCATCTAGGTATTTTAGGATCCATTACCTTCCATCCTCCATCTACACGCTATTAGGGACTAATGGCGCTAAGGAGTGAGTCCGTTCTCACTGCGTGCCCCCAAACTCGTACGTGACCAGCTTCGTCGTGGCCCACCTCATACACCCTCACGCTTTCCTCTTGAGCAAGCAGATTAGTGCTTATCTGCTCAAGCGTGGTATTCCGTCGGAAGTCGACATCGTCGTCGCTCTAACTGTGTGTGATTTACCCGTACTCTACAACCCTTCATATTCCTTTGTGTGTCCGTCAGTGAACCGTTTCACCTGTCACTACACACATTTCTCACAAACGTAAATTAGTAGCATTGTCCTCAATAATCACAATTCAATTTATAAAACTGTTGCTTCATTAAGCATCTATAGTTTACTCAATCGTTACTCATTCGTCTAATCACATAATCAATTACACAACTAGTCGTTAAGCATCATTCATATGTACAGTTTTCATACCAAAGTTAATCGTTAAACAACATGAAATCGTCCATTCACAATAACTACCCAAATGCACATATATCAATCAATCGTAATCATAAATATACTCAAAATGAAATCATAGAGTTATTTTATTAATGTTTCAAACAATCGGGTCACTCAGCAGGTGCCCTCAATGTATACAGTAGTCTAGGGGCACTACATACACCCGTAATTATTTAGAACTTCGTCCCAAAGTTCAAAATAAAAATGGAAATCTATGATGCATCTCAGTTGCATCCTCCCAAGTTGCAGAGCTAGGATTGTAACTATCCTACTGCACTTTGACTTGATCAATCAAGGCTAATCATTAAGCAAGAACTAATCAATCAATTATACCACTCCACACATATAATTTAATTCCTTAATTCATTTATCAATTATTGTCGTTATTCACATCTTCAGGTTTTCCTCAATCATTTAAGACATACTCGATAGGTTCCCTTAAGTTCCACAGTTATTCTAGGGGCATTACAACATTCTTATGGTTTTCATCATTTGTTCATTTATATTCTTTTAGTTATTTTTAAGCATTTGATAAGCTTGTTATTTGAAGCCTTTTTATAAGTTAACTGGTTTAAGAATTCGCATGCAAATTCAAGCGTTAGTAGATCCTGTCATTTTCGGATCATCTTTGGTATCAGAGCAGGATAACTAGGGAATTGCATAGTGTGAATGATTACTACAGGAAAGCTTAAAGTAGGTGAAGGAGAGATTTTTCCTTTTGATCCATAGATTGGACGTGCACATCGAATAAAGAAAATGGCAGATGAAGACTACCGAGAAGAAGTTGAGAAGGCTTTCTGCAAGGATTTCTATCAGATGGTAGACATGGTAGAAATTTTTTTTGTAGATTATCAAGAGAGATTGGAAAAGAATAAAATGAAGAAGGAGAAAGCAGAGGATAATACTTCAGGAAAAGGAGGATACCCTTCTAATCCTTCTTCTCCATCCTCTTCTTCCTCTTTGGAAAGTTCCAGTATTGCTTCTTCAAATTCAAAGAAACAACCTGAGAAGACTAAGTCTGATTTACCTTATTTGAAACTTGATATTAAGTTTGATTTGCCTACATATAATAGTGAACTTAATGCATAAAAGCTAGATGATTGGATCAGGAAGATTGAGGTGTATTGCAAGATCCAAAAGCTTTCATATTACAGTGCAAAGATCTAGTTGGCTACTCTCTGTCTTGCAGGCACTGCACTCATCTAGTGGGAGAGTAACACACGTGAAGACCTCCTTACAAAAGGTAAAATTATTTCTTCCTGCTATGAATTTACCGTTGTGTTAAAGAAGCAATTTTATCCATTAGGATACATACATCAAGCCATGATGGATTGACAAAACTTAAAGCAAGCTGGTAAAGGTCAAAATGTACAAGAATACACTCAGGAATTCAGAAAGAGAGCTTTGATTTCGGGTATACCTCTTTACACTCAAGAAACTCTTATCAAGTTTATTGGCGTATTACATAGTTATTTGCACCATAAAATACTTATGTTTAATCCTACTAACCTTGATGAGGTATGTGTTCAAGCCACACATATTGAATCTAAAGGGAAGAATACCTATGATGACAATCACTCAGCTGAATCTAGTTATTTGAAAGAAGGCAAGGACAAAGGGAAGAGTAACAATACAACTACCGTGAAAAAAGGGGATACAAAACTTTCATGTTTTCATTGTCAGAGAGATGGACATTATGTAAAACATTGTTGGAATCTGCATCCAAAATTGTAACCAAAGTGGTTTAAGGATTGGAAAAAGAAGCAAAAGGCCACGGTTATCGTTGAGGACGTTGGATCAGATTCTAAGGACGAAAAAAAGATAACAATCGTAGGTGTGAAAGGTAAAGCTATTGTTGGTAATGATTCTAACATTGGTTCTTCATGTGCTTCTACTTCTAAATATCATGACAATTCTAAGGATAGAAAAAGAAATGCATTGTTTCATATAAGGGTAATTACAAAACAAAATAAGATCGACACACTCATAGATAGTGGATCCCAAGCTAATATTATTTTAGAAGAAGTAGTTAAGCAGTTGGGATTAACAACAAAACCACACAGGAAACCTTATCCATTATGCTGGGTATGCAAAGATAAAATATTACAAGTAACAAAGCAATGTGATCTAAATTTTGCAATAACATCAAAGTAGATGAAGTTGAATTTGATGTGGTTCCACTAGATATTTGTGGAATTGTGTTGGGTATCCCATACTTATATGATCGAAAGGCAATTTTCTATAGAGAACATAATCAGTATCATTTGTTTAAGGAAGGAATTGAGTATATAGTACATTCACATTCATTTAAAAATGGCAAATCATTGGGAACTACACAACAACTGAAAAGGGTTGTTAATGCAAGTTGGAATTTGGCACTTATGTCTATGCAATTTAAGAAAGAAAAGAATCATAAGCATGAAAAGGAAGTGTCATTGCATCACAATACATCTATTATGGTTGATAGTGTTCCTATGATAAAACATCAGCATGATATGGGTACAATCTCTTTCATATGTTCAATTTTGATAATCAGATTTCTATTGATCAACAATATATGGTTGATTTCGACAATATTGAATGTAGATCTGGTTGAAAAAAAGATTAATCTACTTAACAATGTTAGTGCAGTGTTGATTGTTATTATAATAAGTCAAATGTACAGGTTCCAGGAAGAATGGACAAATGATATGGCAAGTGAGACGAACATGTCCTCACTTGAATTCTGAATGATTCAGGCTTTTGGTGGTCCAAAAGCTTCTCAGTGGGAAAATTTGATCTAGGAGTATCTCTGAAATCGATGAAAATTAAAGTCTTCAAATTGTGAACAGAAGCTTCAAGCTTCATAGAGCTCGACAAGAGATTTTTGGTGACATTCGTTTCGCCTCAAATGGACTCCGGAAGTGAAAGTTATTCAGTTTTGAACTTTCGGAAAAACATGTAAAATTGGGCAAAAAGGGGTGCCACGTGGTGCCACTGTAAGGGTGACACGTGGCATGTACGGATATGACATGGCATACTAGTTGGTAGTCTAGGTGGCAGTACAGTGTTGAGTTGTCAACACATGTTGGAAGATGAAGTGGACCTATTGCAGGATGACACATGGCAGGTTCTTGCACAGTTGGCAGTATGGTTGGCCACCTTATGGATCGGTTTACCAAAAAATATTAGGGTCTCAACCCCCAACCTATCCTCCTCCAGAGTCTCAACACCGTCCACATAACCGTGATATCCACCATTTGTTTCTTAACATGGATGTTAAGTTGTATTTAAAGTTGATGTGTGGCTTATTTTGGAAAAAGGGTCGAGCCGAGGGCTTAGCCCCCATGTATATATTTGAATCTATGTTATATTACAAACAACAACTATACCACAGGACCGGTAGCATCCCAAAGCCACGATCCAACCAGATATAATTTCCACCACAACCATATTCCACAACAAAATCGTGTTATGGGGAGAGGTCCACAGGTTTGAACCCGTGACCTCCTCCCCCAATGTCAAGCACTCTAACCATTGTGCCAAAGGATCCATTATTACTTTTAAATTAGCTTTTGGGTGGTTAAAATATGGGCACGCTTCCTTTTTGGGTCAAAACTAAACAAATTCACATTATTATATGGTTTTGTTTAACCATATATATATTATATTTTCGGATTTTTTATTTGTTTTTAAAGATTTGCCCATATTTTAATCCATTTTTAAATGGATCTTTATCCCATTAAGTTTGGGGATCAAATATTTGTAAATCCCATTCAATTTGGGGGTAAGTTATGGATTTTTGGGCTATATAAACTAATGTAATTTGCCTTGAGAAGGCATAAGAAGATGCATTGAAGTTTTTGGTGATATGATCCCAAAGTGCCTTTGAAGGATTTGTAAGCTTTGCTCAATTTTGTAAGAGGCTTTTTAGCCACTCTTAGGAGATTTTGTAGAGTGAGAGGACTTCATTGTTGAAGCCTAAGTCTCTTTGTAGCAGTTTTGAACAAGGCATTTTGTACTTGTTCAAGCATTTTGAAGACTAATAAGATCGGTCCTCATTGGAGCTAGACCCAGAGACGTATTCCATTAGAGACAAACTTCATTATCATCTGTTGTCCACATTCTTATGGTTTGCATCACTTGTTCATTTATATTCTTTCAGATATTTTTAAGCCTTTGATAAGCTTGTTATTTGAATCCTTTTTATAAGTTAATTGGTTTAAGATTTCACATGCAAACTCAAGCGTTAGTAGATCTTGTCATTTTCGGATCAAATTGAAAAATAAACAAGTATTTTGTACTAATTCTTACAAATATGAATTCTTCATTCTTTGTAGAAGATTTCAATGTGTAGAATAAGTCCATTCTTAGCTCCTACTGGTATAGATTTATGTAACTTAATGATATTATAGGGTAGAGGGTAAATACTAAATACACCTGATCATTTTGTATTGATTCTTACAAATACTAATGCTTCATTCTTTGTAGAAGAATGCAATGTGCAGAATAAGTCTATTCTTTGCTCCTGTTGGTCTGGATTTTTTTGACCTAATGATGTTGTAGGGTAGAGGGTAAATACTAAATACACCTGATCATGGATAGTGACAACCATTGATTGAAACCTTTCTATTGATTTAGTTCATAAAAAAAATTCAAGTGAGATGAAGATCCCAAATGTACAATCATTGTTTTAGGAAATATTTCCGAAACATAGTGTAGTGATAGTTACTAACTATTTGCATATAAATATTTTGAACCATGGGGACCTGCATCTATTCTTCATCGACACTCAACTATATGGTGGGATCTTGGCCACCATTGGTGGAGACCATAAGGTGGACACCTTTCCAAATAGCACAAACAAGAAATGTAGTTTTTCCCATTCCTTGTAGTATACTTGTTTTATATTAGGAACCCATGTCTTTACTTTGTTAGTATGTTGTTGTTGGACGCATATGCTTTGTAAGTCGTCCCGTAGTATTTGTTGATCAATAGTTTGTGTTATTGTTGTTGGCGCATATGCTTTGTAAGTTGCTCGTAGTATTGTTGATCCATAGTTTGTAACGGCCCATGGTTTCGACCCATAGTATTGGTGCCTAGAATTAGTATATAAGTGTGTGTTGAGACCTATGAAGGCACCGTGAAGTTATTTGTATTGAGCTTGCTCATAGGAGGTTGCCCCCTCGAAGTGGCCTATGATCAATATAAAAGTGATTCTGAGTTCTGTCATTTCTGCTATTTCGCATCTTTGTATTAATTAATTGTTGCAGGTGCCTCACATCTGGTATCATAGCACTTTCTTGGGCTCGCTGGGTGAAATTTCTGCCAAAATTTTTTTTCGCATCTGTTGCAGGTTCGGATTTGGGAATAATCCCTATCCGCTTAATTGTGAGAAGTACTTGGGCATAAGCCCTAAAACTCATTGTGAGGAGTACCACAGAAACCCCGAAGTAGCTGGCCCATTGAGAGGATCTGCCAGCGAAAAGGGCAACAACCCCTACCTGATTGACTAGTTCCCACCCGTGAGGTAAACCAAGAGCTGTCGTTTGTGGCAAAGCGGTTATCTCCCTTGTTTTCACTCTATTTCCCTTGAAATTTTCGAGGAACCCCTGTCACCCCATTCTGCATATTTCATTCCTGAGGACCCTATCCACAATTTCCCTTCCCAAAGCCCGAAATCCCACATTTGTATATTTTTAGGGTTTGCCATAACTTCCTCAGATTTCACCCAATCACCCTCAAATTTTACCACAGAGTTCATTTCTGAATTCTGCTTCTTTGTTCCCCTCTGCCAAATTTTCCCATTCTTTCACCCCGCTTCTGGAATCCTCCTTTTTGTTTCCTTGTCTATTCAACAGTGTCCAAAACCTAGTCAAACCCCAATTACCCTTCGGATTTTTTCACTAGTCCAGATTTTCCCTTTCTGTTTTTGTTTTCCTACCCAGTCAACCGAAAAAAAAAAAAAAAAAAAAAAAAAAAAAAAAAAAAAAAAAAAAAAAAAACATGGAGGAAGCACTTGTAGCCATCCAAGCCAAACTCCAGGATTTGGATGAAAAATTTCTCGGCCTCCATCTTGAACATTCAGCTATGAACAACAAACGGCAATCCGAGTCTTCATCAGACAATGGGTTCTCCTCTTCCAGCAATTTCCGTGGTCCGAAGCTTGATTTTCCTCGCTTCAATGGTACTGATCCAACTGGATGGATCTATCGTGCAGAACAGTATTTCAGTCTGCATAATACTTTTGATGTCAACAAAGTTCTGCTGGCATCCTTTCACTTGGAACAGGAAGCTCTTCAATGGTACCGTTGGTATATCAAGGCTCATTCAGAACCCAAATGGCCAGAATTTTGCCAGCTCCTTTTGCAACGATTTGGTCCTAGTTCTTTTGATGACTTCATAGGAGCCCTCACTAAACTTCTCCAAATTGGCATGGTGAGAGAGTATCAAACCGAATTTGAGAATCTAGCCAACCACACCGAAGGATTGTCTGATGACTTTTACTGGAGTTGTTTTATCAGTGGTCTAAAGGATGCCATCCGCTCTGAGGTCAAAATGTTCTGTCCCAACACAATGATGGAAGCCCTAGGGTTGGCTAAGTTGGAAAAAGACAAGATTGCAGCCCAACAACGCTCCAAGCCCACTTTTGTTCCCTTCTGAAATATGGGTTCTTAGCGACCACTTATACCGCAGGCTCCTCGACCGACTCCTATCAAGCATTTGTCTGAAATAGAGATGCAAGCACGCAGAGAAAAGGGGATTTGCTATAATTGTGATGAGAAATTCACTCGGGGACATAGATGTGTTCAGCAAAAGCTCTATCTCTTGGATTTGGAGTCTCCGCCTGCCTCTGAAATTTGTGACGAAGATCCAGAAACACTGGATGCTCCGGTCGACATTCAGGAACCGCCTATTGACCCTCCGTCTCAGGATGACCAGCCAGAGATATCTCTCCATGCTTTAGCTGGAATCACCACCCCCCAAACAATGCGGTTCAGGGGTTACTTCAAGAAGCTTCCTCTTACAATACTCATTGATTCTGGTAGCACTCATAATTTCATTGACCCTCGGATCGCCAAACAAGCTGATTGTTTTATCCATCCTTGCTCCAACTTTGAAGTCATGGTTGCCAATGGGGGCACCCTACCTTGCAAAGGGAAGTGTCGAAATGTGCGTATCTCTATGGGAGATTATACCTTGCGCTCTGACATGTTTGCCTTGCCCTTAGGCGGATGTGATGTGGTTTTGGGCGCTCAATGGCTACGCACACTTGGCCCTATCTTATGGGATTTTGCTGAACTTTGGACGCAGTTTTCCCTCAATGGACAAAAACACACATTGACAGGATTACAACCAGGTTCTCTCAGCATCATCAGTTCACATTGCATGGAAAAACTCCTCAAGAAGAATTCACATGGTGTCATCACTCAAATCCATTCCATCCAGATGCAACCATCAGCGGTCTCCACTACTCCTTTGGATCTACAACAAATTCTGGATCGATATACAGGTGTCTTTGCTAAACCAGTGGGATTGCCACCTTCCAGGCCAGAAGACCATCGTATTCAGCTCCTTCCTGGAAGCGTTCCTCCCAACATCTGGCCCTATCGCTACCCATTTCACCAAAAAACGGAGATTGAAATGCTCGTTCGGGACTTATTGAAGCAAGGTATTATTCGCCCAAGCACTAGTTCCTTTTCTTCTCCAGTTATTCTTGTCCGCAAAAAGATGGGTCATGGCGCCTCTGCATTGACTTCCGAGCACTTAATCACCTCACCATCAAGGATAATTTTCCAATTCCTGTTGTTGATGAGCTTCATGGGGCTCACTTTTTCTCCAATTTGGATCTTCGTTCTGGGTATCATCAAATTCAGGTTCATGAGGATGATATTCCTAAAATAGCTTTCCGCACACATGATGGCCATTATGAGTTTTTGGTCATGCCCTTTGGCCTCACTAATGCTCCTTCCACATTCCAGGCCTTAATGAATAAAATATTTCGACCCTACTTGCGGAAATTCATTCTGGTATTCTTTGATGATATCCTCATCTACAGTAAAACATGGGATGAACATCTCCAGCATCTGGATCTTGTCATGCAACTTTTCTCTGACCATCATCTCCATGCCAAGCAGTCTAAATGTGTTTTTGGACAGAAGGAAGTTGAGTATCTCGGGCACATTATCTCAGCACAAGGGGTTCATGTGGATCCTGCCAAAATCAATGCCATGAACAATTGGCCGCATCCTCAGACACTCAAGAGCCTTCGTGGTTTTTTGGGGTTGACTGGCTACTACCGCAAGTTTGTCAAGGATTATGGGAAGATTGTAGCTCCATTAACTGCTCTATTGAAAAAGGATGCTTTTACATGGACACCTGCTGCTCAGTGTGCATTTGACAAACTAAAACAAGCTATGTGTACTACACCTGTGCTAGCTATGCCCGATTTTTCCAAGCCTTTCACTATTGAGAGTGATGCTTGCAGCAATGGACTTGGTGCTATTCTCCTTCAAGATGAACACCCCATTGCGTTCACCAGCAAAGCCCTTTCAGGTAAGAATTTAGCTGCCTCTACCTATGAGAAGGAAATGATGGCTATTTTGCATGCAGTACAGAAGTGGCGCCCATACCTATTAGGGAATCATTTTTGCATCAAGACTGATCACCAGAGTCTGAAATATTTCTTGGACCAGCGTGTCTCCTCCCCGGCACAACAGAAATGGGTTAGCAAACTCATGGGTTATGACTATGAGATCACTTACAAGAAGGGTAAAGACAATATTGTGGCAGATGCTCTTTCTCGCACATTTGATGCCCAAGGTTCTCTTTCAGCTATTTCTATGCCTGTTCCAAATTGGTTGCAATCTGTTCAACAGGGTTATGTCAATGACTCTTCCTTATCTCAAATCATCCAACGCTTGACCAAAAACCCTTCTGCTGTACCGCATTACTCTTGGGATGGTGCTTCTCTACGATACAAGGGTCGTCCGGTGCTTCCCCAGAGCACAGATCTTCAACAGGCTATCTTCTATGAACTCTATGCTTCTCCATCGGCAAGGCACTCTGGGTTCCTCAAAACGTATGAACGAGCATGGCGTAACTTCTTTTGGCAGGGCATGAAAAGGACAATTCAACAGATGGTGGCCGAATGTGATACTTGCCAGTGCAATAAGGGTGAAACAACACTCCTTCCAGGATTGCTTGAACCCTTTCCCATACCTACATGGATTTGGACAGATATTTCTATGGATTTCATTGAAGGGCTCCCTAAATCTGGCGGGAAGACAGTGATTCTCGTTGTGGTTGATCGCCTCTCCAAATATAGTCATTTTTGTGCTCTCAGCCATCCCTATACAGCCTCCTCCGTCGCTCAAATTTTTCTGGACCAGATCTTTCGTCTTCATGGCATCCCTTCTTCCATTGTCTCGGATCGTGATGCGACTTTCACCAGTCATTTTTGGACATAACTATTTCGCCATACTAGCACCAAACTGAAGATGAGTTCAGGGTATCACCCACAAACAGATGGTCAGACTGAAATTGTCAATAAATGCTTGGAAACTTATCTTCATTGCTCAACCTCAGAACAACAACATCAGTGAGCAAAGTGGCTCCCTCTCGCTGAATGGTGGTACAATACCTCTTACCACACTACCTCTAAAATGACCCCATATGAAGCAGTCTATGGTCAGGCACCTCCAGCTCTTCTTCCATACACCCCCACCAATTCACCAGTTCAGGAAGTTGACACGGTCCTTCGAAACCGCGATCATATTCTTCGCATTTTGCGGGACAATCTTCACATGGCAAGAAATCGCATGAAGCAACAAGCTGATCAGCACCGTTCGGAGCGCACTTTTCAAGTCGGCGATATGGTTTTTCTTCATCTCCAGCCGTACAAACAATCCTCCTTGAAACTCAAAGGGCGTCATAAGCTCGCTCCAAAGTTCTATGGGCCATATTGGATTCTTCAGAAGATTGGGTCCGTTGCTTATAAATTGGAACTTCCTCCTTCTTCCTGCATTCATCCAGTCTTTCATGTCTCTTGTCTGAAGAAAGTTCTTGGCACCAACATCAGCGGACAAACGATTTTACTCGAACTGGATAATGAAGGATCCATCCTTTTGGAGCCAGAGGCCATCCTCAATCTGTGCACGCGTCAGCTTCGCTCTCGCTCTATCACAGAGGTCTTAATTCAGTGGCACGGCATGCAACCAGAGGATGCTACATGGGAACCACTCCTTCAGATTCAACAACAATTTCCACATCTAAAGCTTTGAGGACAAAGCTTTTTTTAAGAGGGGATGTTAGGAACCCATGTCTTTACTTTGTTAGTATGTTGTTGTTGGACGCATATGCTTTGTAAGTCGTCCCGTAGTATTTGTTGATCAATAGTTTGTGTTATTGTTGTTGGCGCATATGCTTTGTAAGTCGCCCGTAGTATTGTTGATCCATAGTTTGTAACGGCCCATGGTTTCGAACCATAGTATTGGTGCCTAGAATTAGTATATAAGTGTGTGTTGAGACCTATGAAGGCACCGTGAAGTTATTTGTATTGAGCTTGCTCATAGGAGGTTGCCCCCTCGAAGTGGCCTGTGATCAATATAAAAGTGATTCTGAGTTCTTTCATTTCTGCTATTTCGCATCTTTCTATTAATTAATTGTTGCAGGTGCGTCACATTTTATGTTTGTACTTTGTGGGATTCTTTCTTTCAACTTGAAAGGGATTTATATAAATTATTTTTCCAGTTTCCTTGAATTATTTATCCAAATTCCAATTTCAACAGCATGTGGGATATATGCAGTGAACATATCCGTTCACTAGGTTAACCGTGTCCGGTTAAGGGTTAATAGTAGAATCCGACTCTCATATTGGATAATAAGTGAGAATAATATATTTGATGATAGGATAAAAGATGATATGTTACAATGATGGCCCTGCTTTTAAATATGGCTCAGGCATTTGATGTTGAGGAGATGCCTCATTTCATAACCTAACTTTAGTTAACCTAATTATTAATTATTTAATTATTACCTTATTTTATATTCGTAGCATTGCCACTCTCTTAGAAAGGCTTTGTCCTCAAAGCCTTATAATTTTTCTGCATCATTTTATATGGTGTCGTAGATGACGAAACATGTCGATACAAATTGCTAAGAGTCGAACATAACTTCTGATATGTCGACGGATCAATCCATCCCAAATTGATTTGTTGTGGACTAATGAGATTCCCTACTGATGTGTAGTCAGGAGATTTGATCACATTAGTACCATTATCTTTCGACATTTCCCTCTTTTTCAAATATTGGTTTTTATGGTTGGGGTGTCGATAGGGAACTTTCACGATGTCATTTTCGTTTATGAATGTCGCCTTTAGAGCACTGATCTGAGTTGGAAGTTGTATTTTTGTCTCTTGAGGATTTAAGTTTTTGTTCTGTATGGTTTCCAACTTGTTTTCTAACTGCCTATTATCATTTTGAAACTTCTTAATCAATTCGACTTGCGATTTTCTATCATCTTCAGGTGTCTTAAGTTGTACCTTAAGATCTTCATTATGACTTCTGATACAACTATTTTCTTCTTGCTTGTCTAGAAGTTTCCCTTCAATGTCGTCCATAGATTGTTCTATCTTTTGGCTATTTTTCAACTTCTTAATTTTTGTGACTAGTATCTTGTTATGATTTCTTAGTCTAAAAATTTCTTCAGCATTGTTAGATAATGCTTTATTACTATTCACGATCTCTGACTTATGTGTCTTTTTAGAGTCGTCATTTTGTTGTTGAAGAACTTTTATCTGTTGTCGACACTGGCCGACCTCTGATTCTTGACTTTCTAATTTATGTCGTAACTGCATTAGTTCTTCATCTTTGTCGCTAACGATTTTGGAGGTGCGAAAAAAACTCAGCATAGGTGTGGAGTGGACGTGGAATATGGGAATCCACACAGGGAGGGAGTACGATGGGAGAGATGGAGTTTGGGAGGAGGATAAAAGCCTGGTGATGAAGGTGTGTCAGAGAAGCTCTGAAATAAATGGCCAAAAGCCAAGTTTCGATCAAGGACCGGTAACTCAAGAAACTTGATAATTTCGAGCAGCAACTGTCTCCGGTTGGACTTGAAGGGAGAGCTGAAACCGAGCTCTGAGTGTAGGAGTTGAATCCGAGCTCAGGTCGAAGGAGCCAAATCCGAGCTTTGATACCAAATGTAGTGAACATATCCATTCACTAGGTTAACCGTGTCCGGTTAAGGGTTAATAGTAGAATCCGACTCTCATATTGGATAATAAGTAAGAATAATATATTTGATGATAGGATAAAAGATGATATGTTACAATAATGGCCATGCTTTTAAATATGGCTTAGGCATTTGATGTTGAGGAGATGCTTCATTTCATATCCTAACTTTAGTTAACATAATTATTAATTATTTAATTATTACCTTATTTTATATTCGTAGCATCAGATCATCGATAATGCTTTGATTTTAAATTTACCAAGCATGCAATGTTTTCAAATCCAAATAGACCAAGTTTCTAAAGTATGACAAAATGAAACATCAAAACCATTGAATTATAGAGACCACACTTATATATCATATAGACACCCTTTGTGATGGTGCCTTTAATGTTTTTAAGAGTTTGTGATATGTTTTATGTTACAGTTGGAATCGTAGTGTGTTAATGTTTGTAAAAGTTTGTGATATACTTTTAGTGTGAACTTTGATTCTATTTAAGGGTGCTAGATCAATGGAAGAGAACATGCCTTATAGGAAGGATGTTGGCGGTTCGATTCCTCCATGCCCTATCTACATAAATCAATGATTAATTAAATCACTAGTTAACAACAATCAATGACTAAATAAATGACCATTTAACAACAATCAATGACTAAATAAATGACCACTAGCAACAATCAACGACTAAACAAATGACCAGTTAACAATAATCAATGACTAAATGTACAACCAAACAACGATAACTAATGACTAAATATATGACCAACACATGAAGCAATTCAAGCAATTTATGACCAAGTGATAAATGACCAATTTGGTTGTGTGATAAGTGACTGCTAATTTATGATTAGCGGTCATATGACCAAATTTACTCATTTATCACCCATTTTTAGTAATTTTTAGTCACTTATCACCCATTTTGTACTAGCGACAGGATTTGATGGTAGGTTCCATGTGCATTGCATTGAGCAGTGTTATAGTGGCTATGGATGAGGACATGTCTAGACCATGCCCTGGACATGAAAATACTGAGTTAACGTGGGTGAACGAGTAGATTATTCAAGTGTTTGACCATGAGACTCTACTTACGTATGATATGAATGCTCGAGATTCATACTACCATTTGTATAAGGGATGTAGGCCATTGTCGATAGAGCATGTATATTTAGGTACCTAAGTTTTTTTCATTATACATCATTAAATAATAATCTTTAATACATGTACATAAAAATAGTCAATTGAATAACACTGATTTGTTTTTTGTTGCTCAGAGGACCCCCTTTATGGATTCAATCAATACCACTTCCCCATCGGTTGAACACCGAACTTTTTTTTCCTGGCGATGTCTCCATGGTACTCATGCCATTTTTCTCATCTTAACTTTGTTAGTTGCATACATGTGTATAATTGCAATTATTTTAAAGTAATTTTATTCATGTCCATTGCTCATATTGTACAGGGTAGATGCAATGAGATTACACATGAGCAAGAGATGCATTTTCCCTCAAGTTCCAATGATCATCCGCTAATCGATGAAGTACTGTAACTTATGTTCCCATGAAATAAATAATTCAATTTGATGTTTAATTTGTAATGTTCATTTATTATCTTTTAGTGATTACATGCATGATTTCACCGTATGCAGGCTCAAGTACAGCTGGGAGTCGATATTGCATTAATGCTCATAGAGGAGTGGGAAATGTTGACTCTGCATCGTCCCAGTGAGGACCCATCAACTCAGCATTGTCCTCGAGCTTCCACACAATAGGATTTGGAAAATATCGCCATGTAATCAAGTCAAGTAAGTTGATCCATCCACTTAAAATTTTAAAAATATGTGATCTACCTAATTTCAATTACTAAAATCTAATTAACTTATAGAGTACATAATTTTAATTTTTGCAGTCCCCATCTTTAGACACCAGTTTGATCATGTGTCTCCCTACCGCTAGGGGCATGGTGCAGGTGGTACTAGCAGTGGGAACGACCACAGAACCCACTAGGGGCATGGTGCAGGTGGTACTAGCAGTGGGAACGACCACAGAACCCACTAGGGGCATGGTCCACATATTTGACTATATTTTTTCATGTTGCACTATTTTTATTGTTATGCATACATATATACTTTTTTTATGTATACATATATACAAATGTATTTTTTTATATACTTGAAGGACTATTTTGTATCATATTTGTTCTCCGTGGATATACGATGGGTGTATGTCATTTATGTTTATGAGAATTTATATTTATCAAGTATGTTTATGTTTATGCACCTGCATGTTAACTTTATCTTATGTTCATGTTTATGTTGACGATTGTATAAATTACAATTTTACAATTACAAATCAAACGAGTAGGAATGGATGTTACAATTAGAAGTGTCAAGTTGCAAATTAAATTTTAGAAGTTACAAGTTTATCTTATGTTCATGTTTAATGTTTATGTTATTTAAATCTTTATGTTCATTTGTCATTTACAACTTAGGATGTCATATACAATTTACAAGTCACAATTAGGATGACAAGTTACAATCTAATTAGATTTACAAATTACAAGAAAGAAGCATTCATGAAGCTAGTTTCAAGTAAAAATAACAATCTAATAACATTGATTATATTTACAAATTTTAATTACATTAAGAAAATACAATTCATGAAGCTAGTTTCAATTAACGATAACAATCTAATGATGATGATTAGATTTACAAATTGCTGCTTACAATAAAAAATTACATTTCATAATACTAGTTTCAATTAACAATAACAATAAGAGTTACAATTTACGATTTATAGGGTGAAGGACATCACTGAATTCAAGAAAAAATCGATTTAGCACTTGCGGAATGGTGCTGCTCTGCCGGGCCGAAGTGTGACTAGGGTTTCCCTAGCCACCATTGTTTGCAGTCACCTGGGCTCGCTGTAGAAGCCGCCCAGGCTCGTTTCCGGCGGCTCTCTTGCAGGCCGCCGTCTCTATGTTGTTTTTTGCAGCTTGCGGTGGTGGTGGTATGGACACAAAGGAGGAGCTTCTGGCCTTCATGGCCCTCATCCAGTCCTCTTCTCCCAAGGTTGCCTCTATTCCTACCAGAAAATTCATGAAGAAGTTGGAAGAGACCCCCTTCATGACTCTTTCTCCTTCAGATCCTTGTTGGAAAGCTCTGACCCTCTCAGAAAAATCTCTCATTGTCAAGTTTACTGGTGTCTGGCCCAACCCAAAAATGGTGGACATATGGATAACAGAGGATTGGGATCCCAAGTTGCAAGGGCAAGTCTCTGTCTATGCTACCGATGGGGTCTATTTCGTTTTCCTCTTCATGAACAAAGCAGAAAGAGATATAATCTTCCGTTTGGGGCCTTTTTTCATGGGCTCAAGAGGTCTTTTCTTAGCTCTGTGGACTCTGGATTTCAATCCAGTTTCAGATATCATTGCTGCACCTATTTGGGTGAGACTTCCCCACCTACCCTTACATATTTGGGGGCGTAGCTCTCTCACAAACATCGAAAACAAACTGGGACGTTTTCTGGATTGTGCATAACCAAAAGGGGGTTAGTTCTCCTGCGCTCGCATTTGTGTAGAGGTAAACTTGGAGAAAGGGATTCCTGAAGCCCTAAATATCAACTTAGGATATTAGAGCCATCTCCAAGAGCTGGACTATGAGCAGATATCATTTAAATGCAACTCTTGCCATGTTTATGGTCACTTCGCCAAGAACTGCCCCAAACTCTTAGAAACTCTTCATCCTGAAAAATCCCAAGCAAGCAAAGAAACAGAGTTCCAGGCTGTTAATAATCGACGACGAGCTCCTCGGCATAAGGACTCTCAACCCTCACAGCAGACGGTTTAGCCACAAGTTAAAAACCCTCCAGCTGTTCCTAGCTCTCCTTGGACAAATAACAACAGCTTTGTCGTTTTGTAAGAAGCTGAAGTTAAAGAAACTGAAGCACAGGTAGATCCCAAACAGTTTGAGACTATTCCAGTTTCTTCATATCATATGGAAAAAGACAATCCTCCTTTGACTGCCTCACCTCCAGGATCGATTCCCTAAGGTTCCATGAGAGAGGCCCGGAATCTCAAGAAGGAGACTTTTTCTCATGTAGGTTTGGCTTCTCTAGTTCCCTCCACTGCTACAGAGGGCACTTCGAATATTGAAGACTCTTCCGCTCCTTCTCCTCCTCTTACTAGAGGTCGAAAATCCAACAAAGAGTGGAGGGACAAAGAGGCAGCTGAGAACATCTCTTTGGGATACCAGAAGCGATTGGACCCCTTCTTTAAAGGGAATTTTATCTCCTCTCCCACTTAAATGTATTGTTTTTGCAGCTTCTTATGCTCCCAGTTTGTAAGGATTTATTCTTGTAAGCAAGTTTTCTCTTTTACTCGGGATATCTCTAGAAGCATATGGCATTTGTCTCCCATGATATCAATAAGAAGGCTGACAGTACCATTAGAGGTCATCAGCCTTCTTTCACTTTGTTACTCCTTGTTCCTGGTTCGCCAGGGAAACCTTTTAATACAAAATTCTTAACCGTTTCTGTTAAAAAAAACAATTTATGATTTATAATATTCTACAATTATAGTTATAATTGCAAATTACAATAGAAAAAATTACAAATTAAAAGATCTATAAGTCACAATTAGAGTTGAATTTTACAATATGCAATCTATCATTGTAATTACAATTACAAATTACAAAATTTCACAATTAGAAATTACAATTATACAATTACTCATTGCAAGGAAGAGGCCTTTTAGCGGAGGTTATAGTGTATGCTCCTCCCAAAAGAGCCCAAATATCCATTTCTAGTAGAGGTTAGTAGCAGAGGCAAGCGACCGGAGGTTTTAGCAGAAGTTTTAATTCGGTGCATTTTTTACCTAATCACACCGGTGTGTTCACATAACACACGCACCATGTCGTTTCTTACTATGTTGCACCGCGACCAGAAAACATCATTATCAAAGCAAAATAATTTCCAAATAACCACAGCGGTGAGTTCCATCACACACAACTGCACCGGTGCATTTAGTAGAAACCACCACACTGCATACTCTTTTATTTAAAAAAAAAAATATTTAGGTAAAAAACTAAACTCAGTGCATTAATTAACAATAACCGCCTCGGTGCGTTGTATCAAACCTAATGCACCGAACATTATTTTATGAAACATAATATTCTATTTTCTTAAAAAAAATCTCAAAAGTCTAACAATGCGTTCATTGTTAAACGTCCTGTTGCATTCAAAAGACCATAACGCACTGCCATTCCATTTATTGAAAATAAAAAAAATATAATTTTATAATCAAAAAAATATTTTAAAACCATTCCCGATGTGCTAAAGGAATATAGACGCACCGGTGCGGGCTCATACACAAAACACACCAGAAAGTATTTTATTAAAAATAAAAATATTTTTTTAATTTTATTAAAAAAAATTAGTTTATTTTAACATCAGCTAATTCTGGTGCTCGATACTGTGGCACGCTCTGGTGCATCCTGATGTCGAGCGCACCAGTGTAAAAAAAAATTATGCAGCTAAAAAATTATTTTTACTCTCTTCAGTGCGTATGAGCCTCTCTGCACCGGTGCTTCCCTTCACCCACCTAGACGCACTGACATCCGTGGTCCATGTGGACGCATCCTTGTCTCCTATTGGACGTTGCAGTTCATTTGAAATTTTCCAAACTGTGCGGAAAAATTAAAATTTCCCATACATCACCAATATGCCTCCCCGATTCACCGTTCAACAAGTAAAATGTTTCTTAGTTCACAATTTAATTTTTTAGCAGCTTATTTTTTAAAATTCAATTTGAAATGCACCTCTTTAAAAATAAAAAAAATAAAAAAATTGCATGGTCTATACAGTGCTCCCTGTAAAATTTTACAGGGCGCACCGTTAATGTTGCAATGTGAACAACGCAAATGCATGGCTCTATACGAAAAAAATTTAAAAACCCACAAATGGTTATCGATGCGTTACACATTTACAAGAACCGAAATTATGGTGCCCTTAAGTGGAATACATGCACCAGTAACCGTATAATCTAAAAATAATAATAATAGTGTAAATGATGTGCTTATGTAACGCATGTGCACCAAATATTGGTGCAATGACGTGGTGTAAGTGCACCGTTGATACACCTCATAAAATATTAAATTCTCATAAAAACCGGTGCGTTTAGTACAATCAAGGGCACCGGAATTCCAATGCTTGTTATTGTCTAGCACATTAGTATTGGTACAATAAAAAATCATAATCATTTATATGGTGCGCTTATGTCACGTTAGAGCACCGCTTGTTGGTGCAATGATGTGCATTAAGTGCATCATTCTCACATTTTCAAAAAAATTAAACTTTTTCATAAACACTGATGCTTTTTAAAATGATTTAAATCATTATCGGTGCATTATAAATTAATGAGCATCGTATTCCAAGTGCCATTAACTTTCGTAAACACACTGGTATTTATATATTAAAAGTTGTAATAATTTATACGGTGCGCTTATGTCACGTCATCACACCGATGTCGGTGCAATTACGTAACATAGGCGCACCATTGACACTTTTTATAAACCCATGAACACACAACTAATGGTGCTCCTATGTCACATCAAGGCAACATTGTACATTGCGTTGACGTGACATAGGCGCACCGTGAATATATTTCAAATAAAATAGTTATTTTTTAAATTCGGTGCAATTGAATAACAATGCGCTAATAATATTTAGTCGCACCGTCCAATTCATATTTAAATTTTTTGATATATAACCAACGATGCAGCATAAATATTTAACGCACTTCTTTTTGGTGCCATTAGTATGTAAGCGCACCGCTCGCAGTGCTTTTCTAATCTTTTTGCGTGTCGGTTTTCATTTTTTGGAAAAAATTTAATATTTTATTTTAGTAGATATAATCTTGTTGTAATTCTTTTATACATATGCTTATGAGACTGATTTATATTATATGTAAAACAGAGACGTGATCGTCACTAGGCATAGTAGCAGTGCGAGGCACAGGTAGATCAGTATAAATTCGGCAGAGAGTGGGAGGCCAAGGAGAGGGAGAGAGATTTATACCCTTGTCTCATTACGCCTCAGACCAAACACCTCTTGAGAGTTGTCGGCCTCCTCAAGTTCTATGAGGAGGCGACATCACTCAAGGGGAACAGTATGTTCCTAACCCAGTTGATCACATGTTGGGATCATCATAGGCAAGCCTTTCGAGTTAGTCTCGATGAGTGGTTCCATCCCACTAAGAAGGAAATATACTTTATCACCGGGCTCTCTAGGAAAGGTGAGGACCTTCCTCATTTCCCTAAGGTTCCAGCTGGATATCTAGCAACAACTCAACTAGTATATGTTCAGAGATAGGTTGATCACAATATCCTCGAGCCTTCTCAGTTTCAGGTCAATGGTGGGCATCTTTCCATTGCCAGTTTTAGTAAAGAGGATGTGAGGTGCCTCTCTTTGTTGGTGACGAATATCACACATTACACCAGTGATGGGAAGTGCATTAGCTTCCCTTTATTATATTATGTTGATTTTTTAGTGCAGGAACCTAGATGCATTAGGTGGTTTGCTATTTTTTTATGACAGTTTTGTTATGCTCTCAGTCGATGTCGTGCATGTATTGGTGGGAGGGGGAACATCCCCTTAGGTTCAGAGTTGTTTTGTCTATTTTTTGAGATAATTACAGTGACTAGGCCATGTTTCGACCGACGCCCTCCTAGGTTGATGACAGATGTGTGTATGCGCATGTGGGGGAATATGATGCCCAAGAGGGGGCAACTAGACTTTCTGTGAGGATTACTGCAGATGTGCTTGACATGCTAGGCGCCAAGGACCATCCTCAGTTAGATATGGTTGCATATCCATATGTGGGGTTGGATTGGAGAGGGTGTACCAACATCTTCTTCACCTAGGACAAGCCACCTGATGATAGAGGTAAATTTATCATTATGCTTAATTTAATCTATTTTCATTTTTATTCTTTTTATACTTAATGCAAATGAAATATGTTTTAAATTGTTATATTAAATTCATGTTTAATAAAATTGTCTAATTATTATGTGTATTATATATTTTACAGATATTGGCACATTTGATGGTGATGTGGGGCCTCCTCCTCCACATGATGAGGATGAGGACATAGAGATGCATGATCATCTAGAGGTGCCTAAGCTAGCCAGACCTGGACTTCAACGAAGGCCAAAACAAAGGTTATGACATGACATTGCAAATAGGTTGGCCAGATTATTAGCGGATCAAGGGGTTCGACCTATTCTTGTCAAGGAGATTCAGAGGAAGGACCGGTACTTTGAGCTATTGAGGATTCTTCCTCTTGATATGAGGAGCTTGATGCAGCACATTGTTTGTACTTGCATTATTTTATATGCCATCCCTCATGGAAATTCATCATATGATGAGAGCATAGATCCTCAACATCCTAGTCCACCTCCTTATCCATTGGTTGCTTCAACTTGTGGGGAAACCTCCACATCCATTGCACCTCCTCCTCAGCCTCCACCTCCTACTCCTCCACCTTCAACATCTCATCCACATCCTCCTCCACCATGTCCTCTACCTCCACCACTTCCTTCATCATCTCCTCCACCTCCCCCTCCTTCCATGGATCCAACATTTGATCCATTATGCCTATCTGACCGACCAACCTCTATTGATCCATCAGCTCCCCATGATCCTCATCCACTAGTCCCCTCAACTTTGGATATGATGCTCAGATCGGTGGGATGATCCAGATTCCTAGAGATGTCTTTCTTGTTGTTCTACATGATAGTTTATTTCCTAGCAAAGGTATTGATCATGCCTCTAACTCTACCACTGGAGGTGCCTATACATTTGGTGGGTCGACATATAGTGATGATGATATGGTTTCGGGAGTGGACTAGACATGTATATCTGACATTTATCATCAGTTTGATTCTATTATATATATATACGTCAATTTCCATTTTGCATATGTTGATGTTGATGATTATGTCGATGTTTATTTATATGTTGATGGTCATTATGTGTATGTTAGGTCAGGTTCGATGATGTTCATTATGTTAGAAACTAGAACTTGTGTTTTGTTACATGTGATTGTTAGATCATATGCGTGTTAGATGATGTTTAAATCTGTAAGATGTATATGTTAGATGAATATGCAGTAACGTAATTTTTATGATGGTACGTTCATGCTTATTTTTATTGGTTTTATGTTAATGATGGTATGATGGTGTTTATTTTTATGTTTGTTAGATGGTGACAATGATATTAATGATGATATGTTTACATTTACATAATATAATTGAATAAAAAATATCATTGAATTAAATATTTTTATGAATTTTGTATTGATAATGGATGAAGGTTTTTTTTTAACAAAAACACTATATATATATATATATAGATATAGATATATAGATATAGATATAGATATATAGATATTCGAAAAAAGGTTGTGCATAGCCATTCATTACATAAAATAGAGTCTTGATTCAGAGAAAGAGATCAAAATAGGACATGTAGGCATGCCCAGATTAACTATGAGGTTTCTTTTTTGCTGTTGTCCATTTCTTTCTGTAATAGAGGAGGGGTAAACCATTACAAACTAAGTGTTTAACAATATACAAAAATACATTCAAAATGGAAACTAGGAGGAGAACCCAACTGAAAAGAGGCAATTCTATCCATAATTTTGCAGCTGCATAGAGGCGTCTTCTGCAATTTTCCTATCCATTGTAGGGGAATCCTGGCAGTGGCTGCATTAGGAAATTCTAGCCATGTTTAAAACTTCTTCTTTCATGATATCAACTGTACCCATTAATTCGAAGAGGTTTTTTTCTAAATCACCAATATTGGAGTCTTGACAAGTTAATTGTTGAGTGTTATACCTCACATCCACTATCGTCTTGTTGTTCTGTTTGATTCCGGTGCCAATTGCCTCATAGAACTTGCGCAGGTGATCTTTGAAGTCGACAACGACTGCTTTCAGAACCACAATCCCTTCAACTACACCGGACATGGTGCTGCTACTGAGGTCGAGATGGGGGGAGGGCCTGAGGAGGGGTGGAACCAGAGCGGGGAGGGGATCTTGAAGAGTTGGAGAGGAGAAGATTTCCCAGTTCGTCCGAGAGCAGGAGACCAGAGGAGCGAGGGTGAAAATCCATAACGTCGGGGAAGGATAAACCGCGAGGGGAGGAGGGTGGAGTTAATGTGGAAGTGGGGGGGCTGACAACAAAGGAGAGGGCCATGTCAAGGCCCACGTGCCCTCACCAAACTATAAGGAAGAGGCATGACCAAAAAATTTCCAAAGTGGTTAAAACAACCTTGGGGATTTGAGTTAGGGGATGAATTTGAAGTCCTCTTTTTCATTATTGTATATGATTTTCCCTATTGCAAGGGTGGCTCCCCGATTGGCGACTTCGTCAACTTCAGATTTGTTCCCTCGGAGGATGTGGTAGTAATGAATTTCTTGAGGGAGAGAGAGTAGGCCGATCCTTCTTTGAATTCTGAATATTTTTTAGCCTCTTTTTCTAATCCCAGTTCTCATTCTTTGAATAACATGCCTCAAGTCACCAAATACTTTTAGTTTGTCAACATTGAGAGTTGCTATGATTTCCAAGGAGTGGAGCAGGGCTAGCCATTCTGCTTCGTTGTTTGTTTTCTTTCCTAGGCCCCATGCAAAGGTTGTAGGGACCTCCTTTTTGGAGTCCCAAAAAAAAACTTCCAGTATGATTTTTCAGAAGAAAATATAGAAGCCACAGATCTAGTTCTACCTATTGTAGTACATGAATGTCAATATATAAAACTATATACTCAGATTTAATTAATTCTCAAAAGATTTAGCAAAATAAATAAAATAAAAATGCTTCAAACTTGTTTTCGACGGTTGGTCCAATGAATCGATGGAGTCCTTGAAGTGGTTTCCGCCCGATCCAATCCAATCTCCTGACGAAGTACCGAGTGACCCCTCGGTTGACCTACCTACCGTATTGGGGTTATTCTTCTTCACCCCGAACCCCCGAGCTAATGGGGTCGTAAGAACACACAATTTAGCCTCCTGAAAGGATCTCCTAATCCTCGTTCCAGTTAATACCAACTCCAAGGATCATAACATAATCCGAGATTATGATAACCATCCAGCATTAGGGAGCAAGAGATCTCCTTCTCTCCTTCTCCTCCCTAATTATATAGCAAAATCCTGTGTGCCATGTATCTGTCCATGCACATATTTAATTTAATTTAATATTTTAATTTTCAATATTCTCAAATACATGTCTTCTTAATGTCTTTAATGTGCACATAAATCCCTAGATCAGTGGGAGTTAGGTGTAGAAGAGTTCTACTTCTCTTTTGGTTCTCCTTTAGTTTACTTAACAATATTTTAGTTAGACTTATTGCTTTCTACTTTTCTTTCTTTCCTAATATTAAGATTGAATTAAAAGATTATTCATTTTACTAAAAGTATAATCTATTTTAAATTTCCTCTTTATAAAATAATTTAAATGAATAATAAAATTAATTGAAGTAAAATCTTGAATAATAATAAAAGAAAAACAATTCTTTTATTAATGACCTATTTCAGTTCTTTCTCAAAATAATGAAGTCATTTAAATAGAATCTTTAATGGAATGATTTAAAATAATAAAATCCATAAAATTAGAATCTTTGAATAAAAATAATTCTCTTATTATTAATCTTTTTCAATCAGCATAATTAATCAAATTTAATATTGAATAAAATCAATCTCTTCAATTCTTTTTCAAGTTAATAAAATCAATTCAAATTAATGAAATCAATTAAAAATAGAATCTTGAATAGAATTATTCAAATTAATAAAATAGAACAAAAATGAAATAAAGTATTTTTTTGTAAATCTTATGTGAAATTTTCATTTATACCATTGATTAATTTTCTTCCTCTCGTTCTTGTCTAGGTACCTCTTCGGCGGGCCCTTCTGACAGTTTCATTTCTTCCTTCTTATGGGGAGTACTGCATAGCGACTGGGAATTGTTACCGCGATCTCTCAACTACGCTCTTTGGAGACTAAGGGATGTTGAGGGATAAGGCTCTCCTTATTGAACGCCCCTCAACTCATCATACACTACCAAATCATTATGGCATTTCCTGTATGGCATACACTTCCTCGGGTGAGCTGAAACAGCTTCACCCGTGCGTGGATTGCTAATCCAAGGTCGACAGTTAGTCGTTATACCCCTATGTGTTCTTTCCGTTCTTACAACCCCTATAATTCCATTGTGGGTCAGTCGGTAAATCATCTTACCTGCCACTGCACACACACACACACACTCAAGCGCACATTAGTAGCACTGCATTATGAAATATTTCATCCTCCATCATAATATCTCAGTCAATCGAGCATATATTTCATTCATCCTTTTCTCTCAATCAGTAAATCACATCTATCATTCATCATTCTATCTCAATCAGTCAAGCATATGTAACATTCAGTCATTCTATCTCAATCAGTCGAGCATATCCATCATTCATTCATTCTATCTCAATCAGTCAAGCATATCTAACATTATGTCATTCTATCTCAATCAGTCGAGCATTCATTTATTAAGTAAAGTAATAGTTTCTATAACTGTCGCTCAAGCATTTTCAAAGTAAATTCAAATGGTTCATGTTTCACTTAGCCGGTTCATTTCAAAACTGGTACCTCATTATTCTAAACAGTTAAGGTACCGAGGCAGGCATTACAAAGGTGGTGACTTTATTTCCTCCGAGATCGAAGATAATCCCTCCCACACCCGCCTCCCCTATTAATGGATGAATTTGTGACAACTAGATATATGATTTATGTTAGTTGTATAATTTGTCATAATATCATGTTTATGAACATCACAGAAAAAAAAAAATTCTAAATTATATGAACATGAATATGACATATCAATGTATCATTCAAGATTTTTAATTTGTTGACAATAACTCACTTTACAATGACAAATATAAAATCTTTAATAGGAAGAAAAACAAATAGTTAATTAAAAGAAAACCCTTTTTCTCTCAACTAAAATAAAGCCACAACTTGCATTCTCCAAATATATTATTATTATTAATCATGAAGAAAACCCTTTTTCTCTCAACTAATGTAAAGCCACAACTTGCATTCTCCAAATATATTATTATTATTAATCATGAAGTTGATATGATGATCTTCAAGCCATTTGTTATCTCTTATTCTCATTCAGAAAACATTTGCAAATATAATGCTTAGCATCATTTATGACAAAAACATCATGAAATACAAACATTCAAATATTGATCATGTAGAAATTAGAGAGCATGTTAAATTTTGTTGTTATAAATTTCATTGTTATTAAGCCCATAAATTAAGTCATTGTAGAGGTCAAGTACACTAGTAAAAAAATTGTTGGATTTGCAATCTCCACCAAGGTTTCAAATGTGTCATTTTCTATGTTGGAGTTAACATTATAAATACAATAAAAAAATCCAAAAACATTACATTATAACAAAAAATCAATTTAATCGAATCATATAATAAATAAACATTGCATTCTAACATAAATGTCATAAATTAATGCAATTATAATTTATAACAAAAAAATCAAGAAATACAAGGATTCAAATATTGATGGAAAAATCAGAGAGCACCTTAAAATTTGTTGTACATTTCATTGTTATCAAGGCCATAAATTAAGTCATTGTAGAGCTCAACACTAGTAAAACAAATTGTTGGATTTTCATTCTCCATCAAGGTTGCAAACGTGTCATTTTCTATATTGGAGTTAACATTATAAACACAATCAACAAATTGAAAAACATTACATTATAACAAAAATTCAATTTAACCGAATCATATAATAAAAAACCATTACATTCTAACATAAATGTCATAAATTAATGCAATTATCATTCTTAGCATTATTTATAACAAAAACATCATGAAATACAAACATTCAAATATTGATGGATAAATTAGAGAGCACCTTAAATTTTGTTGTAAATTTCACTGTTATCAAGGCCATATATTAAGTCATTTTAGAGCTCAACACTCCTAAAAATTGTTGAATTTTCAATCTCCATCAAGGTTACAAATGTGTCATTTTCTATGTTGGAGTTAACATTATAATTACAATAAAAACATCGAAAAACATTACATTATAACAAAAAATCAATTTAATCAAATCATATAATGAAAAAAACATTACATTCTAACAGACATGTCATAAATTAATGCAATTATAATTCTTGACATTATTTATAACAAAAACATCATAAAATACAAGCACTAAAATATCAATATATTAGACCACCTTCAAGCCAGGAATAATAAATATGTTAGCCTTTACCTTCACAAAATAAAATTGAATCATGTAAGTTGTTTTTCATGGTGTATATATATGTATACAGAAAACAGAATATGAGTAATTTGGGCAATGACATATAATCATTCTATACAATCATAAATTACTTCATAAACATAAACCATATTTCGCATCATATAATTGGTTCTTAACCAAATAAAATTGTTTAAACATTGCATCCAGTAATCAACTTTCCATTTCAACTGTCATAAAATGAAAAATAAGCAATATAATTAGACAATCAAATATAACAGTAACAAAATGATATATCAATCTGTAAATGAAGAAATAAAACATGTACATATCACTCTTTGTTGCTATCACTCTCATTATCTTCCTTGGATGGCATGATAACATTGGTTTTCTTTGAAACATGTTTAGATCTAGGGTTGTGTCTTAATATGAACCACCAATCTATATCCAACACATTCGAGTGAAAGAACACTTGGTTGTAGTGTTTTGAGAAAACATAAGGTTCCTTACTTTCATCCCACATCGTTCTAGACTTGATACATATCAACCCACTATCACGATATTCCTTTACATTATTCATGTCAAATGTGTCCCACCACCTGCACCTAAAAATAACACATTGGAAAGATGAGAATTCCATTTTAATGATCTCTTGTATCTTTCTGACATAACCCAACATCCCTCCTACCACGTTTCAATCTCGGTGGCTAGCACGACTAGATTGGTCAAAATCGACTTCCACTCCACAGTCTTGTGTAACACGCCCATTATCAGCATCCTCGGTGTGAAAATGATGTGACCCATAATCCCACATAGATGGGAACGAATGCACCTGTAAGAAAAGTTAACAAATGATGATGTCATATGTCTATTAACCCAACCATTAATATATTAAACATATATGTTATAATTCAAAGTTGCATTATAAAGTTAGAAATTATGTACATAAAGATTTTTTTACCGAGTTGCGTCACCCTATGTCAATGTTTAGCACATCCTCCTCTTCAGGAGGGTAAAGACCAGATGCACCATATTTCTCTATGACATGGTATGCAACCCAACGGTTGGGATAGATCATTGGAATATTTTATTTTAAATGATTTGGAAAAGGTATGCTTCTACCGTGCAACTGCCTGAATTTTTTTTTTTCAATGTCCCATTTCCTCCTCTTCTCTTCATACAATGCGACTCACGACAGTGTTGCCTCCGCATTGTAAATAACGAATTTATTGATTGCATCAATTTCTGAATTTGTTGTTGTATTCATGGAAACAAAACCACATTTAATACGTATGGGATCAAATATAGATTTTGGCATTTGTTGTGAATATAAGTTACTATCTGGAAAATTGAAGATCAAAAGATAAGTGACTTACTCTTTATCATGCGTATTTTTCCATTTGTTTCTAGTACCTCCCCTTCCCTTCTGTCCTCATCAGATTCATCACCCAAAATCGCTGCACCTGGTGTGCCATCGATTTGCTTGATGTACTCATTGGCGTAATATAATGAATCATATACTATGTACCCCTCTGCCATAGACCCCTTGGTTTTTTCCCTTTGTCGAACAAATCCCTTCACTTTTTTCATGAACCTCTCTAAGAAGAACATCCAGTGATAGGAGACCACCCTGACTAATTCAACCTCATCAACTAGGTGAATTAGAATATGAACCTACAAGTCCATGAAACTCGATGGCAATAACACCTATTAATACCATATATCGTTATTAATAATAGTAACCTAATAATAATATTAATATAAAATAATTATTAATATATACTGGTAAATAAATAAATACATTAATATCGTGTATAATCCAATAAATACATTAATTGTGACTAATAGAAATCGTATATAATATCTTGAAAATTTCCGATAACTACAAAAACTGTAACATGATATTTTTGCAACTAATTTCAACATGATAATTACATAATTAATTTTGAAACATGATAATTAAAAGAATGGGGTAAGTATAAGTAAGAATAAATAAACTTGTTTGAAATAATTACCGGCATAGATCCATCTTAAACCCGTATCTATCAAGCACTGAGAGGGATCCAATTTCTTGAGGTGTATTTCTTTTTTTAAATTTAAACTCAAGAAATTTGATCTCTCTTGATTGATAGATCCGAGTTTAAGTTTTAAGTTTTTATTTTATAAATGAACATCTATTTTTTAATTACTTTTCATAATATTTTATTTTATGAACCAACATGGATTGTTTTTAAGTACTTTCCATAATTTTTTATTTTATGAGCTAACATGAATTTTTTTAATTATTTTGTTACAAACGTTATATCACGTTACAACATCTCCCCCATATTGGGCTGTAGAGCACCTCGTTTCACTCGGTGCAATCATTTGAAGAATGAAATAAGAAAAATACCCATATCGTTCTCAATTGGAGCTGGATCCACCAAAGGTTGATCTTCATCTTATTGTTGCTATTTCAATGCTACTCGCCATCGCCTCATCCTTTCTTTTGTCTTTTCTCGTATTTATTCTTCATTAATTTGATCACAATCGTGTTTCCTACTTCGAAATTTCTTGTTTCCCATGTTTATTGGTGAATAAGAAATGAAAATGTCTAATTTCCTTTGAAATCCTTACAAAAAGATACACTTTGAGAGACTCAATAGACTAAAAATGAAGTTACAATTCATAAATTAAGTTTATATGTATGTTTATCAATTTGTTTATACAATATACTTCATTAATTGCAAAATGTGGGTAGGTAGTTCGTGGGTCGGGTTAGATCCAAGGAAGCAAGGTGAAAAGTTGGTGAACAGTAGCTTGATTGAGCTTATAACTCGATCAACATGTTTGATCGATCAAGATATTTGCTCTATCGATCTTTTGGTTAACCGCACTTTAACCCTTGATTGAGATGTTTTGAAAACGCTCACAAATGCTCAATCGAGATTTTTAAAACCCTCGATCAAGCTAATATCTTGATCGAGGGATATAAAACAAGCTTTTAGCCCCCTTTAAAAAATATATATATGCTCTTTTTTCCATACCTAAACCCTAGCCTAGGATGCACCTTAAATGGCAGACTTCATACCAATGGATCCATCAACGAATCTATATCCATTGGCATATAATTTATGAGTTTCTGAGGTCATATGATATTTTTTTTAATTTTCTTTTGAAACTTACACTTACAAAACCATGTCAAAAATTTCAAATCAGCGCAAAGATAAATCAATAGCATAAAAAGTACAAAACAAAAAAAAAATCAAAAAATACATAGTATTATGCCCCAAACCAACGTGTTCTATTCAAAAGAGTATTTTTTATTTTTCTATTTTTGTAACCAGTAAAAAAAAAAGTTTACGTGCACACACATGTGTACGAAATGTAATAAAAATTTTCAACAGGCAATTTCAAAAATTAAAAAAAAAAATCCCATCATAAATTTAAAAACAAATATGTGTTCCCTAGTGCATTTTGTGTAGATTATGATCATGTATTTTTTTCAAAAATTATGCATTTATCACTAAATTATTTTACGTGCACACAAACCACATGTAAACTTTTGCTGAAATTTACAAGAACACGACTATCATTAAATGCAATTTTGGCATATTAAATCAATTTATTATTTTATATATATATATATATATATATATATATATATATATATATATATATATATATATATATAGGTGGAAAGACAACATAATTCCCTACAATTTGTTTTTTGTTGTGTGTTGGAATTCACTAGGAATATATGAGTTTTGAGGGCTTCGATTTAATGAATGAGTAAAAAATTGAATTTTCACCATCACTTTTGGCCAAAAAGTGTTGCCCATATTCATGGATTCACCCTATAGTTAGTTACCTTCACCATGGTATCCTCATATACTTGCTTGGGAGTGGCATATGTAGTGAATTTCGATGGTCAAGTCGAAAGTTGCTCATATGTAGTGAGTTTCTTGGACCATTTTGGTGAAAATATCGATGTTCAATCTATGCTCTTAAATATATGTTTATAATTATTCATTTATGTTTAATTTCTACTTATGATGGAAATTTGAAATGGAACACTTGGGTCTAAATGGGTAAATGCATGTTTATTATAAAGAGAACATCTTGTACATTTATTGAGACCATATGCATAGTAGGTTATTATTTCTATATGTTTATAGTTAATATTAATCAACAACATTAATTTACATATCTATGATGGTGATTTTTTTGGTCATAGGCCTTCGACTAAAGGTCGGTGAGGTTTTCAACAAATAATATATGTTGGTCTCTTTACTATTGAGGTCTATCTGGTCCTTTTATTGCTCAAACATGATCTCTTTCTATGTAAAGTGTGTTGCCTCATTTAACCTTTTATTGGTATGCTATTAAAGGTGGATTCCATTGCATTTGGATCTAAACTAGAATATACCTTTGGGAACATGCACGGATATGTCCACTGCTCTTGCTCTCATTTATAAGTCCTCTTATGGGATATTTAGAGAATTTTCTTAGAGAAGCATTGCATTATTAAATTTTTGTATGCCATCTGAAGGTTTCATTTATATATCTTCTAAAGCACAATAACATAGATTGTACTATTACATAAGATTGTATTGTAGATATTTTTATTGTATAGATGTTATATTGCTTGTATCACAGAGATTGCACTAGCTTGTAGTGACAAGTTTGAATATAATATTGCAAAAAAAATCATTATTAATAACCTTGTTGAAGATGCATTCTCTCGTCTCCATTGTTAGAGTGGTGCTTATTGGAAAGGAAAACTATCCATAATTATTGAGGAAGATCAAGCACACCCACATATTCAACAATATATGGGATGACATGTGTGAAGGAGAAGGTAATGCTACACGTGAAGAACCTAAAACAGGCAAAGAGCTTTCCATGTGGAAGAACATACATAAGCAGGAATATGCACTGAGTGCTACTACAATAAGTTAAGAGGTGAGTCGGCATATTTCATCTGCTAAGAACTCTTATGATTCTTTGAAGAATTTGAAAGATTTGTATGACTCACAATCAGAATTGGAGCTAATTCAGTTGATGTTGAAGCTCTTTAACCTAGAGTTGAAGGATAATAATCCCATGGCTGTGGCATTTGCGATCAAAACCATTATGCATGGCATTGATGCAACTGGTGTGCAGGTGGATATTTCTCTCACTGCCTTCATCAAGGTCCTTTACCCCACATATTCCCACTATCTTGAGTCACTTCAAGCTAATGGCCAACTAAAAGACCTCAAATTTGACACTCTAGTGGAGAAAAATGTAGATCAAGAGAAATCCTTTGGAAATAAGACAATTCATCCCATTGGAGAGATTGTGTTCCTTTCTCAAAAAGCAAAGAATCAATCGCATGATTTTTCTATAGGAGATGGCAACAAAAGAATACATGGAAGAAATAATTTCAAAGGAAGGGGGTAGACACAACCATGGTGAGAGATATTATCTTTAATATGTCCATTGTGGCAAGAAAGGAATTGATGAAAAAACATGCATAATTCCATGGGAGAATATCACAGAGAATAAAGAGCAGAAAGAAGATAGAGATAAATCTCATGAGTCTGGTAAAACTCTTGAATCTTCTCATTTCATTGTTGCATATTGTAATGTTGGCATAATTGAAGCTATGTTCAATACTTCATTTGCATCTTGGAGAGATACTTGGTCGCTTGACACTAGTGCGACTTTCCACATGATAGTTAGAAAAGAATTTTTTGAAGAATTGAATGACAATGCAAATGGTGTAGTATATTTTGCATATAAATACAACCTCAAACCTAAGGGAATTGACACCATCAGGCTCAAATTGTTTGGATTCCCTAATTTTTTGTTGCATAATGTTCTCTATATTCCATAGTTGTAGACAAACATGTTGTCTCTTGTGCACATTCGACAGCAAGTCCATTCCATCCACATATTCGATGGGAAAGTTGAGATAAGGATATCCTCTAACAACCAATTCATCATGAATGGATGGGAAGATGAGAAATTCTTGATGCTAAAAGGGACATTTGTAATGGCACATAATTTTGCACACCTCTCTCACCATGATGAAGTCATCCAGTCTTTTGTGGCATGATAGATATCGACATATCAATTATGATAGTCTTATAATGTTGAAGAAGAATGGTGTTTCTAGTTTTCCTGCCATTCTAAAGAAGTTGAAACAATATGATGCTTGTATTCTTCACAAAGATAATAAGCAACCTTTCCATGATTAAAATTCCATAGCATGTAGAAAATTAGAGTTGATACACTCTGAC
This sequence comes from Larix kaempferi, assembly GCA_027924585.1. Lineage (NCBI taxonomy): Eukaryota > Viridiplantae > Streptophyta > Pinopsida > Pinales > Pinaceae > Larix > Larix kaempferi. The sequence goes on from BSBM01000079.1 coordinate 7,506,904, forward strand.
TTGTGTGGCCCCGTGCATGTTGCTTCTGCAAATGGTAATAAGTATATTATGACTTTTCTTGATGATTACACCAAGATGTATTGGGTTTGTTTATTGAAGAAAAAATCTGAAGCATTTGAAACATTTAAAAATTTTCATGTAAGGATTGAAAATGACGCACAATCTCACATTAACACTCTTTGTAGTGATAATGGAAAAAAATATACCTTTAATGAATTTGAAAACTATCTACACCAACATGGGATTATGCATCAAACCAATATTCCACATAATCCTTAGAAGAAAGGTGTATGTTATCGGTCAAATTAGCACTTCTCCATCTGTGATCAAATTGCCCTATCGATCACACAAAAGGACACTATGGATGGAAGAGTTGACTTGACCTTAGATGACTTAGATTTGAGCTTTGTAGTCCTTTCCTCAAAAACATATTTTTTCTGCCTATTTTTTAGAATAACCATGACTCTTATACTTGCCAACACGCAGGTGAGCCGCAAGTGTCTATAATGACAACCTGCGGGTATTTTTGAAAATATGCACTCGTTAGCTACAAGACCGGATAGCCACGAGTCACTCGTTAGTTCTCCTATGCTATAGTTGCGGGTATCTTAAGAAATATCGAAAAAATATATATAAAACATTAATTATGGGTTAGTTTGGGGAGTTATTCCAACTACCTCAACTACCTAAGCCAACCACCCTCCGAGCTTATCCTCCTACCCTTGCTATAAATACAAGGGGAGGGCCTTGGAGAAGGGGATCCAACTTTTGGTAATAAAATGTTGGATTAATTCTTACTCAAGAGAGAGGAGCATGAACCCATGGTCTGGTTACGACAGTGCTAGTTGCAGACAGGTATAGTTTATGTACTTGTTTCATGCATTAATAAAGATCATATATTCTTCCTTTCCCAAATATGATTTGTTCATGTGCGTTTCAGATCTGATTACAATTTGATGTTTTATGCTATTATAAATATCAATATTTTATTTGTAGTCAAATTGGTTTGAGGAAGGTTTTGTTGGATGTTTTTGCAGGTTGTTGCATTAGAGAACAAGAAAAGAGTCTTGGATCGACCTTCTGAATAAGGTACACATCCTTCTAACCCTAATCTCTTTGCTTAATAAATATACTTGCAGAACATTGTATGTCTGTCTTTTCTCTCAGTACATTGGTAGTCTCTCCCCTGCTATAGGAATACTTTCCCTAACAATAGAACTGGTGACTCTGCTGGGGAGTTCCTGTTTTCTGCTTTGGGGATTCTTGAGAGTCCTTTCTTTTAGTTTTTATCAACTTGTTAGGTCTTTGTGAAGGTTTTTGGGACATTTCCTATCTTTTTGCTTGACTCGGTTGTGGTTTGATCCTCATTCTACTTTCTTTTTAACTTTTATCAGAGCATACCCGCGAGTATGTCATATTTACAGTTGCGGATATCCCCCTGCACCTGCGAGTTGCCTATTGTTGTACCTACGGGTCACTCGCGTGCTTCTATTGTTACAGTCGCGTTTTTTCCTGAAATTTTTTGTTTATTTTGTGAGGTGGAACTACATTAAAATGTACAAGACTATGCTCAACGTTTCAATCTCTCCTCTGAGATCATCTTCAGGAGACTTTGAGAGCCTGAGATGTAATGGCTATGAAAAAATTCATTTAAATACTAGATTATTGCTCTTATTTGACCATTTGACTAATATGCTTCCATGCAGGTCGAATTATTATATTTTTATTTGTTGTCAGTTTTGGTTTTTAGTTCTTTGCAAAAGGTGTAGCGGCGAGGCCCATGTATCGCTTAATTTTTGTTTATTTCTTTAGGGTTTGATTTTTAGGGTTGATTGCTTTGGTGTGGAAAGTCTTTCTGTTGATCTTAGGTCCTCTGACTGATTATGAGTGGTTGTATGATTCTTTATAACCCTTTGTGAGATCTCTTGTTGGTTCTTTGTGATTGATTGAAGGTTCCTTAAGTCTTTCTAGCCCATAGTTTGTTTGGCGGGTGCTTGGAGTGATCATTTGTAGTCACTGGTGTTTGGAGATAAGCCTGATATCTGTTTTGATTCATTGCTTTCTATTTTTTATATCATTTTATTCTTATATCATCTTGTTTCCAAACCCTTAGTTACTTCTAGGTATTTTGAAGCAACTTTTTGGGTTGGTTATTGTCAGTTCTTTGTGTTGGTAAAGTTCTGATTTTTATAGACTTAGGTTCAGTTTTCCTTCACGTGCACTACTGATTATTCTTGTTCGTTCATAGTTTTTGCCTTTTCTTTCATTTATAAAGAAAAAACCAAATCAAAAAGAACATTTTCTTTATAACAAGAATTTTCTCTTTTTTCGAAGTAGTTATAGTTGTTTATGCTATCATCTTTGAAAATAAGATAAAAATTAGTTGGGTTTTAGGTTTACTTTGCATTTTACGTTTTGAAAGACAAGAAAGAAAAATTGTGAAGAATTTGCATTGTTATATACACATTTTTCTTTCAATTGTAACCATTGCACACAAACACACTACCGTTTTTGAGTAAGCAAAAACCCTAAAAAGAACCATTAATCTAAAAAAAATTAGTAACTTTTCTTTTTAGGTCTCACACAAACCAACTAGCTTAGGCTAGGTTTTTGGAATAGAACACTTTAAACTTTCCAAAACCGTTTAAATCTCAACATCGTAGTAAGACTATCTTTAGGTGAATCCACTTTTGTGGAGGTGTGTCGAGAAGCTCCACTCAAACCGAAGTTAAGCATGAGGTCGTATGAGATTGATCAGTCAAGGATACCCCCCACTCTGCAGTCGAGCATCTACCAGAGCTGACACGTGTATGGGGATCCATTAATACCTTGTGTGCTTTTGGGTTTCGGGCTTAGTTACCCTTCCCATACGTGTTGGTTCGACCTGCGACTGTCCCCCCAGACTCTTTTTGAAACTATGGTAGCCTTAGTATCTTTGACCTATAGGAATTTACACAGGTGATGGTGGAAAGATATTTCCACTGTACCTAGGACAGATGTGGGAGGAAATCCATTGCAGTTATTTGGGAGGGCGATTGGTGATTCAAACACTTGCACTCGAAGACTTTGTATTGTGGACCTCGGGTAACTATCCTTCGCTACTCTATTGGTTTGTTCTGGGCCCTAACCATCCCAGAATTTCCTTTGAGGGTATCATCTATGTTTTCCTGGTCTTGGTCACCATAGGAAAATTTTATAGTGGTGTGTTGTTTCTTTTCCTACTGTTCTAGTGGCCCCTAGGTTGATCACTTAGTATATTTTTGTTGAATTTGTGGAGGACCAACCTCGTCGTAGGTCACAAAGGTTGAGAAACCTTCCTCCACTCATCGTCGAGCCTCCACCGCCATCTCAGCGGCATAGAACAGACTCACGTGGTTCTTTTGAACTCACAAGTACAATTGACGCCCTATAGAACCCCATCTTATCTCTCAAAATCACCCGGTTCAAGAGACCATTGAGGTTGAATATTTTCCTACATAATAGTTCGCAATACACTTCAACCCTCCACTAACTGGACCGAACGACCCTTTGTTAGAAAGAGCTATCTCTTTAGAGCTTCCTGAGTTAAGTGTTTATAGGTTTACACCTGGTCTTATTATGGATAACATAGGGGATGCATCGGGAGTTCCTCATACTCCCACTTTAGCTATAATGTCGTGAGGTTTATCTCCCCCACGCTTAAACACATTGACACCGAGTTTGTCGCAGTTCACTTCTGCCCCGAACACCTCTTTCAGTTTCAATGTTGGATCTTCAGGTTTGTCTAACACCCAAGTTGCGATGACATCTATTCCCTTTGTATCCACATTGGCCGATCTAGCATTCCCTTTTCAGGGACACCCTCAGTGTCCTTTACATCTTCCCCTTTTGTTCAGTAGTTTCAGGTCAATCCTACTTCTGCTCCTTTTAATCAAGGATTTCCTTGGCATGGAGGACACATTTCTCCTTCTACACCATTTGCAGGCTCAATGCCCGCCTCTTCCATTGCATCGATGTCGGTTTATAACCCCTTTACAGGATTTAATGTACATTCTTCTAATGTACAAACCTCTAATGTGCCTATAGGGACTACTCCTTTTTCACTATTTGGTGGAATGCATACTAACAATTATATTAGCCCTCCATTCGAAAGCACTTATACCCAGCCACAATGGATTGGGTCCCAAGTAATTAATTCGCTCTCTTATGGCTGCAACAACTCTCACAATGCTTTTTCTTCACAACCGATGGCTGGGGGAATCCCCAACCAACCTTATAGGAGCCAGGGTTCGGGTGGTCCCCCTTACCAGGCTCCTCCCAATCACACGCTATCGGCACAACCCCGCTTGTCGTTTCTGGATACTTTGAATTTGCCAGACCTTTCAAAACTAATGAATGACCTAGTGCGCCACGACCCTGCTTGGCCTTCGGTCCCAACCAAGATTCCTTCATACATTCCAAAATTCGAAGGTAAGACTGGTGAAGATCCTGGAGATCATGTCACAACCTTTCATCTTTGGTGCTCCTTGAACTTGTTAAACTACGGCTCGATTCGATTGAGGCTCTTCCAAAGAACCTTAACGAGTGTTGCATCTAAGTGGTACATCGAATTGCCTATTGCATCATATGGAAATTTTGGGATTTAGCAACAGCATTTTTGAATCACTTCCAGGTTCCCATCCAGTATGATGTCGGTACGGATCTTCTCTCTACATTTAGATAGAACAAAGCCACCCATATTTCTTATCATATTCAGGAGTGGCGAAGATGGAAGCAACTCATCAAAGCTAAGATCCCCCCAAAGTTTCTTTTGGAGTGGTATTTAAAATCACTGCTCCCTTACGTCTCTAAGGATGTTTCAACTTCTGGGGTAACTTATGAAGAGGAAGCAATTTTAAGGACCCAACAACTCGACCTAGTCTACGCTCAATCTGGGATCCTTTACAAGATTATACCTGACGCACCTAGGTATAATATAGATCTCGGTAATCCTAAACCTGGACCACATACTGATGGCATCATTGGTTCAGCCGATTCATCCGCACTTGAAGCTTTAATGAAACAATTCCATGCACTTTCAATGAAGCAATCTGTTGCGGAAACAACTTCAGTTGCATCCTCCCCTTCACAAATAGAATCTGTACAAAGTGTGCAGACAAACCAAAAGGGTTCTCGCAAACCCAAAAGTAAGAAGAAGGGTAATAAAGGAGGTGGAATGGAGAGGGGAACCAACAAAAACCCAAGAATACTAAAAATGTCCAGGAGGGAAAGAAAGATAAGAAGAAGGTCAAGTTTCCTTGCAAGCTTTGTAAAGGAGACCACCTCACTCATCAATGCCCTCTCATTGAGGAAGCCCAGAAGCTATTACATGAAAAGAAACCATTTGTCTTGAAGGATCCTTTTCCCCAAGGACAAGGCCCAGGTCCTGGAAGCTCTAATACTGGGGGCACTCATCGTGACACATCAGTTGATTAGTCTTATATCAACATGGTTAACTCACACACTCTACTGCAGACAAGAGCCAGGAATTATAACCCAGATATGCAGCAGAAAGATAAAGAGGTTCCTGAGTTATATGTTCCTCTCCACATCGAGAGACCAACAGACCATTTGTCGAAGATACCAAAAGGTGTCTATAAACAGGCAATGCACAACTCTAATGCGCGGGATGCTCCAAACTACTCGATTGTAGAGGACCTAGCCCAAACTCCATGTGCTATGTCCGCCCTAGAAGTCTTGCAAAGATGCCCATCACAGTGGAATGCACTTTTAGCGGAAATAGGTAGCATGGACTCATCGAATATGCTTTCTAGATTTGATATGTCCAATATCAAACCCTGGTTTCCCTATCACATGGCCTTCCAAATGGAAGTAGTCGACGGTTCAAATACCATTGGACAAGTGGTAGTAGATGAAGGCGCTTCGACATGCATAATGTCTATATCTTGTTGGAAATCCCTTGGCTCTCTTGAGTTAGCCCCTTCGATTACATTACTTACCGCCTTTGACGGAAAATCATGTCGTCCCCATGGAGTCTTGCCATCATTCGAGATTCAACTTGCTAGTAAAGTAGTGTCAATGGAGATAGAGGTTGTGGATGCTTCTCTCGACTACAATCTGTTGTTGGGGAGAATTTGGACGTACGCTATGCAAGCCATACCCTCGTCTGTTTTTCGAGTACTTATGTTCCCTCACAAAGGTAAGATCGTTACAGTTGATCAACTATCCTTCGCACGGAAAAACAACACAACTTCGTCGGATTCACACATCCCCTGGATTGATCAAACTCGTCCTCCCAGTGAGAGATTAGCATTAGGTATGTATTCATCTTTGATGGGCACATTTGACCTACTTGCTCCTAGACATTACATTGGTTCAATGAATACTAGTGACATATCATCTCAGCAAGTTTTTACGGTTAGTCAAACGACTAATCCGTGGATCCTTCCGACTCAACAAGAACCAAACGTGCCCTTGTCCATTGCAAAAGTGGCGTACCAAACATCACAAAATGATACAATGGATTATATCTCGACTCCATCGGTCTCAACTGAGTCAGACTCTGATTATGCAGCTGCATGGTTAGTTAACTCCATGCATTCGTTTGATTATTTAGATACTATTTTTCCTTCTGACGAGGCTATCTTAGAAGCCATGGTAGGCATGGATCATCCATGGGAACATATGCATCGCCGATCCTACTTTCTTCCATATCTGAACAAGATTGAGAATGGGAGTTTTCAATGAGACCTGATGGGAATACTGATTTGTCTGTCACTCCTTCTACGCAACAAATGATTTATGCTGAAGGTAATATGGATAACATTTCGAGGACTATACCGATCGATATTTCCATCAAACCTAATGTTGTGGAAAACATTTTTATTGGAGCAAACTGTTCTCCACAGGAGATCACTTTGTACACCAATTTATTCAAGTAATTCTGCGACATTTTTTCCTGGTCTTACGAGGAGATGCCAGGAATTGACCCCTCTATTGTTGAGCACGTTATCACGACTTATCCTAACATGAAGCCAGTATGACAAAAGCTTCATCTAGTCAATCCTAGGAAAGATGTGACCATTAAGGCTGAAGTTGAAAAGCTCCTTAAGGCCAGTTTCATCTATCCTATAAACATGATGGAATGGGTCTCTAACCTAATCCTGATCGATAAAAAGCAAGGGACCATACGTGTATGTACGAACGTTAGGGACCTAAATAAATCCTGTCCAAAAGATAATTATTCCACACCATTCATAGACCACATCATTGATGCGTGTGCAGGCCATGAAATTTCTCTTTCATGGACGGTTTCTTGGGATATAACCAAATCCAAATCAAACCCGAGGACCAACACAAGATGTCCTTTATTTGTCCCTGGGGCACCTTTGCCTATAGGAAGATGCCTTTTAGATTGAAGAATGCCGGAGCCACTTTCCAGCGAGCCATGAACTTCTCCTTCCATGATATCAAGCACATAGTTGAGCCGTATTTGGATGATCTCCCTGCGCAATCTCGTAAGAGACGAGATCATCCCGACCATTTACGACTCGTGTTTGAACGATGCAGATACTACAGAATCCAGTTAAATCCTAATAAATGTGTATTCTACATCAAGTCTGGACGTTTACTTGGTTTCATCGTATCTAGTCATGGCATTATGGTCAACCCTCTAAAAGTAGAGGCGATTATCAAATTGCCTCCTCCTCGCATAATTAGACAACTTCAAAGCCTGCAGGGCATGTCTAATTTTCTACGACGATTTATTATCAATTATGACAAGATCACTAAAGGATTCATGCGACTGCTTAAGCAAGATACCCATTTTTTATGGGATGAGGATGCACAAATTTCGTTTGACGCTTTGAAAAAGGCATTATTATCATCCCCTTTAACACATACTTCAATAAAACTAGAAACATTTTATTCCAAGGACAACACCAAAAATGAGTTTTTTGGTTATTTTGGAATTCTAGATTCACTATTTAATTCCAAAATTAGTGAAATATGTGTTCTTTGCTAAGCCCGCCTGATTATACTATGGACTTCCTTCTATATCTCGCGGCATCTATTACTACGATTGGCATAGTGCTAGTTCAGGAGGATGACAATCTCCAAGAGCATGCCATTTATTATCTCTCATGCACACTTGGGACTCCTGGACTTAAATACTCCCACTTCGAGAAATTGGCATTAGCTGATGTCTATGTTGTTCATAGATTGCGCTATTATATTCTCTTGCGGACCACCATAGTTATAGCAGATGTTAATCCTTTGCTAGTCTCAGCTGGAGGACATCACCATATCATCGTTGTCGTAGACTACTTTACGAAGTGGGTCGAGGCAATGCCTACTGTGAAAGCAGATGGAGAAACAGCAGCTTACTTCATTTTCAATCAGCTTACACTTGTCTTCGTTTTATCTGCAAGCGAATGGGAAAGTCAAAGCGGTCAACAAAACTTTGAAAACTATTCTTCAACGGACCATTAATGCCAGTAGATCCAACTGGCACATCATGGTGTATCCGTCTCTTTAGGCTTATCGATCCAACATTAATACTGCTACAAGTTTTTCACCTTTCCAACTCGTACACGGGTTGGAGGCAGTTACACCGATTGAATGCGAGATTCCATCTTTGAAGTTGGTTATCCAGCTACTTCCTAAAACTTATGATTTAGAAGAGCGGTTGCTTCATTTAGAGAACTTAGATGAGCAGCGCCGAGATGCGCTCACTACGAATGAATCTCATAAGAGCCGAGTCAAACATCAGTATGATAAGTCTGTGAAACCAGGGGTTTTCTTGGAAGGGGACCTTGTCTTGCTCTATGACCAGGATAAGGATCCCTTGGGGGCAGGCAAGTTCAAATCTATGTGGCTCAGACCTTATATTGTGTCTAAGGTGTTAAAAAAGGGATCTTATGAGTTGACAGATTATGATGGTTACAAGTTTCCCAAGCCTAGAAATGGGCTCTACCTGAAAAAGTATTACGCTTAGGCATATATGCTTTTTCTTGTATTATAACTATACATTTTTGTAGAGTTATTCGTTTTTGGATTCATTGCCTTATGTGTGTTCTGAATTGTGCTTTCAGATGACAACTGAGTACTTCATAGGATTCACCGATGGCGCTGGTCGCCACACTCGTCAGTTGGCTTCCGTAGCTTGGGTTATTTACTCATCCTCTGGCCAGCTAGTTTCTTAGGGAGGTTCTTGTTTCATCCCTACAACAAACAACGTAGCTGAGTATAGTGCAGTTATTGAATTACTTCGAGATGTTATTCATCACGACATTTCACATTTGGAGGTACGACTCGATTCGCAGTTAGTAGTACTTTAGTTGTTGGGTGAGTATAGGGTTAGAGATCCTTCTTTGCTATGTCAGTTTTTGCGAGTTAGATTACTTGAAAGACATTTTGATTTCATTACATATCAACATATTTCGAGGAATTTAAATACATTAGTTGATTCATTTTCAAATTATGTTCTTGATTGGAATTTGTATCACACACAATAACATATAAAACACATAATCATAGCATGCATATAATCACTATTGTATATATATATCTGGTCCAAAAAATACATATGAGTTTGAGTCAAACATGGTGAAAATATATGGCAAAAGTGGGCATAAACGGCCTCAAAAAGAATATGTGTTACTCTCCTTATGGAGAGGGAGGAGCCTCAACTATCTCCGCTATGGCCTCCCTATAACATATGACCAACCTAGCTACTTTCCTAAGTAACCAGATCCAGGATGGGGGCACACCTACAACATGCTCCTCCATCTCGAGTGGCATCTGCTATATCCTGTAAGTAGGGATATCATGAGTCAATTGACTCATCTTTCCCTCAATATCCCTTACTGTAGAAAGAATGTAAACATGACACTCTTGAATATGGTATGCTCCATGATATTTTTCAAGAATGTGAAATTGATTTTTTTGGGTGATGCAATTCTATCTGCAGTCTATTTGAAAAATAAATTTCCATCTCATCCTCTTGCCAACAAGAATCCATATGAAATGTGGTGTGGTCGCATTCCTTCAATAAGGCATCTCAAGGTCTATGGTTCCACCTATTATGCCCTAATTCCAAAGGAACAAAGAAACAAACTTGGTGCAAGGAGTTGAAAGTGGATCTTCTTGGGGTACTCAAACACCACCAAGGCATATTGTCTTTACGATGAGGTAAACAAAAAGTTTATTCTTTCTAGAGATGCGATTTTTCTTGAAATAAATAAACATGACAAGTCTATGGAGCGGCAAATTAATCATCTGGATAAATTTACCCATGTAAAGACATATAATGAATTTGACAATGAGATTCCAAATCTTGAATGGGTGATCCCTATCTTGGATCAATCTTTGGAATCTCCTTTTTGCGACACCATGTCCCCCTTATGAATAATTTTATGCCACTTCACCATAACATGAGGTTCAATTGAATGATGTGATCTAGAGGATTGAAATATTGAATCTTGAAGAGAATGAAACACCACCAACTAAAGAACCTGGACCCTCACAAAAAGTTCCAAAGTCGATCATGAAGACACTTGAAAGTGTTCATCCCGACGAAGTTCGAAAGACAAGAAGATGTGTGTGGTGTAAATGATTCAAATTCATGTGATCTAGATGATAAGGATGTTTCATATGATTTTGAATTGAATTTATCTACTAACCTTGAAGCAATTGGCTACAAGTGGGTCTACAAAAGCAATTACAAATTAGATGGCTCACTTGATAAGCATAAGGAGAGGCTTGTGGAAAAATGTTTTTCACATAAAGAAGACAACATTGACTATGAGGAGACTTTTTACCCAAAGAAAAATGGGCTACCATTTAGACTCTATTGGCTTTTGATGCATAGAATGGATGGAAACTTCATCAAATGGATGTGAAGATTGCTTTCTTGAATGGAGATTTGAAGGAGAATATCTCCATGTCTTAGCTAGAAGGTTTTCTTGTGAAGGGACAAGGACATAAGGTATGCAAGCTCATCAAGTATTTGTATGGCTTGAAACAAGCACCTTGTGCATGGTACGCAAATCTAACCAAGCATCTTCTGAAAATGAATTTCAAACATTTTAATCTTGATGATGCAACACTGTTTGTCAAGAAAATTGGAAAATATGTTGTATATATTGTAGTATATTCCAATGATTTGTTGATGAAAAGGAACAATGAAAGCTACATTGTATCCATAAAGAAAGAATTAATGAAAGGCTTTGAGATGAAAGATTTGGGACATGTTCACTACTACTTGGGTATTGAAGTGACTTGGAATCCAAACTTGAGGGGAAATTTAAGGATCCATAATTTCCTTAAGTCTAGAAACCTTGGCAAATCTTACTAATTATCAAATTTCCAACCATAAAATGTATGGTGATATGTTTTTAAAAACATTCAAATTTCTAAGGGTTTTATATAGTTTTTGGATAATTTTGGCGATTTCTATAGTATAAAATTTTAATCCTATGGAATTTGGGTGAATCATATTGGAAAAAAATGGAAAATGGTGAATATGTTTTTGGAAAACAACCCTTGAAAATTATCCCATGGGCTAAATTTTGCCCCTAAAATTTTCCAAGATCCAAAGTACTTATTCATCTCCCAGAAGAGGTACATTAGAGATTTGTTGAATAGATTTGTCGTGGCAGAGTATAGCCCTCTCTCTACTCCAATGGAACATAATATGAAGCTCACATCAAAAGAAGTAAATGAATTTGAGGATGCAACCAAGTACATACAACTTGTGGGTCTTATTTACCTTACCACCACTAGAACAGATGTTTCATTTGATGTTGGGATCCTTTCCGAGTTCATGCAAAAATGTTGTGAAGGACATTGGTCTGTTGCAAAAAGAGTTGCAAAAATAGTCCTAAGATACTTGAAGGTGACTCAAGACTTTGGTCTAAAATATTCGAAGGTGAATGACTTTCAACTAATTGGATATTCTACTTCATACTTTGATAATGATAAAGAGAATGTAGTGTCTACTTAAGGATACCTTATGAGTGTTGGATCAACAACTTTCTCTTGGAGATCACGCAAACAACCTGTTCTAGCATATTCCTTAATAGACAAAAAATATGTGGCTGCAATGGAAGCAACATAGGAGATTGTGTGACTTGAGAATATACTTGAAGATTTGGAGGAGAAAAAGGTGAATTATACTCCTGTAGTGGTTGACAATACTTCTACGATCAAGTTGGCCAAGAATCCTAAATCCATGATAAAGCTAAGCACATCAACACAAAGTACCATCTTAATCGATATCATGTAGAGGCCAAGATTATTCATTTGAGACATTGTTCCATAAGCAAGAAAATTGCAAACATCTTCACCAAAGCGCTTGGAAGAGAAAAGATTGAAAAGTTCATAAAGATGCTTGGACTCACAAACACCTAGGGGGGGGGATGTTGGACACCTAGTCCTATGTGATTTTGGTATCATGTACATTATTGGATATTTTCACCTACTAGAGAATAAATTGAAGAGTCACCTATCATAACCTCATGGAAGATGCAAACCAAGAGTTGCCCTTCAATGTATAAATCACTACTTCATGTTCATGAAATGCATCCCCACCATTGGAGTTATCCAAGCCTGCCAATTTCCATCACAATAGTTAAATGCATGTATAAATGAATTCAAATGGACTTACAGTTGAATGGTTTAAATTTATATTGATATTTTTGGATCTAGGTAGTGCCCCTACTTGTAGGTTGTGTAACCCTTCGAATACATAGATAATTTACCTTGCTAAACACCTCCTAGAGGATTTTATACACGGAAATAATGTCTTTGTTAAAGCATATTTTTCCCAAGGTTGTGAACCCCGAGCATACATGATTCATCTAAAAACAATACTTCATGGACAATGTTATTTTAGTTTGGTAAGGCATGGAGTGGGCCTCTAGGATAGATGATCTCTTCATCAAGATTGAATTTGAGAAAGCATATGTCAAGGTGGAATGGCATTTCATCTTGGACATGCTCAACACCATTATAGTTGGCCCTCTTTTCATTCAAGTAGTGAAAAAATTATTCATAGAGACCTCAACATGCCTTTCTGTCAATGGATGCAAATTTGAAGAGGTGGGTTTGTTTTGATTCGTAGAGTAGGGTTTCCCTCTCTCTCCTACCCTTTATGTTCTCACTATAAAAGTTATGGTCTAGCTTTGAGATTATAAAGTGGGTCTAGGATCAATTAAAGTAATTCTTCTTCCTAAACTTGTCATAATCCATTTAGCCAGGGGCTCCCTCCAAAAAATAAACGAAGAAAGTGGTTTCTTTCTAGACTTTATTGGTCACCCCTAATAAGGTCAAAATTGTTGATACCTTTCTTATTTAGAGTATTTGGAAACCATGGGGGTTCTTAAACCCTTCTTTTTATGGGTGGAACTTTCTCTTGGAATAACCCTCTTCTTTAATGATCATTGTCTTTGTTCGTCTCCTCTTCTCTTGCTTCAGAGTAAACCTTGGCTAAAATGGTTTATTTCTCAGCAAGGAAATTGTTCAAAAACGGTGTCATCGTTGTATTTAACCATGGGACCATCATGTTTAACCCTCTGTCACACTCATGAGTCATCAGTTTGGATTCAGGATGAGCACATGGACATGTGATTGAGTTTATGGAAAAAATTCTTTGACTACTTCAACATCGAGGCTAGTACTTATAAATGGAACCCTGGATTATGGACAAGCTTCTAGGACTACTTCAACATTGTGATCAACCCTTGTACATGGGATCATGGTTCCCCATCTTGCTTTAATATTGCAGTTAGTAATCCTACATGGAAACTTGGTTTATGGTTGTGCTGATCCAAGTGGATATCGGTGGTGGCCCACCTCTTCCAACTGGCTCAAAACAGTCTTCTGGCAATTTTGGTAAATTACTATTTTTAGCAATTTTTCGGGTCCTAAATTTCTGGAGCCATTTTGAGGCCCTAAACGACATTTTTTTGGCAATTTAGAGGACCATATGGTTGCCAACGGGCCCAATTGAAAGTTGTAAATCTCGGATAGACCTTTCCAACGGGCTATCGAGTGCCCCAAACGGAGATTGTATGCAAAAGTTATGACCCCAGGAAGTTGACTGTTCAACTAACCACCTTGGGGCCGCAAACTTTATGACGGTTCATCTTCTAGGGTTAGGTTTTTGGATTTTGGGGATTCTTTCCCTCATGCTTATGATAAATAGGCCCTTTCGGCCTCTCTTTGTATTCATCTTGGCACGAATGAGCATAGCGGCCACATCTCTTCTCAGAGATAGCTACCACCATTCTAGCTATTGTATTTTATAGTCTGTTCTATTTCCGCTATTTAATAGAATATGTGTTTACTGTATCACTGTGTTATTTGCAATATATCTCTGTATATGATTATGTATATGCTATCTTTTGTTTCGTTCCCACATAAATCCGGATCAATGGTATTAGAGCGGTCTGCTCTTTGATTGTTTCTCGGTGCATGTCCCCGACGAGGTCAGGATACAGAGAGTTGGGTCTCGAACTAGTTTCACTTGGGGAAGACCACTCTTGCCACCCCAAACGGCCTCCCATGGCGGAAGAAAAGAGAGACGACGGAGCAGTAGATCCTATCAAGTTGTTGCTCGAGGAAGCCCTCGCGCGACAGAGGAACGAGATGCTAGATAATTTCGCCCAGATCCTTCAACGCATGCCAACAGCGGCAAATGCACCCTCAACGAGCAGCCATTTCGGAGATACGACTCCCTTCAAGGTACAAGTTAATTTTGATATCCCTTTATCTGAAGGCCAAATCGATGCCGATGCCCTAGATAAATGGTTGAATCTACTAGAAGGGTATTTCTCTGTCCACCAATTTTTCGACAGGGAAAAGATCATCTTTGCACTCCTTAAGGCCGTCCCCCATGTCAAAAATTGGTGGGAAACTTATTATGAGCAAAACTCATCAGATGAGTTTGGATTGTTTGAATATTCCAATCCCACTTGGGCCTCTTTTATAGATGCCGTCAAGGAACAATATTACCCTATTGGAAACTATGATGACCAGTACACAAAATGGACCATTCTGCATCAAGAGAGGGACCAAACAGTGTCAGAGTACACCAACAAATTTCATACCTTGTGCACAAAGCTAGGTATCAAGGACTCCGAGCGGCACCTAGTACTGAAATATCGCAGTGGCCTACACCGGTACATCCGAACAGAGATGGATTTCTTGGAAATCTCTTCACTCGGATCCGCCTATCGATATGCTGTCAAAATTGAGCAGAAATTTCAACAAAATAACAAGCGTGACTTCGGACTTGCGCAGAAGCAGGGCAAGGGAAACTATGGCTCGCAAAACACGGGGCAGGAAAAGGACAACCAGTCCCAACCACAGGTGGAGAAGGGTAAAGAAAAGACAAAGAAGGACACCGGGAAGTGGTGCAAGTTCCACAAAAGCCCCTGGCACAACACTGATGATTATCGCTCAAAACAGTCATTGGTGGCTGAGATCAAAGCTTCAGAATCAGATCCCAGTTCCGATTCTGACTCGGAACCTAATTTCACAGCCGCGCGAAAAGGGAAGCAGATCATTGATGCAGAACCCAGTGCCGTTGTTGCCACCACACAGATTCAGCCAGAGGAGCCTGAAGAGTCGGAGGCAGAGGAGCGCCCTTTCCACTCACAGATGTGGGTGAAGGGAATTCCCCTACACTTTGTTGTGGACAGCGGCAGCCAGAATAACCTGATCTCAGAAGAAGTCATCAAGAGATTGGAGCTACCAATAACGCCACACCCACAACCATACACCATTGGATGGCTAAGCCAAGGACGAAGGATCCGTGTCAGTCACCAATGTCGCCTACCATATGGCATCAAGCCCTTCAAAGATGAGGTATTGTGTGATGTGGCCCCACTTGAAGTATGTGATGTTCTTTTAGGACAACCATATATGTGGAAGCGTCATGTTGTATATGAATCACGACCTCGCAGTGTCATTGTCACTTTGGGAGGACAACTCTATCGGATACCAGAGATAGTTGCACCTACCCCAAACGAGCAGGGAAGGAAGATAATCTCCCACACTGGGAAATTTTCCCTATTCGTAATTGCCACTAAAGGTGAACATCAAATTGCGGAGACATCCACAACCTCTGCAGATTATCCTTCTACTCAGAAGAAACAAGAAAAACACAAAGTTAGTGCAGCATCGCCTATTCGAGTACCTCTACAGTGCAAGGCCACGCATTCAAGGGGCCCCTCCAAAAAGAAACCATCCACACCAGTGCATACCAAGGATACCACAACAACCAAAGCTGTTGAACAGCTCCAGCGCATCCATCAACAACAATTACAACCCTCCGAAGATGTCAAAGTAAGGCAACCTTTCCACTTCAGCTAATGTCGCACCAAGAGCTCAACTCGACACACAGCTCGACATATGATAAGGGATTTAACGCAATGGAGACCATTGCTTCCTAAGGAGGGAGGATTGATCCAGGTGGATATCGTTGGTGGCCCACCTCTTCCAATTGGCTCAAAACAGCCTTCTAGCAATTTTGGTAAATTACTATTTTTAGCAGTTTTTCGGGTCCTGAACTTCCGGAGCCATTTTGAGGCCCTAAACGACATTTTTTGGCAATTTGGGGGACCAAATGGTTATCAACATGCCCAATCAAAAGTTGTAAATCTCGGATAGACCTTTCCAACGGGCTACCAAGCGCCCCAAACAGAGATCGTATGCAAAAGTTATGACCCCGGGAAGTTGATTGTTCAACTAACCACCTTGGGGCCGCAAACTTTATGACGGTTCATCTTCTAGGGTTAGGTTTTTGGATTTTTGGGATTCTTTCCCTCATGCTTATGATAAATAGGCCCTTTCGGCCTCTCTTTGTATTCATCTTGGCACGAATGAGCATAGCGACCACATCTCTTCTCAGAGATAGCTACCACCATTCTAGCTATTGTATTTTACAGTCTGTTCTATTTCCGCTATTTAATAGAATATGTGTTTATTGTATCACTGTGTTATTTGCAATATATCTCTGTATATGCTATCTTTTGTTTCGTTCCCACATAAATCCGGATCATGTGCATCCTCACTACACGCATAAAGGGAAATATTTTTCAAAGGGGGATGGAATGATGTGATCCTCTGTAGTGGTGTAATGGGGGGACCAAAGGTCCCATTAGAGTAATAATAGTGGTGACCATTTAATGTGAGGTGGTTTGGGTCCACTATGTTTGTTATTATTTAATAAGACCCACTAGGTAGCTAACATGGAATAAACGTAATATGGTCTCATCAAAGAAGCTACACTATGTAGTTAAAATTAGGGATTTCTAGCTAGCTGCAAATAAGGATAGATTCCTCCTTATGAAATATGTATTAGAGCTTATCTCATCAAGAGGTTGCCGCTATCTTGAGAAGGAAAGTGGACAAGAGTTTATATTTCCATCAAAAAGATCATTATATGATGTTGCCCTACCTTAAGGGTACCGATAATGAATATAGTGTGATCTTTTATGATATTTTTTTTGTGATTCAATTTGAAGGGTTAAAGATCATATTAACATTTAAGCATTTATTATGGTTGTTTCCTTTGGAAAAGCCTATGCGGAATTAAGAGGAGTTCCTTTGCCACTCATAGCTTTTAGTGTTCATTTCATGGAAAATCACTAACCTACGAGATATGCTTCAATGGGATATTTGAATTCAACTTTGTTTGGATGCTTATGTACTTTGAAATGCTTTATTTCACATGGAAGAGGAGAAATGATGTTTTGTTTAATATGCATGCGCCCTCTTATACCTTCTCCTAATATGACAATGCATTAAAATGTACTAGTTTGGCCTTGTAGATCATTTTATCGACTTGGAAATATAGATGGAAATAAATCACCTATGGCAACTTGTGTAATTTTTGGAGAGGCTCCATGCACTATGAGTTGGGAGTTGTCTAGCCACTCCTAGCTTACATCAACTTAGTCACAACAGAGCAACCAACAATTTATGTGTATATTAGTTTGAGAGACGTATGAGTGAGGGTAAGTGGTTTTCGACCTTGGAATTTGTTTTCTTGGAAGATCTAAAGCACATTGAGGGTGTCAATGATTGTGACCCATCCACTAAAGATCATTATGCTACCATTGGTTAGGACCTTGCCTCGAATGATCACGGTGATCCTCCCTTGATGAAAGGATTCTCGTTTAGTGTTTTATGTATATGGGTCGAGTCCATGACACTTTGGAGATGTTTTTTTTTTCTTAATGCTTGTGGTTTTCTGTTTTTGGTCGTTTTAGCTTAAGCGAATGCGGTTATTGGGTTTTGTTTCTTTGAGACAATGTTATTTATAGTTGCTTGCATAGTCTGATATTTGTTTACTATAACATTGAAAATATTGTTGTATTAATAGCCAAATAAAGCTATTAAATATATCAATGAAAGCTACAGTGATCAATACACCCATATATACATGTATACAATGTAAATGAACCTAATAGTTATATATATTATTTAATTGAAAAAATATAAAATAATTGAAAAAAATATTTTAACTACAATTACAAATAAGAGAGGATCAAATATAACTTGAGTTGGTCTTACATTTAAAAACATATCTTTCAAATAGAAATGAGGACAAGATATGTACATCAATCACAAGAATGTGTTTATTTTTTAAAGTCACACATTTAAATGGAAACGAAGGTAAAGTATGTACATTTCCATAAACTTGATGAGTCAAATTACTAAAAAGATAAAAAAAAAAACCATGAAATCAAACATACCATATCAATTGTAATGTAATTATGGAAGAAGAATTGAATACTAAATCTTTCTATTTTCGCTATAAACAACTCATGGAAAAGTCTTAAGTTTTAACGGCGACCATGGATTTGGAATTGGAATTTGGAAGTTTCCCAGGGGACGAACTTACACGACTGATACAGGACATGGAATTTGGAAGTTGCCCAGACAGACAAAAGATATCTTCACTTACTAGAGAATAAATTGAAGACTCACCTATCGTAACCTCGTGGAAGATGCAAACCAAGAGTCACCCTTCAATGTATAAATCACTACTTCATGTTCATGAAATGCATCCCCACCATTGGAGTTATCCAAGCCTGTCAATTTCCATCGTAATAGTTAAATGCATGCATATATGAATTTAAATGGACTTACAGTTGAATTGTTCAAATTTATATTGATATTTTGGATCTAGGTAGTGCCCCTACTTCTAGGTTGTGTAACCCTTCGAATACATAGATCATTTACCTTGCTCAACACCTCCTAGAGGATTTTATACAAGGAACTAACGTCTTTGTTGAAGCATATTTTTCCCAAGGTTGTGAACCCCGAACATGCATGCTTCATCTAAAAACAATACTTCATGGACAATGTTATTTTCATTTGGTAAAGCATGGAGTGGGACTCTAGGATGGATGCTCTCTTCATCAAGATTGACTTTGAGAAAGCATATGTCAAGGTGGAATGGCCTTTCATCTTGGCCATGCTCAACACCATTATATTTTTCCCTCTTTTCATTCAAGTAGTGAAAACATTATTCACAGAGACCTCAACATGCCTTTCCATCAATGGATGCAAATTTGAAGAGTATGCAAATTTGAAGAAGTGGGTTTGTTTTGATTCGTAAAGTAGGGTTTCCCTCTCTCTCCAACCCTTTATGTTTCACTAAAAAAGTTATGGTCTACCTTCGAGATTATAAAGTGGGTCTAGGATCAATTAAAGTAATTCCTCTTCCTAAACTTTGGCATGATCCATTTAGCTAGGGGCTCCCTCTAAGAAATAAACGGAGCAAGTGGTTTCTTTCCCAACTTTATTGATCACCCCTAATAAGGTCAAAATTGGTGATACCTTTCTTATTTAGAGTATTTGGAAACCATGGGGGGTTCTTAAACCCTTCTTTTAATGGGTGGAACTTTCTCTTGGAATCAAACATACCATATTGACTGTAATATAATTATGGAAGAAGAATTGAATACTAAATCTTTCTATTTTCGCTATAAACAACTCGTATGGAAAAAGTCATAAGTTTTAACGGCGACCATGGATTTGCAATTGGAATTTGGAAGTTGCCCAGCAGACAAACTTACACGACCGATACAGCAGAGAGACGAAAGATATCTCCCTCTCATAGGTTATGATTCCAAATTTTGAAGTGACGTGTTAATAAACTATACAGGGTACCAACATAGTCCTTCACGATTCCAGTCAGAATTTTGGCATGGAAAGCGACTTTTTTGGCATGGAAAGCAATTCCAATTTCCGTGCCATGGATTTTACTAAATTCTATGTGCCAAGAAATATTTGGGGCAATTCTTTCCCGAAACTTACTAATTTTGTCCTTCTCAAAAGAGTTAACTTTTTCTCTTAAGAGTTAAAAGAGTTGACTTTTTCTTTATATGAATATAAATTTTTTACTAGAAATGTTTTGGTTCATCTTATTTCGAACATAACTAGTAACACTTAATTTGGATCTTTCAAAATCCATATATAATAGTTTTACCTAGAACACATATTTAAGGTTAGTTGTTTGGGCTAGACAAAACACTTAACTTACACAGAGTGTATCTCCAAAAGTATAGCGACCCAGAAGATGAAATTTTGATACACATTACTTTCACATGTTTTCGTTGTAACCTGAAAATTCCAAACCCTGAAACATCACAGAAAAAATAAAAATAAATCCAAGATGACTCGTTTGAAGGAGCCGAACCCTACGATTAAAAAACCTTCCCTTTTTCATCCCAAGAAATAGCTTTGATACCACTTGTAATATACTTCAACCCAAAAAATTACAGAAAAGAAATAAAAACACAAGAGATAATAGATAAAACCAAAAAAAGATCTCTTGTATGAAAGATATTCAAAATAGAGAGCTATGTTCACTTTCTTCTTCAAGGGGGCAACCTCCAAGAGCAAAGCTCCAAATACAATGAAATTTCTTTGAATAAAAAATACATAGATTACAACTCTCTATAGAATGTTTCAATAGCCAAAGTCCTAGCTATTGTGGTCCCATTGTTAATGAGGGTGAACGACCTAGGGGCCTTTATTTAATAAAGAAGGGAATTTTGCATTAAGTCACTACCCATTAACTATCTAATGGGCCTTGTGGCCTTGTACATCGATAAAGTAGGGGGGTTAGGGTAGGTGCCCATACCCCCTTAGTCCACATTGTTGATGATCCAAAGGAATCCATTTTGAATATTCTCAAAGTCTCCATTAAGAATGAAGCAATGTAGACTTACCTTTCCTCTGCAGGTACACAACAACAAACTGGTTCCATCATTCCTAGTGTCATGAAAATTTCATAGGAAAAGGGACGTGCACTTGAGAAGATAGTAGCCAGTTCTAGGAAGCATATCAGTATCAAGTAGAGATTGTGATGAGCCTTCACATATGCTTTAGGGATCAAGAGAGTGTTTGGATTCTCTTCAGCATATTTAGGGTGTTTTGATGGAGGAAGGAGACAATGAGTAAATGCACAAGAATATACCCCACACCCCTCCTCCACTCTCCATTTGATTTCTTGTCAATCATGGCACAATTAGAGCAATTAGTGCAAGACCCTTCCAATTGCCAAGCCATGCTGCAGATATGTCAAGGCCACATTGACGTGGTTCCATTTTTTATATAGGCCACCAAGGAATGAGTGGTGAATGCTTTGTAGTCAACACAACAACATGATGAAGCAGAAGTACATACACCTTCCCATTCAAAGCACTCAATTTTTAGTGGTCAACCACTAAGTTAGCTTCCACCTATGGGACATGCCACTCAAACAACATAAGTCTAGAAGTAGTCCACTTCTATTATGTTATGCATGATGAGTTTGACTACAAATGAAGTGGAGCATAGTATATCCAAGTTGGAGGATGGAACAAAGAGTTGTAGATATCACATTGGCAATTATAGGTGCAAGTCTTGGAGTTGGCCTTTGACTGGGATATCTAGAGGTAGGTTAGGCATCAAGCTTAGGAAAATTTAGAAGCTATTTGGGTACACTTGCAAAATATATGGCCAAAGTTTTGGGAAGTTGATCATAGTGTGTTTGAGGCATCTTATAATGTGCAACCACTAATGATCTTCATTTGTTTACACTTCATGGAAGAAACTACATAAGTGGCCCAAGGAGCTACATGTTTAATTCGATAATGCTCATGCCTAGGAATAAACAACAACAACAACAACAGTTACTAAGTTGAGTGGTTCCTCTTGTTGAGGAAGTTAACGATACATAGAAAACATATATAGGTCTTTTGAAGCAATGCAACAAGTCGATTAAAGAGTTGTGTGACAAAATTAATGAATTTTGAAGCTCAAGCCAGCATCAACCCTTCAGAGAAACAAGTCAATTTCCAAGAGATATAAGCTATAGATGATCAATTGGATGCACTCCATAAAGTAGCCTTCGCAAGGAATAAGGCACTGAGGGAATTTAGACAAGTAGCATAATCAACTTACCTATCCCTCCAATAGTTAGACTCATTTGTTGATTAAGAATGGAAATCCCTTGCATAGATTCATCCCACATAGTCTAATAGTGAGAAGGCCTAGGCATTCATTGCTGAACCCTCCATCATTTTAAGCATGTGTTGTATGTAACTTGACCAATTTGTAAAATTTTATGGCTAGGATTTAAAAGTTATCCCTGAGTTGGCCCCTTCATTTAAAGGCCAAGTAGAGTAACAAGTTTGACTAGAAGGTGAGTCAACAATGTCATTAGAACTTATTGGTGCCTTCAGTTTTGGATAGTTGTGAAAATATGGAATAATAAGGATGCGCCACAAAAAAGCTTCAAGATTAGTGCAAAATATGTTCATTTCATCCAAAAATACATAAAGAGACAAAGCATTACAAGTGCTTAACTATTCTTAGTCACTAGATGGTTAATGGATCAAAACATCAACAACCTTTACAAAACCTAACACACCTTTCTCCATTAACCTTCCTATGTAGGTTGATTTTTTAGGACTTGATTTATCTTAAAAAAATAAATGCAATTATTTTATTATAAAGAATTTTATAGATTTAAAATTTTAATTTATTACAAATCATATAAAATTTACAAAATTTATATTTTACTATATTTAAAATTTTACACAATTTTAAATATTATATTTAAACTTTTTATTGTTTTATTATAATATTTAAACTTTTATTAAATTTTATAAAAAAATATATATAAAGTATATTCATTATCATTATAATTGTGGAGTAAGATCTTCCGCTGAAAAAATTGTGGAGTAAGATCTAATCGTACTAATTAAATCTAAATTCTCTTCACACTAATTAAATCTAAATCATCTTCACGTTTGTGAAATAAAGATAAATTTCCAAAAGTCCAAGAGACAAGAAAGTCGTAGTTTAAGCCAGTATAAAATACAATAACATTATATTTGACCAATATAATGGTGTTATCTAAAAATTGAATAAATTGAGTGTGGACGAGTGCGTAGCCTCTAGCTAACCAAAACAATCCGCGGAATTTCTGGTAGTTTATGCCCTTTCGTTCTCATGCTATGAATTTCTTATGGGTTTGCAGATTGTTTGCATACTGTTTAAAACACCAGTCCAGACCATTAACTTTAAAACGAATTTTCAAATACACGTTATTGACTAATTTTCAAATAGATGTCATTTTATACATGTCATAGACGAATTTTCAAATACATGTCATTGACGGCATCATTTGTGGATAGTTACTACCTTGATAAACTAGCGATTGCACCTTGAGGTGTAATAAAAGAACGCCTTATAGAATCACAATTTGAAGTGTTGAACTATTAGAGTTGCTTTCATAATGTCATAACATTAGGTATGTGGGAATCTTCATCTAATTATTTGATAAATAATTTTTACATAAATGCTAAATTGATGGATAATTTTTACATAAATGCTAAATTCAAGACCGAGGTTTAATACCCATATGATGGAAGGAAAAGGGTAATCTTTGTAGCTTGTTGAATAGAACCTGCACATAGAAAGTGGAAGAACTTCTTAGACTTGGTCCAAATAATCACGACTATAAAAAATATACATATCCAATAAGAGAAAAACATAATATATCACACTAAAGGAAAAACATGTTTTAAACATTCACGTCAACAGATTTGTTAGCAATGACAAAAAAGAGCATATAAACTCCAATCAAACCTGCTAGTTCATTGTCCATTGCATAGACAAAACCATTAACGAACCTCAATGGAAAAGTGGTATATTCCAATTAGTAATTACAACGGAGTGGGTTATTTGTGACATGTTCAAAGGTAAGGTCAAGAGGTGAGAGGACAATTGTGAGAAAATAAATTACATGATGAACACACAAACACTGTAGTAAATTATTCACATGCAACATAATACAAAATGTTCATAATTCCATTGGATGCTTTTGAAACCTTCAATTGATTCTTCTGATTTGGTATATAGTACAAACATGTTGCATTTATTAGGTCAAGCTTAGAAACCAAACAACTTCCATAAACTAGACCAATGTTTTCAATATTCAATATACATATTTGGTATCTTATTTTATTTTTCTATTGTATAATGTAGCTTTTAGTTTGAACAGTAGGAATAGCCATATGTTCTTTAATCATAGATTAATATATATAACCTTGTAATGTATATGTATGTGAGAGTTTAATACTTTCCTTTCTTAATTATTAAGATAAAGTTGTACTTAAATTAATTCTTCATCTTCCATTAAATGTGTAACTAACATGATCGCTTTGCCGCCTTTTGCACAACGATACCACCAAGTAACACCTAGATCATGTCCCTATCATCATGGTAAGCACTCATACTCTTTTTCTTTTTCTTTTTCTTATGTTCTTAAATCCTTATAATATTTCACTTTATATATTTAAAAAATATTTAATGATTACCTCAACATGGGAAGCTTACCTTGATTGGGAGGGTGCTTTAATTGGAGAATTCAAAAGTGCAAACACTAGTATAATTTTAAGAAACAACTATAACATCCACCTTAATAGCGACTTATAGGAGTTATGGCATTTTCGCAGCTAACCAACATGATTTCTAGTTCTTGTAGTGGTTGCTTCCGACATTCAACCCATCTATTTGCATATTTAGCAATCCCTAGAAAAAACGTATCGTTTTTCTTTTTTAACATAGCTGGTAGCTCCTTTCTCTATCATTATGTTGCTCGCGATTCACACTATCCTTTGTCCGTTTTTCTAATTGAATGAGTGAAGGAGCACCCCCATATGCACCGATTAATGCCCACGTGGAATGCAGTGTCTACCACGTTTAACCTAGAGGAAACAAGAGCTAGCATGCACGTGGAGTTCCCGAAATTCCCGTTGATTCCCAAGATGGGCAAGAAAACTATTTCTGGCCAGGTTTCTCTATAAACTACTTTCAAATATTGGAATGTTAAGAGCAAAGAAAGTTGTCATGCCAATAAATAGTTTTCTAGGGACAGTTTTGCAGCTGTTAACAATTGCTAGTTTTCCAGGGATGGTTTTGTAGTTGATGGTGTTTTATTCAAATCCATCAAGTGCGCTAATCGGCCTAAAATGTAAATGTGTTCAAGAGGGTGCGAGTGGAGGATCCCAACTTGTATTCTCTTCTCTCAACTGTACAAATTTTTGCCAGAGGAAACAAAACCACAGACATCAAATCATTTTTTCCTTATCAAAACTGAGAAGGAAAATCCTTCTACTCAAATTGTAGAGTACACTCAACCCAATCGCCTAGGCAGGAGGAATTCACAACCAGCGGTCGTCAAGTGCACGACCATAGAGGGAATCAAAATCCATGAAAATGGCCATTTATCCATGGAAAAGAATGATTATTTCCTTTGCGAGGGAATAATGGGTATTCCTACACTGATGATACCAACAAGATTTCCACCGATGCAGACACAATACAAGATAATAAGGTCTCCAACTTGGGGGTGTTTGTGTGGCCCAAATTTATTATAGCCCTCTCCATCAAGGAGAAAGAGGAGGATTGCACGGCCATCAAGGGCTCCAAGTTTCCCATGAGGCCCAAGAAGTGGGCGAAATCTATCCAGAGAGGCATACATGTGAGTACTCTGGACAATTCATATTGTTTTGATTAGTTAAGCTAAATATGAAAATACTATAGTAGGAGAGGATGAACCTATTCTAAATTGTATTTAAACTAACAGTGTGTTTTCAGATAGGTCATGATTGTTTTTTATTATTTAAATTTTAAGTTCCTTTGAGAAACACACCCCAAAGTTGAGGGTTGCAATACACAACAAAAAATTAATTGGGATCAGCTTCCAGGCTTAACAAGTATCTAATCTGTGAAAATTGGCCCCAGCCTTATCCTTGTTTGGGGCATGCCATTTGGGTTGGGTAAACAACAAACGCTGGTAGACAGCTTAATAATCTGTGAACGTCACCAGCGAACTAAGATGTAGTTGGCCTATTGTTGTTGGAATTACCCTTCATGTTACAATATCTTTCTCTTGATAAATATTAGCTGATGTTAGTTGAGTAATTTGGAATTTGCATAAAATTTTCCTATTCTCATTCAGAAACCAAAAAATTTCAAGTGTTTTATAGTTATTGGAAAGATGAAGGTTGTTAAAGAAGAGTCTAATGGGGCAATAAGCATCTATAAAGAATGCTTAAATTATAATATTTTTGTATTATATGTGGGCATTGGCCAACACCATTTACTTTTTGTTTTCTCTGTTGTTTTCTGTCATTTGAGGTAATTGATGGTGTTTACATGTGCAATCTCATTTGTAGTTTCTTAGTGCTCAATTTACAAGTCACTAAAAGTGCAACCGTTTGTTTGTCCTGTATGGACTACAGTCTCATGTACAATTTAAATAAAATCTGTTGATCTGTCTCTCTCTCTCTGACTTCCTAAGAACTAGTTTAGAATCTTATTCGTTGTGCAGGAATATATCTGCAGTTTGCCAAGAGTTTTTTATTTGAATGTTTAGCTAGTTAGTGCTTCGAATGTTTAGCTAGTTGGCCCTTGTGCATGGCTTTGCAACTTGTCACAAGATCAATATGAAGGACGAGAAAAGGAAAGCAAAAAAAGGTATTTATTGCAGATCACGTTTATTCTTTGGATTTTTCTATGACTTGTTTCATAGATCTTGTGACTATTTTTTAAATTTAATGATCTTCAATTTTTCAGCTAGCAAGCTTGGCTTCTACAATATGTGGGTGGATGCAGAGACCAAGGGGTTTGAAGGGCATGGGAAACTTTGAGACTGACTCTGAATATAGTTCTAACGTGGCATACACATGACATGGAACCATACATGCACCTATGAAATTTGGAATATACCTTAGGGATGTTAATTGCAGTGCCAGGAAGATGGAACCTATCTGCTGCAATGTCGGGAAGCTGGACTCTATCCACTGCCAGGAAGCTAGATTCTATCCGCTGCAATGCTAGGAAGCTGGACTCTATCCGCTACAAATTGTTGTGGCAAGAAATTATCTTTCGAAGACTATGGAACTGTGAACTATGCAACTGCGAGGTGAAAACCAAGGATAATTTTAGGGGCGAAATTTAGCCCATGGGCTATTTTTCCATGTTTTTTTCTAAAAACTGATTCGCCAATTTGCATTTTTTGAAGCCCCATTTCACCCAATTTTGATGGGGTAAAAATTTTTCTCTCTAAAAATCGCCAAATTATTGTATAAACTATATAAGATCCTTAGAAATTGAAATAATTTTAGAAAAATATCGCCAAATATTTTATAGTTGACATTTTAAGAATTGGTGAGATTTGCCAAGGTTTATACACTTTTAAATAAGTATGGGTCCTTAAAATTATCCCTAGTGAAAACAGATCAGAAACATAAACAGTGGAAGAGATAAAAGAATGGAGGAAAAGGTAGATATGAGAATGCACAGCCTCAATAATGTCGAGGGGCCTCCAGATGTGCATTGAACATCTGAAGTGATGTGAAGGGAGTAGGTGCACAATGATCTCATTAGATTTGCATTTAAGTCTGCATTGAAGTGAATATTAAAGGCATAGGTGCACAATGATCTCCGCATTGAAATGCACATCTCCACGTACAAAGGAGATAGCAGGTACCAAATCATCCACGTGCTTGCCTCAAACAATAGATGGATGAAATGACTCCAATCGTCACATAGAACATCCAACGACCAATAAGACATAAAAACCAAAATTCGAGGAGTAGCTCCCACTTAGAGAAATGCCTTACGCCGTAAGTAAGAGTATGGGTTTTTCTAATAAAGTTAACGAGCAAGCCTAGAATTTGACAACCTACAGAACGTTTTTTCATTTTTAAAACGTATTTGACAGTTTAAAAAAATGCTGACACGTCAACAACTACGTCCAATAAAAATTTCAAACCATAGATTTGACGGTTTCTAGGTTATGGCTCCCGTCATAAATCTTAATAAGTGGTTTGGGATTGCCATGGCCATTGGCAGGGTCTCTTGACCTGTCTGTTTGCTAGTGTCTCGCACCACGTCAATGGTCGACGGCGATGGGGACTCTACCGTGTCTACTTAAGTGTGCAAGTGGACGACGATGGGGACTTTGCCGTGTTTGACTTGGATAGTCTTCAACGTGGGATCCCATGGCAGGAAATGCCAGTAGGGATTATGGTTCTCCTACCTCACGAACGTAGCAATTCCTTGGATGGCCTCGATCGTGGGACCTAGCACGGTCGTTGTTTCCATGGATGCCCCTTTACACAAACACTGTAGTCGGGGAAAGATTGTTGTGAAATTTGTGCAAACAAACACAAAATATCCATCACTCATCAGGTTTGAAATCGTCCCAAATCTTAATCACATCGGCCATTAAAGAAATTATCAAATATTATACCCATTTTGTCTGGAACATCCCAATCCAAAGCTCTGTCAGTTTCAACTTCCTGTCTTTCGACTCATAACCCTTCAATCTACCCTAATTCCAGAAAAAATAAAAAATTCGTCAATGGTAATACTAGATTGGGAAGGAATCTACCATAATTCTAGAAAAAGTTCAAACTTTGACCACTACTTGTCACTTGCACTAACCACAAAGAGTATAATTGTACTCCATTTTTTCTAAAGCTTTTGCAAAATCGTGTGCACCAGTCAAAGCATATGGAGACTACAATGTATGCCTGCATTAGTGGAGACGACAAAGCAACATAGTAAGGAGAATGAATCGAATGCAATTATTTATGAATACCATTTATGTTGCATTGAATGATGCCGATCAATGATTTTTTTTCTAATGTTACTGTCAAAGGATTTTACTACTTTGATTGTTGAGACAAAACAATAACCAGATAATTATCATAAATTTCCAAGAAAACACTTTTCTGCACACTTTTGTACATTGCTTTCAACAAACTCATCTGTGTCATAGCTATTCCCAGTGACAAAGGAACCCAATGAAACAATCAACTTCTCCGGATTTCCAATGTCCTCAATTCAAGCATTTGGTTTGTATGCAAGCCGGATCAAACGAGATGCAATTTACTTGCACAGTTTCTTACTTTTCATCTTCAAACTGTGTCTCCACTCAAGGCTCAGTATAATTAGGATGAGATTAGTTACCCTATAGCATGTTAGCCACTTGAAATTGTTTTCAGGTAGAAGGAAGAACCTAATTATATGGTTCGCTACCTGAGAACAATCATGAGTTAATTCCCAAAACTCAAACATAGGGGAAGGAAAATCCAACATTGGTAGAGTTGTCTACACACCTTGTATGCATGCCTATAACAAGCACTTTTATGAATGTTTTGTTATTTTGGTCACGTTGAAAGCGAAACCTCTGCCACGTTGCCATTGTCTTTTCACAAACAGATTCCTATCTTCGTCTATATGTTAACTCTTTCCAAGTTTCTAAACTCCAGAATTCAGTATATAAGGGCTTGAAAACATTTGTGGAGTTTTTGCACAATTCTATAATGTGGACATTCAAATGCATTTGGTATTTTATTAATCTGTACAGGCTAATGCATTTGGAATTTATTCAGTATATTGAGTAGTTCAAGGCAGCTTAAAGACTGCCTTTATATAGCCTTTTTATTTCCCAAGTTGGATTGAAAAATATATCTGTAATTTTAGAACAACATATTCTAAAATTTGTAAAGTTTTTATTATTTTATTTCAATGTTAAAATAACAATTCTATTTTTAATAAATTATGTATTTATAATAAAATGGAAAATTACAATGAACAGATTTGTACAAAGCCCCAAATGGAAACATTCAACCCCAAATTAAACCTATGCCGTTTTTAATTTGTGGCCACTATAACAGAAGCATTCAAAATTTCAACTGCCCTAATAACTTGGGATTCTCAAATAAAAATGTAAATTAATTTGACACTTATAAATTTACATAAAACCTAAAGTGAAGGGCATAAAAAATAGAAGACCGTCAACAAATTGCAGACCGAATTTGAAATTCCATGGCTGTTAACGAGTTATTTAGGATGTTGACAATAATCATCCACCACACTGAAATTATGATTAAAAAAATCATGATAAGTCGAATAAAAAAAACAAAAAAAGATAGAGGGTGATTCCTTGGACAAGTCGGTGGAGCGAGCATAGGAGTCAAGCATGCCGTGTTTGACCCCGATGTGGAAGATGATTGTTATCGAACCAAACGGGAAAAGAAGACTTTAAAATAACCATGGATTTGCCATTGGAAGCTGCGGAGAAAATAAGGCAGAAAGCGATACCCGCCGTCTCGTAAAAAATAAAGATGTTTCGGGTGTTGACCATATTGGACATAGCCCCTATGTTCGTCTTCACGATCGTTTTATTATATCAGTAGGTGTTTCACAGCAATCCTGCTTGAGTTGGGTCTGGAGTCCGGTTGCTTTTTCAGTGAAATTAGCTCAACACAGGATTGTTAGAGAGTACTTATTGAGCCATGACAATATTTGGGTGTTTGGGCCTGCTACGGGTTATGCTACTGATTCTCCTGCAACTGATATGCCCCATTTCCTCCCAGACGGCCGCAGAAAGTGACATGAAGTGTCTTCAAACTACTCAGAATCAATTGAAGGACCCTCAAAGTAGCCTCTACACCTGGAACTTCCAGAACAATACCAAGGGGTTTATTTGCAATTTTCTGGGAATTAATTGTTGGCACAACGATGATAGCAAAGTGCAGTCAATTTCGCTTCAAGAGATGGGGCTTCAAGGTGAGTTTCCATCTGGAATACAGTACTGTGGGAGTATGACGAGCTTGACTCTCTCTCAAAATAGTCTTACGGGTACCATTCCCGGGGAGCTTTGCCAATGGCTTCCTTATCTGGTAACCATTGATCTCTCCCAGAACGAGTTTACGGGTTCCATTCCTGCCGAGCTTAGTAATTGCACATATCTCAATGTCCTCCACCTGAATGGCAATAAACTTACAGGGGAAATTCCCTGGCAATTGTCACGGCTGGATCGCCTCAAGGGCTTCAATGTCGCAAACAACAAGCTTACTGGATATATACCTTCATTAAGGCACAACATAAGCGCCCATTCTTTTCAGAATAACGCTGGGCTATGTGGGCCTCCTCTTTCAAGTACATGCGGAGCATCAGCTATTGTAAATCCGATGGTTGTCGCGGCTTTTCTCCTCATTGGCATCGTGTTAATTGTCTGGATTTTGCTTGGTCTTGGGTGGATGATTTCTAAAGCAAAAACTAGAAGATCTGTTAAAATCCCATTGCCTACATCCAAAGAGCCCAACGACTGGCAGAAATATGTCCGAGCACGGAGAGCCGTTAAAGTTAGCCTGTTCGAGAAGCCCATCAGACAGATGAGATTGGCCGATCTTGTGGATGCCACTGAGAACTTTAGCGAAGACAATATCATACTGTGCCGAAGAACGGGTACACTCTACAGAGCCAAGCTGCCCGATGGGTCTTTGTTGGCAGTAAAAAGACTCCGGCCATGTTCAGTACAGGCTGAAAAAGATTTCAAGTGCGAGATGAAGGCATTAGCCCACCTAAGGCACCGCAATCTTGTTCCACTTCTGGGCTATTGCATTGTAGACGAAGAGAGGTTCTTGGTCTACAAATTCCTGGCCAGGGGAACAGTCCTCAATTGCCTCCATGGCCTTCACGGCGAACATAATACCCTTGACTGGGCGAAGAGGCTGAAGATCTGTATAGGCACGGCCAGAGGACTGGCATGGCTTCATCACAGCTGCAATCCCCACGTCGTCCATCGCAATATAAGCAGTGGAATCATCTTTCTTGATGAGGAGTACGAGCCGCGCATAAGTGGATTCGGATTGGCCAGACTTATGGATGCGGAGGACAGTAATTGTGTTACCATTTCTTGCTCTGGAGAGAAGGCTGATGTGGAGCTTGTGGAGGACTTTGGATACGATGCGCCGGAAGCGTGGAGGAACTCGTCCGTTGCGACATTGAAAGGCGATGTGTACAGCTTCGGAATACTTGTGTTGGAGATAATCACGGGGTTAAGGCCGCGTGACACGATCATGGATGAAGAAAGCAGAAAAGAAATGAGTTTCCTTGAATGGATACATGCTCGTTTTGTGCAGGACGGCGTCAGTTGTGTGGAGCAGACGATACAACGGTATCGTGAGAATCAGATGAGTGAATCATCAGATGAATGGATACGCCGTCTTTTTGCAAAGAATGAATGTGTAGAGCAGGCCGTAACAGTACAAGGTAGCTATCGTGGTAATGATCATATGACTGAATTATCAGACGAAGATATTTCAGTCGTTGCAGAGCTGACGCGGGTAGCGTTTGAATGTGTGAAACATAATCCGGATGAGAGGACATCCATGTACGAAGTATACAAACGCTTGTCGAAGATTGGAGAGAGGTATAGCTGCATTTCAGACGACGACGAGGAAGTCTCACTTCTACACAGCTTCGCGTAATTCGTTTGTTTCGTTGGAAGAATTACCTAACAATACAGATGGCTCTGCGTTCACCTAATACTCTTGAGTAGACTTAATGTTTAGTGAATGTTTTGCTTATATCTTTGAATGTTTAGTCAATTTGTTAAACGCTCTGATTATTTAAGTTAAATTTCATGCATCGATAAAAACATAGTGGACACCTACTAAAGAAGCACATGGGTAAGTAACAAATTAATTTCATGTCAACGTTCCTAGAATTTTCTTAGATGTAATTTTTCATTATTATATTTCCCAAAGGCAAGGTATATAGTAATTGCTTTGCATTTGTTTTTTAATTAGTTTACAAATTTTCAATCTAAATTTTTATATAGTTGTCTATTGTTTTATAAATCTTAATTATTAAATTAATTTTAAAACAAATAAAAAATTATATTTTAAATTTTATAAATTTTATAATTTTTATTTTTGATTGGCTAGTTTTATTTTTGATTATTTTTTATTGGTTGACAATTTTGATTTGACTATTAAGTCATGCTAGGATGTGACTTTTGTAGAATTAAAAATTAAAATTAAAATTAAAATTTATAGAAACACTGATTAGGACACCTGTATAGTTTTTGAGTGTATATAATAATTGTTCCAAGGACATCTGTATACATTTATGTACCTTTCTGTACACCATTCTCCTCGGCGTTCTGCTTGGCACTGCAACCCAGGAGCTTATGCAATCTCTATTCATATGGGTTACCTATATGGTTTTTTATTAGTGTATATAATAATTGTCACAAAGACACCTGTATACATTTCTGTACAGGGGCTTTGTTTCTGCCGCCCTTTATATTCTATTTTATTATATGCAATCTCTATTCATATTTCTTCTATCATGCGTTCTCAGGTAGGGTTTTCTTCGTTGCTGGATTTATATGTACAGTATAAGAGTTGGTAATTAGGCTAACATATAAAAAACAATTGATTTTATATTTGAACAACTGTATTGAGACATAACTCATATAACAAACAATTGATTTTATAATTAGACTCTATTTATTGCATCTTAATGTGTGTTTTACAACGCTTTCCGTCTTAAATTCTATTGTAATTATGCTTTATTCTTAACGTTTGTTGTGTTAATCCCTCCATCCGATCTAGATTATTTGTATCGTGTGATTGTCCATATAGCGTTGCATTAATGCCATCTCAGTGAAGAAAATTGGAAATAAAATGTGTGACCACCGATGAATCAATAAACGTGATGTCGATGTGGCAAGCAGTATGTACTTCTCAGAATGGAAATAAATTGTATGTATGTGAGCAGTAGCACAATGAAGTACTAAATACGATGTCGACATGATGTTGCAAGTAAGGTTGAGCATTATATACTTTTCAAAAATTTATGTGAAAATTATAACGGATACATAAAACTCTAGAAATTTAAGCCATTATAACGGATACATAAAACTCTAGAAATTTAAGAGGCAAATCCGTAGGAAATATTTTGGTGCAAATCTCAAAAAAAATTGTTTGTGCAATCCTCTTAAGGACATAATAGAGCAAGAGCAAATCCTTAAAAATTGTGTTGCTGCAATCATTCAAGGACATAATAGATCTGGTTCAGATGGAATATATATAAAGAAATGCTTTTATTGCCATTTTTTGGATCCACACAAAAAGATATCCCCTGAAGGGCAGCTTTCTCGATACAAGACTTGCACCCAACAGCTGTATTCATAACATTACAATTTCAAACGTATATATATGTTAAAGAAATCTAATATGCTTTCCAAGTAACATTCACCTTTTATAACATATAGTTTCTTTAAATATCTCATTTAATCTTATAAATAAAGCCAAAATAACAAATTCCCATTTCCAATTCAAAATCTACTCAATAATTAATATTTTTAAGCTATTAAGTTAACCATATTCTTCAAATTAAAATTATATTATTTTTAAAAAAACATTAATATAAACTATTTATGATAGGGTGAAAATTATAAATGGGCTAATTTATTGTTACCCGGATCCGCCACGAATGTGCCAAAAATGGGGATTTAGGGTGGAGGCAGCAGGAGGAGATTGTTGTAAATGGGTTAATTTACATTTATTAGACCAGTATTGTTATAGTACTGTCATAATGATTCAGCACATGAACAAGATAGGCTCAAGTTCTAATTTTGGATAGTATCATTCGAAAATATTTAATACACTTGCTTCTGGCTTCGAAAATATTTAACGCACTTGCTTCTTTTTACAGCTTGCCTTCCCTGTGGTTTGCTGCGTGCTACCTTGTTCGGTGAGTTTACTGCGTCTTGCTACCTTGTTGTTTGGTGAGTTTACTGTGTCTTGCTACCTTGTTCAGTGAGTGGTTTACTTCTGCTAGTTCATTGAGTGGTTTAGTGCGTGTTGTTAATCTTCAAATTTCATCCTGTTGTCAGAGGAGAGACACTTGTTAGAGGAAAAAACTTGCCAGCGTTCGGGGATTAAGCTTTTCGTTCAAATCTCATCTTGCTGTCAGAGGAGAAACACTTGCCAGAGGGAAAACACTTGCCAACATTCCAGGAGGATTAGGCTTTCCAGGTATGAAATCAAAAGCTTTTAGGGACTTTTTGGTG
The DNA here is from genome assembly GCA_027924585.1 of Larix kaempferi. Lineage (NCBI taxonomy): Eukaryota > Viridiplantae > Streptophyta > Pinopsida > Pinales > Pinaceae > Larix > Larix kaempferi. The sequence continues at coordinate 7,542,344 of BSBM01000079.1, forward strand.
CATTTTACTGCCATATTATTACAGTTCTTGCAAAATAAACCTAAATGGCCCTCTTGAATTAGCAGCATATGGCAATGAATAGATAATAATTAATTAAATTAGCTCCTTAGATGAGTCTCCAACCACTAATCTGGTGGCAAAAGCTTGTATATTTTTTTGCTGTGATGCTCTTTGTCTGAAACCCATAAACTGTGCCAATTCTTCATATACTTCCTCATCAAATGAAGTTGGCAAACGATGCAGCTTTCTCTCGTATGGTGAGAGCATAAAGTAGCTATTGCCAATTTCTTCTCTTTCACGCCCTTTTTCCCACTCATAAACCTTCCTGAACTCGCCGAGCATATTAGCCCATTTTGTTCCAGCGTTGTTGCCTTTCTTAGTGAATTTCCCTTTATTAAAAAGAGACTTTTATTTAGGTTTATTTAGTTCTATGAGAGAATGAACCAAGCAGCTCGACACCGAACACGGCTAGGGTTTCCAACCCTGGCCACTTCCATGGCTACCTAAACCTATTCATTTTGAGAAGGTCAGGGGTCTAGTGCCCTTGCAAAAGGTGTCACCCAAACTTATTAAAGTAACTAGACTTGCTGAGGTGACCAAATCATCAAACACACCAAGGTTCGGTGAGTTTGACCAATGCTCGGATAGCGTGCGCAAATTTGATTCACTTAGTGAGTTTGACCAACAGTTGAAAAGCTTGAACAATTTTGATTCAGTTACTTAGTGAGTTTGATCATTTTGATAGAATTAGACAAAAATGGCCTATTTTAAGCATTTGTTGAGTTTTTTAATTTACTGAATTTTATGCCAAGTTCTTCCCGAATTTCTCCTGGTCCAATTCATGCTCTTACTCCTCAGCTTTGCCTATTCATTCATGAGTTCAAGTCACGTGGATTACAAGAGGAAAAGAACACTTTCTACTTCTAAACAAAAATGAATCGATCCATAGCCAGTCATATTACCATTTTTTTTGTCAATTTGAGAAGCATCAACATAGCCTCCAATTCTCGAAAGTTAAATAGCTAATGGCGAAATCAAGTGAAAGTTTTCTTAGAAAATTATTGTTTTATATTAACAGGATTGAAAACCTGATCCGTTTGAAAACTCTGCATATTGAAGCAGTGAATTTCAAAAACAAAGCTTGAAATCATAGAATCTAGCATTTCTTAATTACAAGCATAAAAAGCATCATAATTTATCCCGAACTAGTTAACAATTGAACTAGTTAATTACAAAGCACTCTTTCAAAACCTCAAGCCTCCCCAAAGTAATCCAAGCTTTTTCCAATAGGATTTTGCAAACTCATAGATCAACCTTCTAATTTCTCGTTTGCCAGCGTTGAATGAATTAGGGATCCTTTTTGGGCTTTTTTTTGTGGGTGAGAAATGCACTTTGCACCAGCAAATAGTCTTATTCAAATTTGGTATGTGGGTGTTGGCAGTTTTGTGTTAGGTTGTTTTAAAAGAAAGGTAATTATCTTGGAGGTTTATTGCAATCTAAGTTTCATATGTTTTGTAAATGGTGTATCTGGAAAAACTGCATATCTAATTCTATCAAATGAAGCTAGCAAACGATGCAGCTTTCTCTCGTATGGTGAGAGCCTAAAGTAGCTCTTGCCAATTTCTTCTCTTTCAGGCCCTTTTTCCCACTCATAAACCTTTTTGAACTCGACGAGCTTACTAGCCCATTTTGTTCCAGCGGTCTTGGCATCACGGTTAACTCCATGCTTGTTGAGGACTGGGCGACCTCCTTATCTTTCTCTGCTCTGGTTTTGTTTTGTTTAGCATATGTATCAACTGAAAAACACCCCTCCAGCGTAATATCCTGCTGGGATTTTGATGGGTCTCCCAGGTATTGGATTCGCCAAGCCCTGGCCAGCCATAACATCTCATAAGGCTTCCATACTGGAGAAACACGTACAAAAATTGTATTTCATAAAAGATAGGAAGTGTTTTAGAACGCAATTATTTTGTCAGCACGTTGGATTTTTAAATACTATTGAATTGTTTTCATTTTGTTTTTGGTGAATAGCTTTTAGATTTTTGTTGCACGAGAGGGCAATATAATTTTCTATTTCTGTTTGTCATTTTCCAACACAGATTTCAATGATCCTTGATGTGCAATGGAGCTGTCGTTGCAGTATGGAGTTTTGGAAATAATGCCTTTATCAAACATAAATATGCACTTACTATAGTTTTATTTTATGGAATACCATTCTTGTACACCAAGGGATTTCGAGCCTTTTGATAGTTTTTTAATGACATATCTGAATCACACTTCTTGCATAATATATAGTTTTTATCTAACGAGTCTCACTTACTTTCTTTTTTAAATATATTTCTCTGTTAATCATATGTAAAAGAGGTAACCCATAAGGGATTAAAAGATATTAATTAACACCTACTCCTTATACAAAGTTTTAAATTGTGAATTATCAATTTTATTGGTATAAATGCATTTTGAGTTTTGCAAAGTTGTGTAAAAAAAATACTTATTTATGATAAGTTTATTTAGTATTTAAGGTTTTTATTTTACGAAATTAATACGTATTTGGTTGTATTGTATTGATTGTGATTGCTTATCTTTTTAGTTTTTTTTAAATCTATAAAAATTTGGGATTATAGATTTGTGTTAAAATAAATTAATATATATATTAAATTAAATTAAAGTTTTTCTTTATTAAAATTTTACAAAACTTTTGTTAGTATAATAATTATTTTAACTGTTAATTTTTAATTATATACTACTATTACATTAAAATATTTCCAAGAGGCAGGTATAAGCAGTTTTACTGCTAATTCCACTTGTTTAATATATTATATTTGAGTCATAGTTTTTTAATCTTAAAATGAATTTGTAATTTGAATGGAATAAAACTCAAAAAATTATGTAAATTTCATTATTATTTAATATATTATATTTTAAGTTGTAATTTTTTATTATTTAATAATTTTTTTTTCATTATTACGTCTAGACCTAGTATGGTAGAGATGTTGTCACATTTCTAACTTTATTTAACTAAAAAATAATTAAAAAAATCACATTGACTTATAAAATGAAAAAAATAAAACCAAATAAAAAATAGGCTAAAATGATGCAACACTTGACGCTAATGAGGAAGCCAAACATGGTGTTGATGTGCTAGCAAAATAAGATGTTACTTTGGATGCAAAACATGGCGCTACATAGGAAGCAAAATATGGTGCAACAATAGAAGAAAAAATTGGCGCCATTTTGGTAGTAAAACACGATGCAAAAAATGAAGCAAAAATTGGTGCAAAATTAGAAGTGAAAAATTGGTGCATATTGGAAGTAAAACGTGGTGCAAAATGGGATGCTAAAGTGGTAGCACATATGGATGCAATATTGGATGCTAATTTGAATGCAAATCTGGCACTAATGTAGATGCAAACATAAATGCTAACATGGTGCTTTTAAGGATGAAAATAGGGTGCTAATGGGGACGTCATTTAGGAAGTAAAATAGGACGATCTCTAGGAAGCAAAATAGGATGTTATTTAGGAAGCAAACCTCAACGTTGTTTATGAAGCAAAATTGGATGATATTCTGGAATAAAAAAAATTGGGCTCTATTTTGGACATGAGAAAGGATGCTATCTAGGAAGAAAAAAAGACACTATTTTAGACTCTTTACGTTTTGTACATGATGCGTCCCATTTAGCGTCTACTTCGACCACTCAATGAAAAAAACATTTACACTAAAAAGGGACGCTAATTCCAGGATTTGTTGTAGTGCATGTGCCTTGGAAGTATTCTCTATGGATGTGAATATTGGAATTAAATGCTAATTTGCCTCAAAAGCTTGAATTAGGAAAGGGCTATATTTATCCTTACTTGATAAATTTACCCATTTATCAAATAGAGTTGCGGTTTTAAATTTATCTAAGTATAAAACTTACTACACAATCTGTTTTATAATTTAGTATTATCTCATCCAGTTATATCAATCTCGTGCCTTAATTTCTTGAATTCGTCCTGCCCTCGGATTACACAAGTTTTCCCAAAGTAGGCTAAACCAGATAATTTTGAACATGTGATTAATACCTACTGCATTAGGATTGAGAATATCTAAAGGAATAAGCTGAATCGATATTTGACATTAACATTGTGTTTAAAGTGTTAACATTTAAAGCAAGTGAGCATATTTTATAGATGAGGATGCATAAGGGAGATGAATTATATACAAGAGTCATTATTGGAATGAAATGGAGCTATAAGTTGATTTACTGCTAATACATGCCACATGGGTGATTGATAAGTTCCTAAACCCATAATTAAGTTATATCGAGAATTTCCATAAGTACGCCTTAACAATATTAGTCATAGCTATTCAACATAGTAACCTGTTTACTTAGTGGCATATTGGTAAGCTCTTTTGTTCTAGGGTCTATGAATACTATATACCCACTGATTTAAGTTGATTAATGAAATTTATCTACGCACAGCCTGAGCTAAAGGTATTGAATCTATTTTTAGAAGCCTGATTTTCACAGTTTGTAGTGATCTTTTTGTTCAAATTCTTTCTTTTGAATCTGTAAATGAATTATATTTTTTCAAGTAGGATTACTCCTATTTCTGCTGTAGATTCAACTATGCTTTGTAGTCTTGAATTAATCAAAATTTAGGAAATAATTACAACCTTCCATGTTTCTAAATTCATGGTTTCATATCTCATGTGCAACATAAATAGACACTAACTATCGATTTTGAAACAATGCTTTTTAATTTTGAATAATCAGAAGTGATTTAATTTGTGGGGATGCCACTAACATGCTATACCTGTCTAGTTCATTATTTTACACATGTTGTTCTCGTTGATCAAGTGGTTCCATGGTTGTCTAAAAAAAATACCTTACATGCCATGAGAGCACATGGGAATTTTGAGATTCAACCTTTCCAAGACTTGAATCACTTGTTCAAATCAACTTCACAAGGGATTCTTCAGATATGTCCCAGTATTTGTGTCTCCCTTGCTAGGACCTTTGATGTGATGGAAGGTGCAATGGAACTGCTTAATTGGTTTTGTAGGGGACTGTAAAGATGAAAATTTAATTGTTATGTGATGGGCCAACCTCCTCTGACATAGAGTTATTTGTTTCCAAAGTTACACCTATACATATGTAGTAAAATCAGAATGATTTGTTGAATAAGTTGTTAATATATGTAGAAGGTTATGTACCAATTACAAATATATGTTAAGAGGACATGCTCATCCCGATGAAGGTCAAACTAGGAATTAGTAGATAAGCACAACTAAATTTTATACACAAGTACATCACTTCATACATAAGTAAATTGGTCTTTACCAGCAATTGAAGGATTTGTTTCTCTTCATTTGATACACTCTTCAGTCCATAAGGATTTATGGGTTATTAATTTTAAGATATGCAACTAAGCTTGAATGAAGAGTAAGGTGTAACTATTATTGGGGTTAACAAACATAGATCCAATGCTAATTTATTTATCATGAGCAAATATGAATTGGTTAGTTTGTATAGAACTTGAATGTTGTACAATTCCTATAGTATTTCTCTTAGTTTATTCACATTTACTATCATATTATTCCTCTTAGGCAATTAAATTGCCTTAAAAACATAAGATTTTCTATCAAGTAGGTTTACCTTGATGGGGAATTAAGAACAAGCTAGGTTTGATTAGCCATGGCCAACTCTACTTGTGGCACTTTTTGAATGACTCAATGAAGTCATTTACTTGATTTCCAATCTTTCAATGTGTTTCTAAAGCTGCATGTGTTTTGTCATACCTATAGTTTTTCCAAGATGAAGCACTCTGTGGTTTACGGTAGCCCACCAAACATAAGGGACCAAGCCAAAAAGGCCTGTCTTGACTCCACCAACGGTTTGTAGTATTGTACACACTACGACGTTAAGAGAGTGATGTACTCTACTTAGAATTAGGCCTCCAAATTTTATTAAGTAGTTCATGTAGCATAGGTTTGTGGCAAAACCATCTTTATCCATCCATTGGATTATATTTTTTGAATCCCATTCTAATTGTAGTGCTTCTACTAATTAACTGGAGATTGAAGTCCCGACTTAAATAGGGGGCAATCCAAAATAATATTTTTCCAATGGTCTAAAACTATATGTTGCATAAGTTATAATTCCACTTTGGAAGAATCTCATGGTAAAAAACCACGGTAATTGGACTAGAACCTTTGTCTTTTTGTTGGGGGATAGGAAACCACCAAATTGAATGCTCATAAATACATGCATATTCTTTTCCTTTTTGTTGGGGTATAGGTGACCACAAAATTGAATGTTCATAAATACATGTTCAATTTGAACCCCCGACCTTTCCAATTTAGGAAGGGTTTATACCCTCCCAAGCCTTCCAAATGCATTGCATAATAAAAGTCCCTTTAAATTTAACCATGATTGGGGTGAAAATTAGATCTTGTAGATTCAAGCCCAACCATGACTTCTTGCCAAAATGAATTCCCCAAATGATATAGTTTCAGAGGAGCATTTTTCAGGTATCCATTTATTCTAAGGCTCTGTTGAAATTCTTCAGCATGTGGTAATGATCCTAGTCTGATTGCTAACCTACCTACTTAGGAAAACAAAATACTTAAATATCTATTAAAACTACAATCTGATTTTTACTAGGAATTGATACACATCAAGTTGAAGAGCGTAGCAACAAGTACACATATATGAAACTCAGGTCACATTACTGTTAATTACTCTTGAGCATATGAATTACATTGAAAGCTTCAAATTCTAATCTTCACCCACTGCTTTCTACTCCTAAGAACCGAATGAATAAAACATATACCCCAACCTTCTCTTTTATAGACTAGGAAGAAGTTACGACGAATCTGTACACATGCATAACAACACATTAATTGAAACAAACCTAAGTACTAGATCTATTCTTTGCCTTGGTATTAGTGCCCTCAAATTGTATGAAAGATCTATTCCTAGGAAAGCGCCCCCACTAGAAGAGGGTGCAAGTATGCACGCATCTCTCTCTTCTAGGGATCTACATCCCATTTATTCTTGGAATGTTCCCACATGAAAAATTCCCTAACTAAGTTTGCATGCAACTACTAACTAAATCAAAACTCAGAAATAGAACTAAACTACTAAATATGAAATAATATTTAAACTAGAATTAAATTGATGATGGTGCATACTTTGCAATGCATGCACCCTCTATCTCTCTCCTATATAAATTCCCTTGTGCCCTCATTCACTATTGTATGGATCTTTTGAAGGAGGGAATACTGTTGTTGTTGTTATTAAGGAACTGTATTAAAAATCTATTGGAGTATCTTCTCTACATGTACCCATATCTCTCCACTAGCTATTGCCATCAATGTTTCTTTGCTGGACACTTTACAATGTACTAAAATGTCCAACAATTCCTCTTACCTAGGAAAGTATTCTGTTCCAAACACAAGATACTTCCTCTACATTTGGAATCTCACTTTTTCTAGGGGCTTGGTCAAATAGTTGACCCTCAATGAACTTGAAGAAACATGAATTTGGATAATTTCTCCCCTTTGTACTTTGAACACTATTTAGAATCTTGAAGGTAAAAACCATATGTACAAGGAACTTTTCATTGAGAACCTACCAACCTCCTTTGTCTTCATGCCATATTCACTGGTCAAAATCTTTTCACACCACATGAGGGTCTCCTAGCTCTAGTACGAGCTTGGAGGGAATCATCTTTGACACCAAAGGAAATTTTTTTCCACAACTATTCCTCGAACATATTGGAAATGATGTCACTTCAAGGTTTGGAAATCATAAGAAAAATAAGAGGTGAGGTTTTTTGTATTGGAACTCTAAAATTGTAATTGTAGCTCTCATGAACTCTACCAAAAAATGTAAAAATGTCAAGGAATTTGAGAAAATGTGTCTTAGTATTGAGTTGGTTCTAGGAAATTAAATGTTGGCATGCCCATAGAAAATATAATGATGAAGTCTATAAGATTGTAATTGAAGCAGTAGATAACACAATTTTCTAGGAAATTAAATGTTGGCATGCCCACAGAAAATATAATGATGAAGTCTATAAGATTGTAATTGAAGTAGTAGATAACACAATTTTTTTTCTTAAGAATTCACATTTCCGATCAGAATGAATAAGTAGATTACCCATCCATTATTTGATAAAAATTAGAATTGTAATGACTTTGTCATCTCTAGGCTAGATATTTCAATGAGCACAGTTTACCAAAAAATTAGGAAACTAGCAATCATACTAACATAGATTTCATCCTTGCAGTAGCAATGAAAATGTGCAAACTAAACCTTAGTCTATAGTGACAATCACAATCATTGTGTTCCCTCTAGTTTCAGTATAAACAACAATATATTTCATATTTAGGAAAAACTATGACAAGGGCTAGAGGTGGTAGTGGTTTGTGCTTCACGCTAAAGGTTTTTCATATTATAAAATCCACTATATTTAGAATATATCTATCAATAGAGAGGGAAAATGGCATGGAGAGAATCACAAAACAAGTATTGTTTAAAGAATAAGCAAGATTGAAGGCAACAATATAAGCCTAAAGTACAATAAGGAGATAAAGCACAAAGAAGGGAATATTGAGCTGAAAACAATATTTTTGGGTAGTTGGCTCCAAGAAATAAGAAAAATCAACCATAGGCATATGGCGAAGCCTCTAGTTTGTGCCTTGGGAAAATAAAGAAACACCCAACGTTAATTTCCTTAACATTCTCACTACATAAATCATGAAAACTCAATGTCATATAACACTATATTATTTAAATAGGGGCTTCCCCTCATAAATGATTCAAAATCCCAAATTTATAAACAATTATTATAACTTAGTACTGTATTATTTTAGCATTGAAAATATTCAGGTCATAGAACATAGAACCTAAAGGTTAAGGTAACTATTTTTTTAGCATTTCAAAAGATTAATCTGGGTTATCAATATTTACAAAACCTAAACCCTAATTTCATTGATTCATCTACTTGTAATTTGTATATTTTTCCACTCCCTATGGCCCCATATGCACTACTTAGCCTTTCTCTAAGATTGTCCACCTAACTAAGTTACATTGAATGCAATTGGAGTAAGTAATATATCTATATTTTTAACCTAGATTTACATTATTTTTAACTTGAATTTACACTATTTTTTAACTGAGTTTACACTAGCACAACTACTTAAGTTGTGGCCACTGAACGTTGATAAGCAGGATCATGCGTGAAGCTGTGGTTGTTTCTGTACACTGTGTCATTGGTTTTTAAGGCTGTTTTAATTGTGAGAAATCAATTGGTGAGATTTAATATCTGTTGGAAGATGCACCATTCACACTTGAACATCACACTTAACGTTTTATGTCAATTTTTCTAGTGGTTGTGGTTGGTGAGCAGCATCAGCCTTGTGGCCCTAGTGGGAGAACTTTAAAACCTTCTAAAAAATCACTCAAACCAACACTTCTATGTCGCAAATTATTTCCTCCCCATTCCAAAGCATCATTAGTAATATAGTAACTAGGGGAGAGGAGCCATTGGCAGTGCATTTGTTTTACCAGTAGTGGTGCAGCTTAATTCTCCATGTTCTTGAGCTCGTTTTTCCTCCAAATTTTTATCACATATACTTTGGCATGTTCTCTATCTACCATATTGGTTTTGAGGTGTGACGAATCCAAAATGATACCATGTCAACCATGTCAACAAATACTAAAAATGCCGATAGTTGTCCCTATTTATGCTCAGAAAACTCAAGAATCAGCCCAGGGTGAAGCTAATGAGGTCTATTTCACTCTGTATGAAGTCCAAAAATATACTTGGAAGAGAATTTTATGCCCAGAATGTCATAAAAACAACAGGACTGCAGAATCAAAGACTTCATTAAAATACCCATACAAGTAGGGGGGTAACACTGTCAAAATTAAGGAGCAAATTGATTCTATTTAATAACCTAATGTTTGTGAAAGGATATGAAATTATCCTATGAGCCTCATGTGACATGAGAGGTGATTTTTGTAGCTTTCATACCCCAACTATTCATGTATGGGATGAATGTTGGTTTGGTATGTTGCTGGTCTCTGTACGTTTTCTTGGTTTTATGCTCACAACCCTAGGTTTCCAACCACTCATTCCCCTAGGACTTGTAACAGTGATCAAAATAGTGTCCCCGTTGTAATGCATCATTGATAATATTGAGTGGATTTATGTGTAGCTAAGGGTTGTAACTTGTAACCCAATTAATTTTTCTCTGGGTGCCTTTGAGTATATCAAGTAACCCAAGATTTCCTTGGTAATATTAATGATAGTGAGTAGTGTAAGGGAGGAGTCCATGCCCATTGATTTGATGGATGGCCACATTCCACTATCTTGGAACTTGGGAGGAATAGAAATTATCTCATTTATCATACATATGAACAACTTATTATTGAGGGAACTTGGGAGCAGTACAAGTGACTCATAGGGCAACTCTTGGGTAGTCTTCAAGTATAAAACCCAGGAGGAGTTTCCATGGTCAATCTATAACTCTTTGGTACTCCTACACCCAGATCAATGTTGGGCTCTTGGACATGATTGCAAATTGGATACTAAACATATTTGGTTGAATAAAACATTGGACTCTACTCGTCTTGGACCTACTTGATACTTTATGGACTTCTCCCGACTTATGCAGAGTCTGGAGGAGTCCCATATATTTTCACTTGGATTGAGTTTAATAAAATATGACCATAAGTTGACATGGAATGTAGAATTGATATGATGGTTAAATTTTGTGGCATGTGTGAATGTTTAATTGGATGATGGTGTATTTGGTAGTCTTGGTTTTCTTGTTTATGGTGCACTAAGTGTGACAAATTGGCCTCTACAAAAAAGGATCTTAGCATGGCAGTGTGCTCAAGATTGAGCTCTATGGTTGGGCAGAAAATGTTCCACACATAGTTCACACACATAAAAACACCAGTAGTTCACACACATGCAAGTTTGAAAAATTTGGTGGGAATATGCTCTAAAGCAACTTTTAGTTGTAAGCTTCAAAGCATATGCCAATTCTCAAGGCAGTAGCATATAAACGACCACTTTTGACTGGTAGAATTCCTGAGCAGATTGAGAATCGCATCGTGGTAGTCGAGCTATATTTATAGGGAAACCTGCTTATTGGTCATGTTCCTTGACAACTTTGTTGCCTTGCAAGTATGAATATGATGGGTTTGTTGTTTATTTTTCTAAGTGGACCCATTTTACTTGATTTTGTGAGACTCCAAAACCTTCAAGGCCCGATTTTGTCTAGTACCTAGTTTTTTGGTAGTATTCCTAGAGAGTTGGCAAGGATTTCGGGCCTTGTATTGGAACTTAATTTAACAAATAATAAACGTATAGGCACCAATATTTGAGACATTTTTGTGCTAAGAATGTAAATATTGGTGATCAAAATAATTACATTGTTTGATGAACATGCACCCTCCTTACTAAATAGTAACCTAGTAAACCTTTTTCAATGGAAAGTGGAAAAATTAAGTCTTAAAATTCCCTTTTTCTCTCTAGGAATTGGTTTTGATATTGCATTTCAATTCAAGATGAGATAGATGAAAAGAGTTGAAATTAAGATTAACATACCGGTGTCATAATTGAATGCAAAAAATTGAAGATGAGTTAACGACCAATTTTGTCAATGAATGAATATGATGCACATGATGAGAGAATAGCTTGGAGAAATATCCATGCCCATGTAAATATTGTCTCAGTGGGAAAATGAGAAGAAGACAAGTGATTTTTGAACATATGCTAAGATTTAGTCATAGCGGTATAATTCCTTTCCCTCAAAATTTTTATCCAGATAGGATACCATTGCAAAGCATGAGAGACGTAGAGGCACAAAACATAGACGAAAAGGCAACAAATGTAGATGAGGAGGCAACAATCTTATATGAAGGGATTGAAATTGATAGAATGATGAATGAGGGTTTCAAGGATGATTGACACAAATTGATGGAGGATGCTTCAAAACCTGTGTATGGTACTTGCAGGTTAAGTCATTTGACAACAATCCTTCTAATTCTTAATTTGCAAACAGTGCATGGTTGGAAAATGAGAGTGTTAGTGAGTTATTGGCATTGTTACACTGGTTGTTACCACATGAATCCACATTTCCAACAAAACAGAGTGCATGGAAAGTGCAAATCACTAAGCTAGGATTAGGGTATCGGAACATCCACACATTTGTGAATGGTTGTGCATTATTTCGCAAAAATCATGCAAGTCATATTGAATGTCCGAAATGTAAAGAATTGAGGTATAGACCAATTTTGAAATCAAATTTAGCGTCTAGAAAGGTTCTTCACCACTTTCCAGTAATCCCACGGTTACTTCGAATGTATAGATGTTGATACATTGTTGAGGTTATGCAATGGCATGCCTAGAATAAGGTCATTGTTGGAAAACAATGGTTTGTGGTTGATTCTAAGATGTGGATGGAATTTGACAACAAATGGCCTGATTTTTCCCAAGATCCTCGTAATATAAGGTTGGTTTATCTCTAGATGGGGGTGAACCCATTCTCAGATCAGAGTTCTAAATGGTCAACTTGGCTAGTGGTTTTGGTAAATTATAACTTGCCTCCATGGTTAGCAACCAAACCATTTTTATTGATGTTGTCATTGATTATACTAGGAAAGAAAAGTGTGACTTCAGATACAATTGATGTTTATTTAGAGCCATTATTTGATGAGCTAGAAAACTTATGGAAAAGAATTGAAGTAATTCAAATGTTAAGGGACAATGATTCAATTCAATTCACTTTAAGAGATTCTTTATTGCTTACGATACACGATCTTCCTGCATATGGCACATTGACTAGTCTCAATGTTCATGGATACCATGGATGTCCAACTTGCATCTTTAAGGATTTTGTGAGGCACTCAAGTAGTTTACGTAAGTGTATTTATTGTGGACATCGTGCTTACCTTAAAATGGAGCATCCATATCATCGACAAAAGTCAGCTTTCAATGGGCATGAAGAGAATCGTGAAGCACCATCGACAATAACAAGTGATTACATTATTCGAATGCAAAAATAAGAATGCAGTTTATTGAAAATGGTGACATTCTTGGTAGTAAAAATGATCCATTCAATGATAGTGGTGTAAAATGATTGTGCATATTCTATAAGTTGTCGTACTTTAAGCATATAACCATTAGACATACTATTGACTTTATGCATACTGAGAAAAACATAGCTTTTGCTATTATAGAAAATATTTTTGGTGCATATTATACAGTGTCATCACGTCTAGACCTTCAAGAACTAAAGATTCATCGAAATATTTAGGTTGAAAAATATGGTGATGGAAAATATAGAAAACCTATTTCTCCTTATGTGTGGACAAAGGAACAACGTGCACAATTCTTAACGTTGATGTCTCAAACTCGCTTACCTACTGGATATGTGAGTAGTAATGTTAGAAGGAAAACTGACAATAATGGCTTAAGAGGCCTCAAGACCCATGGCTCTCATGTCATAATCGAGGATATTTTACCTATTACGGTCATATCAAGTTTGGAAAAGGGGCCAAGATTGGAAATTATAAGGTTGGGCCTAATATTGAAGAGAATGAATATGCATGTGTTAGATCCTTCAAACTTTGATAATTTGAGGGGAGAGGTTGTTGAAGTCCTTTTCTTATTGGAACGAGAATTTCCACCAACAATATTCAATATTTGTATGCATCTTCTTATACATCTAGAACATGAACTAGAGCATTGTGGGATGATAAGAATGAGATGGATGTATCCTATAGAACGATATATGAAGGTTTTGATTTTTTTTTCATAATAAGGCAAAACCAGAAGGTAGCATGTGTGAGGGATATTCAATGCAAGAGGCCTAGGATTTTTCTTAGAATATATGAAGGATTTTAGTAATGTCAATCAACGTGTATGGGATGATGACGAAGACGAGAGAGTTGCAGGTGGAGTGTTAGAAGGAAATGGACGTCGCTTCAAGCTATCAATTGAGGAAAGAACTGTGATACATGCCTATGTTCTTCAAAACACATCCTCATTTGATAAGTGGAATAGGCGAAATATTACTTACATGATAATTTATTTATTTAATTTCATTTAATAGTTAAATTATTACATTCTTATTATCTTTTATGTTCATATTCTATGTAGAAAATATGGAGAAGAGATTCGAACAGGGATGCGTCCATCTCGAAAGCATACACTTCAGGATTTGAATATTGGAGATGGTTCTTTTCCAAAATTTGATGATTGGATTGTTGATGCAATTAGTGATGCACGAAAAGAAGGTTAGGATATCACGATCAAGGAAATTGATCTTTCACAACCTCCAAATATATCAGCTACTTCTTTTAGTGGGATGTGGGCCTATGGTATTCATTTAAGAGTGGAAGAAAAAGACAAAGGAGAGGAAAATTGTGATTGTATTGTTAGTGCTGAATTTCATCATGGCACTGAAAAGAAACTTTAGGTTGGATTCATATAGAAAATTATTCAAGTTGATTATGGTGAGACTAGTCCCATATTATTAAAATGTAGATGAATCAAACCATCCTCAATACAACATGTTGAGTATGGATTTGTACGTGCAAATACACGCCAAATTTTATCAAAGATTGATGAGCCGTATGTTTCCCCTCTTCAAATTACCTAGTCATTTCTAATTGATGATATAAAAAGCCCAGGATGGTTGTATGTCATTCAAGTAGAGTCTCATTCCAAAAGGAAATTCATGGAATATGTTGATATAATGGTCAATGAGCAATGCAATGGTTTACAAGAAATATTGGAAAAATAAGCCGAATATGACAATATAGCTATATTTGAAGATGAGACTTTGATTCCCAATGAAGAGACTGAGATAGAGAATGTAATGCATAGTAAGGAAAATATATTGTATGAGGACGATGGAGAAAATGAAGCATATGCATACACGAGTGATCACGATTGTGATCTAGATGGAAATGCAAATCACGACGATGATGATTTGTCACCTTAAATTTATGGAATAAATTTTCACTATGGAAATTGGATTTTATTGTTTTGGCCATGGGATTAGCCAATGGTTGTATTAAACTATGTACTAAGCTTTGTATGGATTTTATTGTTTTGGCCATGATGATTGCCTTATGTTCCTTACTATCAAAATCTTTCTGAGAAATGATATGAATTGATATTTTTGAGTTTCAATGTTAACAAAAGATGGAAGAATTATTCTTTGACTGTATCCATGATGATGGATACACACACACACACACACACATATAGGTTTCATATTAAACAAGACTTTTAGATACAATATGTAGTCATATGTGGAATGCAAGTTTTTAATAAATGTTACAATGAGATGCAAATGTGCATATCCAATTCAGAAACCTTGAAATTGACTATGTTGCACATTGACCTTCATTTCAATGTTATAATAGAAGTGCACTATGCCAATCTCAAATAATCTCACACATTTATACATTGTATAGAACCATATTATATGTAAGGAAATATGGTCTACTCATTCTTATTAATCATAATACGTGATTATATAATTGAAATATTAATTTTATAGTCTTTGTTTTCCCATGTACTAATGATGTTTTTTATGGGAAATGTTGGACATAAAGGCTATGAAGAATACATGACTGAAACGTAAAAGTGGCCAAAACAATGATGAAAATGTTGTAGAATATGAGTGTGTTCGTAAAGAACATATCACAAGAAATGAAAAATATCTGTCATCTCTTGGTTTGGGAAATAAGTAAGTAGGTATTCCTTGTACCTTTTCACTTCTATGCATATTTCATGAAAGTTGTTTATAATCTATTTCATTACGTAGCCTATATATGATTTTGATTCTCATTTGATAAGGTTTTTTGTTTTATAGGGAAAAGTTGGCTTCTAGAGAAAAAAAGCAGAACCAAAAGGCAAGCAAAGGCACATCGTTGCTAGCTCATGGTTTTGAAAATACGTAAGTAGTTATTCCTCGTACTTTTTCACTTCTATGTATATTTTATGATAGTTGTATATAATCTATTTGATGATGTAGGCCATCTATGCTTTCGATTCTAATTTAATAAGTTTTTATTTTATAGGGAAAAGGTCGATTCTACACAAAGTGAGCAAAAACAAAAGGCAAGCAAAGGAACATTGCCGCTAGTTCATAGAAGCTTACGCCTTGATGGATTAGTACATGGAGAATATGTTGATAATACTAATGATAAAATTCCTGATATATCACATGATGATGATCAAGTCCAAGCTGATAATGCTGAAGACTTGTATATTCTAGATCAGAATTAGGTTTGCGAGACTTTTATTTAAAATTAAAACAAATATTTGAAGGCGCATATGAGCAAATTGGTGAGATATTAGTGACACACCTAATGTGGCCAATAAGGAACCAATTAGGCCTTCAACTGCCTGTCACATACCCCAATTTTGTAAAAATTATGTAATTATTTTATTTCATTCCTGAGACATTATGTTAAATTTAATGCTAAGTAGGAATTGATGACTCAGCAGAGTCACTAGAAATGGAATGTAATTCAGAATATTTTATTATTAATAAACAAATTATGGAGACAACAGCATGGGAGAGCTGTTAAAAAGCGGTTACTGGTCAAACTGGTGGATGGAACTAGGTGGAAAGGAAAAAGACAAGTGGCAGCATCCTCAAACACTTCCTAAGTTACAGGTGGCAACTTCCCTATATTTGGGGTCATGATTCCCCAAGGAAGGGGAATCTGAGCAGGTGGCTCATTAATGACAGTTAACCCAACAAAGACCTGGGCAATCTTTTAAATAGTACTCAATGAACTGAGCTGAGGGTTCGAATTGTTCTAGAGGGAGAATACATTCAGGTGAATGTTATTCAGGAGTCCCATTGAGGAAGAGGGAAATATACAGTAAGGAAGTGGTTTGAGAGGAATGCTGCAGTAACTTGGTTCCATTATAGCTATTTGGGCTGAGAGAATTACTTTGCTGCACCTAGTTCCATCCAGGGAGACCAGAGCAAGCTCGGGGGTCCTGAGAAGTGTTGTCTGGGAACTCTCCAGGAGTTGGTAGGGAGGAACAACCTCCCATTGCTGGTGTTGTCCACAGAAACAGGTTTTGCTATTTATTTCTTTATGTTTATTAAGTAGAAATGAATATATGTTGTAGTTATCAGCTATATGTCTGAATGATATTTAGTTTAGTAAAAGTTAGAATCTCAGAATATCCATAGTTAGATTTGGTAGAGTTACTGTGTTCATCAGCATCCTTAGTAAGAAGTGAATATTACTAATTAGGTATTCATACTGTATTCAATATAATAGTAATGTTTAAGTAGTAACCTATTATTACTTTTAGAACAAATCAATCATATATTCAATACAACTGTGAGCTTTTCAGTATTAGTTTATTAATACAATTATAAACCTAGTTTAAATCATAATTTTTGAATAACTAAGACGGGATTACGTATAAACTATTTATACTTTGTGTAAACAAAATTTATTATACAGACATAGGAAACAATAGTAAATAAACAATAGAAAATACATAATTTATATCCTGGTCAACTACCTTTACAGGAGAATCGTACTCAAACCCTAGCTAACAAGTTAGCTAGTCTTTAGATATCAATAAAACACTATGCAGAAAACCTAACAGAAACTCATCACTAAGAAGTTATTCACAGTTAAATAAACTAGTGTTTGTAATAAAAACATAAGAGTAACAGAACAATGTTTATCTCATTATCGAGATTCAGTATCATGTTAATATTTTCACATGACTCTAAAAATAACGACAGAACCATAATCGTAAACCTAGTTATTATTTTTAAAACCAAGAAATAGCAGAATAGTATTTTTAGCTTAGTTATTGAGCTCAAACAAGTATAGTATTATCATTCTCCTGGGTACTCTCAATTAACCACAGAGTAAAATCGTAATGACAGAAAGAACAATTAAAACACCTCACAACTGCAGAACTCGAGTTGGAACCTATCTTTCAGTTTTCCAAAGTAAAATAAATTCTAAGATCTAACACAACGATTTCCCTTACGGTCTCAGCACCAGTTCGCTTTATAAGTGATTTTTTTTTTAAATTATAAAATACACGCCACACACCAGCTCAAATTTACAGGAGAACCGATAATAAATCATATCACCCAAACTCTTTTACACAGCAAGGTTTATAACAAAACATATTACCAAACCCTGAGTGAAACCCTTACGTTTCAATAGAACAGTACTAAAACAAATTATCGAGGCCGTAACCTCATCTATAGGCCAGCTCCCGATTCTTATCATTGACCTAATTAAATACACAGTAATTCGTTCTCAGAAATCCTTCAACACGAAAGTAAACTAATAATTATAAAAATGAACCGGAGCCGTAACATTTTATTACAACATAGGGAGTAAAACCGTAGGGTTACACTTAGTACACATTTTAAAGACTGAGCAGAGCTGCAGTAAGCACAGAGTCCTTTACCCAAACCAAATCCTAGCTGTTCTAACTAACCATCAAGGAGGAAAAGCCATGGTGGAAAAACCAGGCTTACCCGGTTAAAAGGAAACCAACTGCTGAATGCTTATGCCACCTACGCCCTGAAGGATAGTCAGAACCTGCAAATGAAAGAATGACATCAGTTACGGACTTTAATTTTGTTAAACCATTTCTTTAAAAATGGAAAAAGAAGAAGTAACTATAGCTTACCAGCGAAATTGAATGGAGTTCCAAACCCCGCAGTTATCCTATCAACCATGAGCAGAGAAGGTGCAAACCCTGCCCTTGTTACTGAAAGAATGAGATGACAGAAACAACGGGTGCCTTCCACGAAGGAAGCTCTTATCAGAATCGAGCCGAGAGTGGTAATCACGCTATGACAGGGTTAGAACTGGTAACAAAGGGATAAACCCTAGGTCTTGCACAACCTACAGCTGCTAAGAGCAAAATACAATGACTCCCAGACGATGCCATGGACAAACACGAAGGTTTGAGGCAGCAGGTAAGCTGCTAGCACACTGTAACAATAGAGACCAGACCAGGAGGGTTCGCTGAGCGACAAAGCCCGGAGGCAAAGGAGAAATGATAAGGTAGGGTTGGTCAACGTTTAAATATCACCAATGCATGGCCATGGAGCAACCACGTGGCTGTTAATAATTTCCATACTGTGGGTCGACGAGCTATAGTCATGCGATGAGTTTCTTATCATTTTTTTTTCAAAACAAATCATAGTGTGGGATATCCATTACAAATACGATACCATAGTAGCACCTAGCATAGTCACAAAATTGAAGAGTTAGAAACATAACTACAAACCTTGCATAATATTTATTGAGACTTTGCCTTGTATTCATATAAACTATGCATGGTAATGGCGCTTAAGGATTAGTTGTGAAGTATTGAATCTAATTATAAAATGGATGGTAAGATTTTGGATAAAATTGTAAATGACCAATTGTTCATAAGACTCATTACCATAATGCCTTAACCCTAGTTTCATGTGATGAGATAAGAGATATAATATTTCTTGGAAGACTATAAAATAATAGGGTGAAGTTCGTTATAGTACTGGTTGTTACCAGCACATCCATAATCTCTTAATAGTCTTAGATTCTATATAATAACAAATAGACTATGTTACTCATCATGTATAAGAAGTACAAGGAACGTTAAGTGAACTGTGTGTTAGGCAGATTTTGGGAATTACTATAACTATACTTGATTGGCAGAGTAGTCTGGAGATTTATAACTGAATTCAATCGTAATAATTTAGGACTAAGACTAAAGATGTTATAAATTTCATCAACTGTTGAACATGCAAATAGAAGTATTTTTCTAATCATTGTAAAACTCTGAGATGTTAAGAGAAGATATATAACTGACAGATTATCTTGTAAATGCTAGTAATAAGCAATTTATATATATATAGACTACTCCAGATCCTGTACCATAGCAGTTGCAAATCAAAATATTTTCTAACTTAAGGATTTGATATGATGCGATAACAATGAATGAATAGAAAATTTGTCTGAAAATGATCATCCTGTAATGTTCTACAATGCTAAGTTACAAAATATGGTTGCATTACAATAATACAATTAAAGAGCCAATTTTTTTCCATAGAGCTATTTAATTCATTTGTTATCAAGAAAAATAGCTATCATTTTTCTCTAGTAATTTTAACTATCCATCAGTAAGATCTTGAGGAGGCAATAGGCAGAGTGCTACCTATAAACCCTGGATAACCTGGCTAGCATGATTTTACCCTTACTGAATGATTTGGTACAGCTATTGACTTATAATACTTTAAATATTAATTGTAGCGACCCGCACATTACATGCATACCTGTAAGAGAAAGATAATTCGATGCATTAGCTCGGAAGCTAAGTAAGCCCAGTCTGCCATGACCACTCCCCCTTGTGGTTGCAAAACAATAAAACAATCAGTAATGGAAAGTAAGATTTAAGTACAACAAAAGATCATTCAGATACATTTACGATCACGTAAGCTAAACAACAGTTAAATGACTGCATTTAATAACAATATTTGCTATTTTAAAAATTTTAAATTTTTTGGAATTTTTGGGTTTTGACACTGCCAAAGAAAAAACACTTGTTGTGTCCATAAATATGAGTGCTCATTCGACATCACCCAATCTTGATTTGACTGAACCAATTAGGCCTTCAGCTTCCAAAGAAAAAACACCTATTGTGTCCATAAATATGAGTGCTCATTCGACATCACCCAATCTTGATTTGACTGAAGATATACCGGCTTACATAAAAAGATGAATATTTACTCAAGGCATGTATAGGTCTAGAGAAAGAGAAGCCAAAGAAAGGAAATCAAAGGGAAGAAGGCTTATTTGGTTGAGGTAAAATATGGTGAACCGTTTGGATCAAATGCTTCAAGGTGGGCCTTAGAGTTGGGCACGAGAGTAAGGTTTCATTTGGATGCCACAAAAGCCAATTTTGCAGATCAAGATGAAAGAAATGTGGATCTAGTGATTTGAAAAATGAAAAATGTCTTTGAGATTTTTGGTGGAAGGATTTCCACCAAATATTACAAGAACAGAATGAGAAAATTGATTAATAAATTTAGGCATAAATGTAGAAAATTAATCTTGGATGGAAAAGATAGGGACAACAACTTGACTCCCAGACAGTGGGAAGATTTGAAGGAAAGTATGCGTGTTGATGAGTATGTGCAAAATAGTACAAAAGGGAAGAAAGCAAGAGATAATGTGAAGGATCGATTTATTTTGGGTCGTGGTGGGTGACGAGCCAATCGAAACATGTTTGTAAGTATATGGATTTTTTGTTGAATACATTATGTATGGAATTTTTGTAAGTACATTGTGTTATATTGCATTTTGATTCCTATATATATCCAACTAATTATGTGTTGATAATGATTTGTAGGTTCATGGAGCTAATAAATCAGAACTGGATGTGAGTGAAATGGTTGACCATATAATAATGGTAGATTTAGACAATTCTAAACATGAGCATATATCAAAAAATACAATAGGAATATCACTGCCATCTAATGAAGTTTGGAAAATCCAAACCACATCTATTGTTGAAAACAATAGTGAGAATTATAAACATGTAATGGAATGCATAAATGGGTTGACAAAGATAGTGTCAACTATAACCTCCTCCATCGAACCTATTGTTGCTTCATGGAAAAATAAGGGATGTCATAGTGATTTAGATGAGGTAAGCTAAATATCATTCCCTTGCAAACATTTCTTCACTTGCTTTCATAATCTGATTTAATTGGTTTAGGTTTGGTTTTTAGTGTTTTAATGTTATATTTACTATTTTTGTACTATATTATTGTGTCCTTATAATGTTATATTTGATTTGTGCATGATGTACTCACATGCAGGATATAATTAAAGGAAAAATTGCAGTCTTAGAAAGTCGAAAATATCCCAACATTGATGTGCCTCATCATTTTCGATCAGTGCCAACTCTTGCTGGACGTATTTCAAATATTGACTTGGTGAGTGCATTTAATTTTGTTATATCAATAATTATGCATGGTTTTGGAATTTAATTATATTTTTTTTCTTATATTTATGTATACTTTTTTTGTTTTGTTTTTGACAGTTCCCATTAACTCCATCAGAGTGTGAAGTATTCCAGGTAGGTGATAAAGTTAACATACTAGATCCATATGACGATGCTATTGCCGGCACTGGCCGAATTCGGTCACTTGCTATGATCCATGGAGTGCCACTTGGTCTTGAAGATTCCAATGTAAATGTCATTCACGTCACAAGTAACATCCCCCTTGCCTATGAAGATACAATTGATGGTTGTGAACGTTTGGAGGAGACAAAAATGAGTTTCATTCGGTGTTCGAAGAAGTTTTTGGGAAAATCATTGATATAGATGATCATGTTTTATGAATCATTTGCAAACTTTCTGTTTACTTTACATAGTATTCAAACCATTTAAACTTACTTTACACGGTCTTCAGACCATTTAAACTTACTTTACATAGTCTTCAAACCATTTAAACTTACTTTACATAGTCTTCAAACCTTTTTGCTTTAAGGGCATGTGACCTGAGATATAAGGGCATGTTTTAATGCATCTATTCACTGGTTCATTTCATTTAATGTTGCTTGTGGTGCCATTAGAAATGTTGTTTCTGCCATGCCTACAAGGAGTGATATAAGGGTATGTTTTAATGCATCTATTCACTGGTTCATTTTATTTAATGTTGCTTATGGTGCCATTAGAAACGTTGTTTCTGCCACACGTACAAGGACTAATGTGAGATTGCAAGAGTGTGTGTTTACATGCCATTATTTCTATGCTCTTCCTTTGGACTTGATTGCTATTTATTTACCTTATTGCATGAGTCTTTTAGAGTGAACAAATTGTGTGAGTGTACTAAATGGATTCTTGTATAGCAAGTCAATATCCATTGAATTAGAGCAAGATAGAATATTGTTACATACTAGGAAGACTGATATTTGTTTTTTTGATATTTAGGTTAATAAAGGGTTAACAGACTTAATTGTTGACAATGTTGAGAATAACTTATTGTGCAAGCCTGATATATGATGGGAAGTAAAGCACGTTTCTCCATTGAAACTAGTCTGATAAAATGATTTCAAAATGTAAGAATTCTAGACATTTCCATTTATGATGATGGGAAGATATTATGAATGTCATTTTCATAACATATAATTATTTAAGATGATTTTTTTTATATTTTAACTAGTTTATCTTCTGTAGGTTGTATTCTATTTTCTATTACAATTTTATACTGCAATTAATGAATCATAAACTTGTCACCATTCCAATTGTATGAAGGAGATTCACTTTTGTGTATACTGCCAGCCTCCCTTTGTATCATGATTTTGGAATTCATTCTATTGAGATTAACTGTCATTTCTTTCTTCCCTATGTTTTGTTTTTTCAAAATATTTTGGGGTTTGTCATTTCACTGGTTCATGCTAAAAGAACGAAAATTAATTATTTGAACTTTATTTAAATTTCTTAGTTGGTAGCCCTCCCCCACAAGATGCATGTCCCCCCCCAAAATAGAAAAATTGCTTTCCAATAGGTCATGTAAGGTTTAAAGTTTACCGTTTTTGGCATCATCATGTTCTGTCGAGGTTAATTTTTGAAAACAGTGCGTCAGGTCGAGAACTTGGGACGTAAATATTGAAAGAAAGGTTCATCATGACTGTAGAATTTCCCTTAACCTCCAAATAGCTTCACAAATAAACTAGTATATTTCTGCATTCCCTTTAGCTCCTTTTCCCCATAACTTTGGGTATCGTACTGAAGAACCTCCTTGAACTCCATCCATTCTGGTAACTGGAGTTGCAACTAAGACAAACCCTCTTGGACCCTACTGTGAGACTATGTTCAACCCTACTACTAGTACTGCTTGGATGCTACTTCTTTAATTCCTAGGTACTACACTAGAGCTAACACTACAACTGCTAATACCCACTGGGGTGTAGATCGACTAGCGATAGAGTGTACTACTAAGGCACTCCTTGCGACATCAGAGGTTCAAACCTAGATTAGCTTGTGCCCCATGTGTGGAGGCAGCGTGGATGCACCTAGGGGTATAGTGGTAGCAGACGAGAATCTACCCTGTGTCACGCTAGTACGAGCCTTGCCCCAGTTTCCAATATCCCTGGATACAAAAAAACACTACTAATGTAAATTCCAACTGGTTCTGTTCCAATATTAGAACTACTACCAACATGCAAGTACCAAGGCAAATTTAAGATAGTATTGGAAAAAGAAAATATTTTTAATGGTAGTTTCCACCCAAAAGTCAACTAGTTGAGCCAACTAATGATCTAGTTTAGTTAAAGCCACTAGATCTACGGTAGTCCACTGAACCATTTTCTTCTGTTGACTTTCATATTCTGTAGCCTCCACCAACCATTTTAACCACTTGTATAACTTTACTGGGAACTCACACCAGAGGACCTCATATTGATCGTACTCTGGTCCTCCATACAATACAAATTCTCTCTACCTTACCGGGTTTCAGTTTGGAAATTGAGATTCTTGTAACATCAAATATTCAAATCACTTATCCCACCAATCTTGGATCAGAATTTTATGGATTATTCCACCCATTCAACTAGCAAGTCCCTATTTAAATCTAGGTCCCAACAATGGAACCATTTGTTGGCGCAAAATGGAATACTAGGGTTCTTGCGCAAGGGGCCAATGAAGTCTCGTCGTAGTTTAGAGCACTGATATTTTCAATCTTTTACGGAGAGAAGAAGGTCTCAATCGAGGCGCAACCTGACTAGTGTGAAGTGAAGGAGGCTAGTGAATGAATAGTACAAAAAATACAATATATGTTTTATTAATCCATGATATTGCACAAGCATTCAACATTCGTTAACTTCACAACTCATACAAATCTAATCTACAACATCACATTCTGCATTAAATAGATAAGACGCAACAAAATTCAAGGGGGCAACACAACTTCAGTCTTTTATTCATCTTTTCAATTTGTTACATTATGCATTCTCAACAACCCTACTCAAAATGTTTTGCAAATTTATCCCAACCCCTCTTATTCAATTTTTCCAACTACAGTTACTCACGTAGACGTAGATCACAAACCCGATCCCTAGCTCTTACATAGCTTTTATACATTTCCAATGGTCATTTCTGACCTTGTCAATACAATGCATTACCGTGTCAAGACGGTTACAATTTAATGTAGACTCAATTCTTGCACTTCTCCACTTCTCCTTCATCATGAAGTCTTTTCCTATATGACTTTCCGTCTATCTTCAACGACCAAGTCTTCAAAAATGAAGGGGTCGATAGATGGGTTGAGGAGATCTTTAGATTAGGCCTAACACACTTATTAAGCAAGGGTTTGGTTGTTTGATGTATGATAAACTTTTTCAAATATGCTAAAGAAAGATTGGGCTTAGACCTATAGGTTAGTTGGTCAAACCACCCTCCTTTGGATGCTTTGTGGCCTCGAGAGGTATCAAGTTCAAGTCTAATTGCTACGCATTGTGGATACTCACACTAGCTCAAGGTTTACTTTAGCAAGGTGGTTGTTTTCCTGTACAACATGAGGACCTCGAATTCACTGAAAGGTATGCCCCCAAATTCTTCTAAATGGGTGATTCATGTAGGCAATCCAGAGGATTGTATAGACCAAACTATAAGGAGAGGTTGAACCTCTAAGTGAAAGAATTACACTAAGCTAAGGTCATTTGAAGAAACACTGCCCCACCCTTCCCAAAGCTACATAAAGGGTCAGTATTAGACATTTGTGACTCTTTGTTCTTGAGTGTTTTGGCTTACGCCAATACATTTTTTCGATATATTATTTACAACTCCTTGTGTAAGTCACTCTTTTTGTTTCAAACATTGTAAATATGGTTTTATTAATACCCAAAAGAAGCATTTGTGTTAAAAAAGCTAAAAAAACCATAAAAGTCATTTGAGAAAATAATAATAAAAACATGCACTAACATGGATCTAGAAAATAAAACAAAAAGGTAAACTTAGAAACCTTATGACTAAAAGGGGTTTGTCAAGCAAAGAAAAGTCTGATTTTTTCAAACAAAGAAATGACTTTGGGTTTTGAAGAAAGGGCATCCTAGTGGGCTCCACCAAGGTGATGCACAAGCCAATCAAAAGTGGAAACATGATATTGAAGTCCACCGAAATAAAGTTTAACATCAAACATAATGGTAAAAAGACAACCCAAGATCGAAACTCGACCACAACTTGAAAATAAGCTACAACCAAGACTACTCTTCTAAGTTGCCTAAGGACTTCAACCTTCCAATAACTTGATCTATGCACACTTAGAAATCTATACATTCATAAAAAAAATTCAAAATTGAAACCTACAATCGTGAAATCCACATATTTAATCAAAATTTACAATGATCATTATTTTACAATCGTGAAATCCACATATTTAATCCAAATTTACAATGATCATTATTCTACTCAAAATGGATATTAATGCAGGAAGAAACTGGTTTTTAACATAATATATTTTAATTGTGACCACAAGAAGCAACCTGGTTAAACGTCATATATATTTTAAACTTACATTTTGACTGGTTGAGGCGAGCAGAGGAGTCAAGCATGCCGTGTTGACTATGATGGAGAAGAGTCTGATTATTCACGAAGAATTGAATACTCCATCACACAGAGGAGGAGGACTGATACGGAAAAAGAAAGAAAAGAATGGGCGGGGCCATGGATTTGCAATTGGAAGCTGCCTCGAAGACTAATTTGTACACCCCGGAGCAGTGTATTTACTGCTGCTGCCGGGGGTTAGATGTAACTGCTTAATCTGATCCAATGATTCATATGCGGAGGTTGGATTGATATACCTGAGAGGTGCTCATTAAACGCCATTATTATTACCCAAGAAGAAATGAATACGAAATAGCAAAGAACTAACACGGAAAAGAAAAAAGAAAGAAAAGACTAGGGAAATACCATTGCAAATTTGCAATTGGAAGCTGCCTCGAGGACGAATTTGTACAACCGAGAAAATGGGCGAAATTAGTCATCTGTCATAGATTTTGATCAAAACTTTGAAGTGACATGATTCCATTTCCATTTCCAGTCCATTCCTTCATAATTCCGATCAGAATTTCCAGAGTAGGATAACTTTTACCAGAGAAACCGATACTTTCTTTCCCATGGGTTTCTGAGTTCTGTAGAAAAATGTTTCGTGTGTGGACCATGGAAGGGATCCGAGCTTGTCTTTCGGTTCCACGGGTTATGTTTCGTGTGTTCATGTTATGTTCGTGTGTTGACCTTTTTTGTTATATTCATCTTAGTTTTCCTGGTCGACTTGGGTTGGGAGTCCTTTTGCTTTTCAGTGGCCTGATTAGCCTTTGGCCTTTGGAAGGATAGGAGAGCAGTGATTAAACCATGAAAACTTTGGTGTGTTTGGGCTTGCTCATGCTGTTTCTCCAACTGATCTGCCCTATTTCCTCTGTTGAAGAAGATGATATCAAGTGTCTTCAAACAACTCGGAGGCAATTGAAGGATCCTCAAAGTAGCCTCTACACCTGGAACTTCCACAACAATACCAAGGGTTATGCTTGCGATTTTCTGGGAATTACGTGCTGGCACAACCATGATAACAAAGTGCTGGAAGTTTCGCTTCCACAGTTGGGGTTTCAGGGTAGCTTTCCAAATGGATTAAAGTACTGTCGGAGTATAATGAGATTGGATCTCTCTCAAAATAGCCTTAAAGGGATCATTCCCAAGGAACTTTGTCAATGGTTTCCTTATCTGGTTACCCTTGATCTCTCTCAGAACCAGTTTACGGGACCTATTCCAGCTGAGCTTCAAAATTGCACATATCTTAATATCCTCCGCCTGGATGGTAATCGATTTAAGGGGAACATTCCCTGGCAATTGACTCGGCTGGAACGCCTCAACGAATTCAATGTAACAGACAACAGGCTTTCTGGAAGAATACCTGCAGATTTCTGGCACCACAAATGGGGCGCAGCTTCTAGTTTTCAGAAGAACCCTGGCCTAGTTGGGCTTCCGGCCATTGAAAGTTCACGCCTACCATCGTCTCACGGGCGACCAGATCCGATGAATGTCACTTCTTTTCTCCTCTATGGCATTGTGTTACTTCTCTGGATTTCATTTGGTCTTCGGTGGTTGATTTCTAAAGAAAGAAGCAGAGGATCCAAAGAGATCAGTGATTGGCATAAATATGTACAAGCTCGGAGTTCCGTTAAAGTTCGCTTGTTCGAGAAGCCCATCAAGAAGATGAGATTGACTAATCTTGTGGCTGCCACTGAGAACTTTAGCGAAGACAATATCATATTGCACGGAAGGACAGGTATACTCTACAAAGCCAAGCTGCATGATGGGTCTTTGTTGGCAGTAAAAAGACTCAGGCCATGTTCACAGAGCGCAAAAGATTTCAAGTGCGAGATGAAGGCATTAGCCCACCTGAGGCACCGCAATCTTGTTCCTCTTCTTGGCTACTGCATTGCAGGCGAAGAGAGGCTGTTGGTGTATAAATATATGGCTAGGGGAACACTCCTCAGCTGCCTTAATGCAGGCGAACATGATACGCTCGACTGGGCGACAAGATTCAAGATCTGTATGGGCACGGCCAGAGGACTGGCATGGCTTCACCATGACTGCAATCCCCACATCGTCCATCGCAATATAAGCAGTGGAATCATTTTTCTTGATGAAGAGTACGAAGCGCGAATAAGTGGATTTGGATTGGCGAGACTTATGAATGGGGAGGACACTTGTGTTCCCATTTCTTCATCTGGAGAGAAGGCTGAGCAGCTTGTGGATGAATTTGGATACGATGCACCAGAAGCGGGGAGGAACTTGTCTGTTGCGACATTGAAAGACGATGTGTACAGTTATGGAATTCTTGTGTTAGAGATAATAAGTGGGTTAAGGCCGTGTGAGACGATCATGGATGAAGAAATTAGTAGGAAAGAAATGAGTTTCAGGGAGTGGATACATGGTCGTTTTGCACATGCAGAGAGCGGCTGTGTAGAGCAGGCAATGCAGCGCTTATATCGTGCGAATCAGATGAGCGTTTCAGCAGACGAAGATGTTTCAGTGGCTGCAGAGCTGATGCGGGTGGCGTTTCGATGTGTGAATGATAATCCGGATGAGAGGCCATCGATGCATGAAGTGCATAAGTGGCTGAGGAAGATTGCAGAGGAGTATAGTGCTATTTCTGACGAGGATGAGGAAGTCCCACTTATGTATAGTGTAAAACAAAATACATGCAAGAAATACTGTTGATTGTTTTCTTCAACCGGTGGGGTTGATCTTGTTATTCAGCTTAGCTGCAGGTTCCCGGGACTGGATCTCAGAACCTGCTATAGAGACTTAACTACCAATAATAAGTGTTGTTGTACCATGTCACGGGACCTACTGTTGATTGTATTTCTAGGTTTGTTTTCTATTTGAGAAACATGTTTTGAAAAATAGAAATGAGAATATTTGGATTTAACTTTTTCAGTGGTAATGTTTGGATTTAACTTATTTCGTTTGTGTTTGTAAAGGATAATTATAATAAGAAGTAAATTATGAAAAATTAATAAAAAATAATTTTGAATTTTGATTTTTGATTGAATCCATGTGTTATTGATTTAAAGTTTCAAATATTAAATACAATATTTTTTTTTGAAAAATAAATAAATGCCGTCCCCTCAAATTGACGCAATGGTCATCAGAAGCGTAGCTCTGCTATCTTTTTACTGAATTGTTTTGCAGAGGAACTTTTTTAGAAATAAGTTCTTGGTGACAAATTATGTGTTCATACCTTCCTGCCCATCACATAGATCTTTCCGGTTTCGACATAATGTCAATTGTGTAAGTATCATATTTATTGTTGTGTTTATGGCACTTCAATTTCAGTGGTCCTGTATAGTTGACCAGTCTTACAGTTCTTAGAGTTTTCTCTCGACTATTCTTATCTTATATAATGTATTATTTGTAATTTATTAAGTTGATAAGAAAACATTATTGTAATTTTATAAAGTATAGTATTTTTCAGTCAATGAATAACAATATTCCCTACATCATAAAAATCTCTATCAATTATGCTTATTCAACACGAATATTTTTAATAATCTATTTAATAATTCATCTTTATTGAAGTTTTTTGAAATTATCTAATGTATTATCATAATTTTGAAAAAATAATTAAATAAAATTGATAAGAATGAGCTTTTATTTTTGATACTTGTGGATTTTTTCAATTTAAAGTAAAATTTATCATTAAGACAATGAGTCTAAAATAAGAGTTGCGAATTTAAGTTTTTTTTTTTGTGGACGTTTTCAATTCAGGCAAGATTATCATTCGGAGAATGATTTAAAAAAAAATAGCTGCCAATTTAACTAGATTAATAAAAAAACGTTGGCTTAAGGGGAAACATAATAAAATTTAGGATAAGGTATAAAATAAGGAAAAACAATGTTAAATTTAAAGTAATTTAAAGTTTTAATGTTTTTCTTTTAAATTGAAAAAAATAATTTGTTATTCATATTGAATCAAAGTTACATCATTTCAACATGAATATAATAAAAAAAACTATCGGTTCTAAGCTATCGCCTTATTCTGTGATAAGGAGCAACCTACCACCTATTAAGAACCCAAAAAGACCCCACCAAAATATAATCTAAAGGCAGATTGTCAAAAGACCGTACCACCACTTACAAGCACATGCTTAAGCATAAAAACAAAACTAAGATAGTTTGAAAATTCCCACATCAATAGGGATTCTATCCATAAATTCCTCAAAGTGAAGAATTCCGTCCATATGGCCAACGAATTCCTTTGATAAGAGATTAACTTCTTTGTTAAACTCTCAGTAAATATGTGAGAAAGTGAGATGTGCAAAGTTTTCCTTTAATTCCAGAATTTTGTTCATCCAATGTGTAAGATGAAGCACATTTAAGTTTGCTTTACCAGATATCCAATTGATAACCACCAAAGAATCCCCAACAACCTAAAGATTTTGAACGCCTTTCTTTTTGGCGATCCAAAGAAGTACCGTCCCCATAAAGCAAGCAACTTTGCTTGTGTATTTGAACTTGAACCTGCACTCATCTTGACTTTGATGGAGTGACCCAACGTGATGTTTAGAACCATGCCTGCTCCACAAAATCCATCTTTCTGAGCACCATCAAAGTAGCCAACGGAACATGAGGTATCAAAACAAGGATGAATAAGAGCTCTGTATTTAACCTTTGTCTTCATAGAACTAAATTCTTTAAAAAGTGCAGTAGCTCTGTATGCCACTTGGGAGCAATTGAGTAGTTTTTTTTCAAAAATATAACGATTCCTGTTTTTCCAAACTTCCCATATGACAAATAAAGGAAGTTCAAGAAATCTGGGCTTGTTGAGAAACCAGAACCTCAAACTTTATTGTAAGTTTACCCTATTCCAGATTTCTTTAAAATTTAGAATCTCTTGGCATGATCTCCAAACATGGTTTATAAAAGGACAAGTCACAAATAGATGTGACGCAGATTCAGAATTTTGCATACAGAGAAAACAAGCACCTGGGCCAACAAAACCCCATCTCAACAAGTTATCCCAAGTAAGGATTTTGTTCTCCAAGCTGACCCAGATGAAACAACAGATTTTTGGTGGTATTTTCCATCTCCAAATCTTTAAGGACCACCAGTTTGGAAAAATGTCAACATTTTCAAAGACCATGAAATCATAAGCAAGTTTAGCCGAAATAATACTGTTTGAGTCTTCCCAATCCCAAATGAGTTTGTCAAGATTATTCGATAGACGAATACCCGTAGCATTTAAGTTTGTGACATACCTTTTCCATTCTCCAGCCTCGCTACCAATGAGACCAAGAGATTCCGAGTTTAACCAAACAGAAGTTGATCGGATCTCTGCATCATAATTATACACCTGTGCTAAGACATCAATATTTCTGGAATGTAATGACGCGATCAGTTGGGAAGATAACTCGTAGCCTTCTTTCAAACCCATGATCGGGTCTATTCCAATGTAATCCCAAATGCCTCGTCCTAAGTTCTAGCTCAGTCTTTTTCTCAGTATAGGCAAGTTCCTATAGAGACCTTTCCAAATAACATAAGGATTCGAACTGATAAACGGAGTATTTCTGATCCAAAGTGTGGGAAGAGTAGATTTTAAATATTTATTTTTTATCACTTCACTCCACATACTATCACTCAGAAGAGCTATCCATAGTGTTTTTATACCCAAAGCTTCTTCAAACTAGAAAATATGTTTCAACCCCCAACCACCAAATCTCTTAGGAAATCATTAAAAATTACTTAATAGAAAATAAATTATTTATAATATTATTTGAAAAAATTAAAAAATTTATAAAAAAAAGGAGATATATCAAAAAGTTAATTTAAGAATTTATAAAAGGAGATAGAATATAAATCCTTTTTAAGAATTATGATGCCTTAATAATAGGTTATGATAATGGTTAAATATTTGATAGTTATACATTTTTCTTTTCGACAGGACATGTTAATTAAAGAAAGCGTTCGGTAATTGAAGACTTAAAAACTTTTTTTGGTTACAATGTATTTTAATTTTTCTTTGCCTTTTCATTTCATTTCATTTTAATTTTTTTTGTTTTATAAATTTAAATCTTAATTATCTTTTTGTTTTTTTATGTTGAATTTTGATTAAGAGAACAATGATTAAGAATCATATTTTTCAATGTGTTCTTTTGTTGGTTATGCGGGATTCAATTTGTATTTATCTTTATGCTTTTTATCTCTCTTTAGATTATTCATACACTGATTATCTTTAAAGCCTCCTCAAATTTTTGTTTGAGATGTGCTCTTCTCTTACAAGAATTTTGTTATCTTCCAAGGACACGTGGTGTTTGGTTTTGAGGGAATGTTTCGCTAATATCGAGGTGCAAATACACTCATTTCTAATGTTTGTTTAGTGTTTTTTTAACCTTACGCGGAATAAGTACCCTGTTTTCCTAATATAGCATTTTCGACATGAGCACACACCTTGTAGACACCTTTATAGTGTTGTTGGTAAACTTTCACAGGTGTTATTTTTTGTATAATGTTTTCCATTGGCTTGAATCAAGTTGCAATGCATTTCCTTCTTAGAACCTTTGCAATCTTATGAGTGACTCCTCTGATATTAGGAAGGCACACTCTTTTATTAAGGGTTTGACTAACTATTCAGTCTTAAACTAGTATCATAACTTTTTTTTAAACTGGAATGAATAATTTGCATTATAAACAACTGAAGGAATTAGCCCAAAAAAGTTACATTATAGTAGTTCAAAAAAGGACTCACATAGTTTCTAGAAGAGCTATCAAGACCATATACAATCATCCAAAGTTTTAGGACTATCTCAGAATGACTAGCTACAATGATGCTAGTGTATAATTTTATATACTGTCTTAATAGTAATCGAAAAAAATTAAGCATAAAAAATGAAATTAAGTAGAGCTAGATCCACTATCCATAACTTGGTCATCCGGGTTTTCATCAGCACACTCATATGAGATGGAGTTATTCATTTCTACGTGGGTGGGTTGTTGAACTGAATTGGCGTCATTGCTCTTGCTTTCAGAATTATTAGAAATTATGGATTGCTTCCCCGTTAACAGATCCTCATGTTTTTCCAGGGTGATCGAAATTGCATCCACTTGAGCTTCACAAACACGAACATTCCCTTCCACATCATCAAGACGAACATTATGGATTGCTTCCCCGTTAACAGATCCTCGTGTTTTTCCAGGGTGGCGGAAATTGCATCCACTTGAGCTTCACAAACACGACATTAGAGAAATTTTGAGGTAAAAAATGGGCCTCGAAACAAAGAAAATGTACTATAAAAATCAACAAATCACATTCTAGTAGATGACATCATCCCCCATGGTTGAGGTGACAGTGCATGAGTTAAGAATGCTTATTTGTCAAATTTTCTATGGTGGATGAAAACCCATAGTTAACCAAGGTAGTGGTATAAGTAATTTTAAGTCATAAAGTAAAGTACTCATAATGAAAGTCCTCTTAACATTTTTTCATAAAATAATATTATTGTCATTTTCAAGTAAAGTACTCATAATTCATAAAGAAGGTCCTTTCACATTTTTTATAAAATAATATATTGTCATTTTCATGTTTTTAATTTTAAATGATTTATTCACTCCATTCTATTTAATATCATAATGTCAAACTAATATATATATATATATATTCTTTTCACATTTTTTCATAAAATAATATTTCTATTATTTTCATGTTTTTAATTTTTAATTATAAATTCACTCCATTTTATTTAATATTATAATGTCAAACTAATTTATAAGCTTACTTTTAAAATAAATTAAATTCATGAATAATATTAATATGAAAAATGTATGTTAGTTATGCATATAAATTAAATTCATGAATGATAGTAATATGAAAGAGGTATGTTAGTTATACAATAAAATAAATATCCCCCAAAAATTTATGATTTTTATATTAATTTATCAATATAGATTTAATGAATAAAGAATAATAATAATTCAATGTGGATTATAATAATATTATTAACATTTTACATATAAATAAATTTTCAATTAAATCACATTATATTAAATTGATGAGAAAAATACAAAATATAAAAAAGTCAATATAAATTAAAAAAATAGCTCTTAAAAAATGTTTTTTATTATTTAATTTCATTTGCAAGTTGAAGACAAATAAATGCTAAAGAAGAATACATTTTTGGGAATTTACAATGAATCTCAGTCACATCAATGTAGAATTATTTTATTAATTTTATTTCTAGTGAATTTTGAAAAGTAACTCAACCATGGTTATTTATATTGTGCATAGAAAATAGTGTAGGAGGTGACTTGTCATATATACCTATCCCATAAAACCCCTAACTCATAAATTTTAATATATCTCATACTTTTTTAGTACATCTCTTAGAAGGCCATTTTTTGACCTCAAAATCTCTCTAATGACAGTCCCTTCCACATCATCAAGACGAACATCTAGACAAGACTTATGAGATGAAAGCTGGTGAATAACTTGCTTAGATTCTTCTAGGTGGGTATCCAAGATAGGCATGTGAGTAGATATTTGATGAACTACATCAATCAACCCTTCCATTTATGAGTCATCCATCACATTTGACTTCGAATATCTTGAATGTCCGCTTAGGTATCACGTATGCCCTTAGACAGTTCCTGCGATTTGTTTCCCATATCCATTGCAAGATTCATCATTACATAGCCAAACACCTCCCCTCAAAATCCCGATTCCCAAACTCTCCAAATGATAGACAAGGCTGACCTTGCACCCAATCTACAACGAATTCCCGAAGAATATCTTCTGCACACCTTGCAAAGTCTACACCAAGAGACCACTCCCCCAAGATGCAAGGGGAGACAATTGTTTCCTCCAACATTCCTGAATCCCAAGAATTCCAGATAAAAGAAAGAGTCGATTCCAAGTGAAATCGACAAATAATTACTTGAGAAATGTCCTACTTGTGCTTAGCACTAATTGCAACAAGAAACTGGCCCCACAATGCACAAGGGAAGGCATCAATATCCTCTACATTTTGCAACACCAACCCCGAATCAGTACACACACCATACCTCTTCCCCTCAACATTGCTCACAAATGTAGAATGACAGTGTAATTGGAAAGAGCTATTACCAAAACACAAAACAAACCTTGTGGCATGATTGCCAAGAGGTACCTCCATGTGCCCATAAATTAATCCCAAATGTGAGAGCCCATTGTGTTTGAGAAGTTTCATTAATTAAGAGGCCTAGAAACATTCGAATGGACATATTTAGTGATTTGAACATTAAACAGGGTTCATGCCGTTGGTTTTGATCATTAATGAATGAAAGGATTCATCCTTAGTGAATGGGGGGACTAGATCAAATATATGAAGCCTTAGGGGAGCCAACATGATGAAAGTTGGCCACCATTTTTTTTAATGCTCCCATGAGGAGGAAGGGATGGTTCATTTGCTAAATTACTAGCTAATGCATTGTTTTCCCTTCGAACATGATAGAGTTATGTGATCAAAATTCATAGAAGCAGACCAATAATGCGTTTGTGAAGCTTTCCCATGATTTGATCCACAATTTCCTGCATGTATCTAGTTTGAGAGATAATTAGGAGGGAGTCTCCTAGTATAACCACAAGCAACTGTATTCCAAGAGAGACAGATTGATCCAATCCTAGCTATATTAAAGCATATCACTCTGCTTGATTGTTAGTAGCATTCCCTATACCACATGAAAAGGTTACATTGTATTTCCTTCGAGATCAAAGAGTAAATATGATTTTTAGTAGCATTCCCTATACCACATGAAAATGTGAACCCTGTTGATTTCAGTTTAGTTGTAACATAAATTTGGTTGACTGTCTGCGACTTTCACAAGTCGTGTAACGTCTAGTTCTCATGTCGAGAGCATTAGTTTTTCAATTGATGGCTGGGGTCTTTTGACTTGATATGCATGACATGTAAATTGGCTTCATAGAGATTAACTCTGCGTTGGAACAGACTGTCATGATTACCGTGAGTCTTTGGGTGTGTGTGACTCAGCCTGAGATCCCTTATGTTTCAGGTTTGACTTTTAAAGAGTTATACTTGGTATGATTTTCGCATAGGATAAAAAGGAGTGCTTGATCTCTATTTGATGTATATGATATGTTATGGTTTAAATAATGAAATCTGGTTTAACGTATTTTGTTTTATGATTACTATTTGCTTTATTTAATATATATAATTTATAAATATATATTGAATATCCTATCTAGGGTTTAGGGACTAGGTCCTAAAATCTGGTTCTAGGATTCTCTCTCTATATAGGAAAAATGGGAGGTTTCTCCTTAGACTAACAACCTACGATATGATAGATAACTATGGTATGGAATTATAAACAATGCTAGGAATTAAAAGAGAACCCATGCATCATGGCTAACTAATTCTGTCGATGACTGTATTCAAAGTTCTAAAACAATTATTGCAACCTATAAAATAGATCTGCTTATCTAATTTGAAAATATAACAATTATCAGAATTAATTCGACATGAATAGATTAATCCATTGATTTACCCAATCTAATTTTTATGAGCAGACTTAACATATTTATAAATAAGAAATTGCAGCATGTAGATTTCCTTTCAATAAGAATATTGCATGAACAGATTTAGAATATAAATAGGATCGATTCAGATATGTAAAAATAATGTTTAAATTAACAGTAATAACATGAAGATACTTATCGGTCCTTTATTTGCTTTTCGATTGACTTGGAAATTGCCACGCTCCACCCAACCGTAGACCTCAAATCGTTCCTGGTTTGTTCAACAGGTCACCCCGAGCCGAACCGAGCATGGCAAGAGCTAGAAGGCCGAGGGTAAAATTTGCTATCTTCTTTACTAACAACAGATTAGTCACAAGGTCCGTTTACCATCCATTTGTGTAGATCTTGTAAAATATTTTCCCCTAATATTCCCACAGTCCACTTTCTTGGACACACCAAATATCACACAATTTGGTAATAAGAGCGCTCAAAGATCCACGATTAAACCCTCCAGTGAACTTGGAATCACTTGCCCCTTGCAAGGTTCTTTCTCAGCTACTTAAAATATTTTATGAGGAAAAAGGATTCTGAGGATTTTGGTTTAAATCACTCAGTTTAGTTGTTAGAAACACTGACTGTTTTGTTTTTATCTTTAATTAATAATTTAGTTTATTTTTAACTCTCACGATTTATTTAATAAAAATAGGATTTTTACTCATCCTAACATCTAGTTGGTCTTAATTATCAACTACTCAACCATTCTAATCTCTTGCATGCTCGGTCCCTCTTTGGGTGGCAATCCCAGTCAATCTAAAAATAATAAAGTAGATAATAATAATTTAGTTTAATAATAGTTTAATGGATTAGTGATGCTCCAGAGCTCTAAGCTCAACATCAGTTAATCACCATGAGACTAATTGATCCAGAGCATTACTGCTCAACACTCATTCAGTTAATAGTGCTCCATAGCTCACTTGCTCAACACTATTAAATCAATAGTCCTGGCGCTCCAGAGCTTATGCTGAACACCAGTTAAGTAGTACAAATAGTCCATATGCTCCAGAGCTCACTTGCTCAACATCTTCTAATAAAGCAATATTAAAAATAGTTTATGTGCTATTCAAAGCTCACTTGCTCAACACCTAAATAAAGAGTTTAGGTTCTCCAAAGTTCATTTGTTCAACACCTGTAAAAAAGAATTAGCATTTAAAAATAAACATAAAATAAAAGAAATCTTTTCTTGGGATATTACATCTCTCCCCACTTAGAACAACACCGTCCCGGTGTTAGGGACTTCAAATGAAACCCCGAAATAAAGAGGGGTAGGCCTCTTTCATTGTAGTATCACTTTCCCACGTGGCCTCTTCAGGACCAAAATGATTCTATTGCACTTTCAGCTGGACAATGGTTAATTTTTTGAGTTGTACCTCTCTCTTGTCCAGTATATGAAGGGGTTCTGGCACAAATTCCCCTTTGGGTTCTACTTGTAACAATGACCAATCAATTACATGTTTAATATCATAAACATATTTCTTAAGTAATGATGCATGAAAAACATTGTGAACCTTCACATGCGCAGGAAACTTTAGTTCATATGCTACCGGGCCTTTCTTGGCTAATATTTCAAAAGGCCCACAAAATATGGGAGCTAGTTTCCCGCATTTTCCCAAGCTCAATGAACTCCTTTTTGCTTTTACTTTTAAGTAAACATGTTCTCCGATTTGATACTCTTTGTCTTTTCTTTTCTTATTGACATAGCTTTTCTGTTGGTCTTGTTCTTCTTTTAGATTATGATGTACCTTGGTAACCAACTGTTCCACATATTTTAATAGATACGACCCTAACATGAGCCGACCTACTGGGCTATCCCAAGTTACCGGTGTTCTGCACTTTCTGTCGTAGAGCACCTCGAATGGGCTCATATTGGCTGAGGTATGATAACCGTTGTTGTATGAAAACTCTGCAAGATGTAAATATTCTTCCCATTTAGTAGGGTTATTCATCACATACATTATAAGCATATCTTCTAGTATTTGATTCACACATTCTATTTGTCCATCCGTTTGTAAATGATAAGCAGTACTAAAATTTAATTGTGTTTCCAATTCGGAAAATAATGATCTCCAAAAGTTACTTATGAATTTTGTATCTCTATCAAAGATGATGGCTTTAGGTAGTCCGTGTAGTCGGAAAATTTCTTTTAAGAAAATATCTGCGATGTGAACAACTTTATAAGTAGATTTGACCAGAAACCACTTATACTATGAAACGAGAACTATATACTATGAACGAGAACTCTAGACATCAAAACGTTGATTTTTGCAAAAAAAACACCAAAAACACCCCCCAAATAGAAAAGTGTTGATACCAGTATACACGAATTTTTTGTTGTTGTTAAAAAATAGAGCCATGGCCTAAACATCCCATACTCTTGTTTACAAAAACTTTAAAATCAACCCCTAAATTGGATTTTTTTTTTTTCTTCAAGAGATAAATTACAACTTTTTTGAAACTTGCATATTAAACAAACAAACAAAAAAATCATAAATAATTTCACCACTCTAACAAATAAAAACCAAAGAAATTATGATGTGATTCATAATGAAATAATATATTAGACCATACAAGAACAAATAATTCATATAAATATTCAAAAATTTATTTATAGTTTAAAACTTCTTTAGAGGTTAAAACTCATTTTATATTTTTACAAATTTTAAATATAAGATTTGAAATGACAAGAAAATTATCAATCAAAAAAGTTAAAATACTAAATTTTATAGTTAATCAAAAGTATTGTTTCCGACATTACAAGTTTAAAAATGAAACATATATTAATACCCTATATATACTAAATGATGAAACCCTATATCTTCCTATTGAAAAATACTAATAAAAACTACAAAAAAAATTGTTGAACATAAATTTAACTAGTAGAAAATCATTGAAAAATCTTCAACTATAGGAATAGAGACTACCA
Organism: Larix kaempferi; assembly: GCA_027924585.1. Lineage (NCBI taxonomy): Eukaryota > Viridiplantae > Streptophyta > Pinopsida > Pinales > Pinaceae > Larix > Larix kaempferi. The sequence goes on from BSBM01000079.1 coordinate 7,582,416, forward strand.
TAACAATATCTTAGTTGTAATCATTTTTCTGCCCCTTGTGATCCTTTCAAAACACTCGTTAACATTCAATGGCCACTATCTTGACTACACAACTCCTTCCCTTCAATACCGCATGGTAACTCCTTGACAACATTTTGTGATAATCTACTCTTTCTATCAAGCCCTTTTGATTATCTAGATGATTGTTCAATGCAAGAGAAGAGCATGCTTATCTTTTCAAGAAAAAAGAAAAAAAAATCTATTGCCTACACTACTAGTCCTACAATCACACTCTCTCTAATACCATATCAAAAAAGATAAATAGACACATGAGAAATATATACACAATAACACAATATGGCATTATGAATCACTGATGCAATTATTACATAAGAGTTCACCGCCTTATATTATGGACATTTAAAAAATTATGGACATTTAATTGGTTGAAAACTTATGTCATACAATTTTTCTTAGTAAAATAGTTGTTAAAAAGATCTGAAATAAATGGAATCATTTGTATGTCATGCAAAAAAAAATCATAAACCATATATATGTTTTGATTTACAAATTGAAAATGTTTATTTATAATTTTTACTATCAAAATTTAATATAAAATGTGACCAGTATTATTGTATTCACCATAAAGTGATATTCATAGGACAATACTCATGCATAATGTGCATAAACAACTCATAATAATCATGTTACTTGTTCATAAAATGTCCATATGCATAGGGAATGGATACAATATGGGATGATCAGAAGCATTTCCTCGTGGCAAAACATAGAAATGATTTTTTACTTTAACAAGAGACTTTAAATCCAAAATTGGAGATATATTTTCGGTTACTATTCAATATAGTGTATTGAAATAAAGAAAAAGATTTGGATGCATATGTAGATCTATGGTAATCAATGAAGTGTTGAGGGACTTATCAAATGAAACATTAAGGAATTGGATATTTGACACAAAATTATTTTATTACAACATGCACATATTATTAATTTTTTTTGAACATGAATATTAAAAGTATTAATGAAAATCTATACATATTATCATTGTTGTTTCTGTGAGTCAATTCACCACAAGATATCTACAACTAGGGGATAACCTTAACGTGCTTCCTTATGAAGGAATCCTTGTTAGTTTGGGGATGAAGGTCCTCTTGTATCGTCAAAGGAGGAGCTCCATCTCCACATTATAAGAAGGTTTCCTTTAGAAAGAAGCACTTGAAGGTTATCCCCTAGTTTTAGATACCTTATGGTGAATTGACATATAACAATAATTATTCTCCTTTATAAGGATTGTCATGATCTAGCTTCCCTCCTTGGATAGCACATTAAGGGCATAAGGAGAACCAAATGAGTTCTTTCCATTCCATTCCTTTCCCTTTGATTAAGCTGCCAATCATAACTATATTTAGGAAATTCATTCATTCCTTCATTGGGATAGCGAGCAAACACCCCACCATATATATTCGATTGATCAATTTTTATTTAGCAAGCAAAAACCACTTTAAACCTGGTTGAGCCATGGAATCCATTGCTATGACCATTGACTCCATAAAATAAAGAAACAAATAAAATATATTAAGGATATTAAAAATATTAACGTAACTAAAATCATGTAAATAAGTTATATCATAAATTTATGAAATAAATCTATTATGTGTGGCTAGCTACAAACATTTCCTATTTAATTTACAAAATCAAATTTGCAAACCGTGAGGGCGGCCCTTGGGCGCCCAATTGAGCCGCTCAATTGGGCGCCCAAGGGCCGCCCAAGTGAGTGGCTCCCGCTCACTTGGGCGGCCCTTGGGCCCCAAGTGAGCGGGATCCACTATCTTGACTACACAACTCCTTCCCTTCAATACCGCATGGTAACTCCTCGACAACATTTTGTGATAATCTACTCTTTCTATCAAGCCCTTTTGATTATCTAGATCATTGTTCAATGCAAGAGAAGAGCATGCTTATCTTTTCAAGAAAAAAGAAAAAAAAATCTATTGCCTACACGACTAGTCCTACAATCACACTCTCTCTAATACCATATCAAAAAAGATAAATAGACACATGAGAAATATATACACAATAACACAATATGGCATTATGAATCACTGATGCAATTATTACATAAGAGTTCACCGCCTTATATTAGACTATCTTCATTTTAAAGATTTAGATTATTTCCATCATTCCAAAGATAGAAAGATTTAGGTTATTAATGTTTAATAATGATTTTGATTTTTTATAAAAAGTGTAAAAGGTTTTAATTTAGATATAAATATTAGTAAAAATAATATTTATTGTACATAGGTATCTCTTTAGCTCAATGTTATGATATTTTCACAAACATATATACCTCATTTCCACAGTCTTGTACATAGGTTTTCAATAGTTTAAGAATTTTGTTATATATCTTATAATAAAATCAATAAAATTATATTCAAAGAAACAATTGATAAGAGTGGTGGGCAAGCATATAGTGGCAATTAAGATAACCCTCATTGTGAAGTTTGAAGTGTTTTATCTTTCTAGATATATTTTTAAGAATGGTGCAAAGGCATATTTTATATTGCCAATTAATATAACCCTCCTTGTGAAGTTTGTGGCGTTCAACCTTTCTACATAGATATATAGATATATTCCATGTCTAAATTTTTAAGCCACGAACTTGGCTTTGTGTGTTTCTATCAATTATTTGTTTTCTCTAATGTGATTGTGATTATAGTCACTTGCTATAATCATATATTTTCTTTTTAATATTGATAAAATACAAATATTTGGGCTCCTATGGAGTCTTAACACTTAGACATCTGTGTTCCAATTGATTAAATATATTTTCCCTGTTTATAATGTATCATGTTCATAAAAATCAATGGAATTGGGAAGAGTTGTTTGATCTAGTTTTTTCATAGAATGAAGGAAGAAAGATAAAATGGGAATATACAAAAGAAGATATTGGAAAGAACATAGTAATATAAAAAAACCCAAATTCTATTAATGGATGAAATAGTAAAAGACTGTAAACCACAAAGTAATACAAAAATCTGTGAAGATAGATGTATGTGTCAGCTATGCTCATTCCAATAAATATTACAAGAGACTAAAAGTGCCTAATAACTTAAAGTGTTGATTAGTTTCATGTCTTGAAGAAAATTTTAAATTTGGCAATTTTTTGATAAGATATATTAGTAATGTTTTGACTTTCAGACTTTATTTTAGAAATAAAATTTCTATATATAATATTTTTAATATGTTTTTTACAAATATATGGTATATTTTTTCTTGAATTTATGTGAATCGTCACTTTTCGGAAAATAATATGAAATAGTATTGTTTTTATAGAAAAAATCTCTAAAAATTCATTGAAAATGGTTTTAAATGTCTTTATTTTCTGAAATTTTTTATAATTTTGTCAATAAAAATGTCTTATTTTCTAGAAACAATTGCAAAATGTATATGTTTTTTATTATAAATTACTTATAAATGTATGTTATTTTGTTAAATTTCTAAAAACACACTTGAAAATAGAAATTAAATATATTTTACGACAAAGATAATTCAAAGGCCCAAAAAAATGCCTCAAAATGAAAATGTGTGATACTGGCATCAACGCTTTTTGAAACGGAGGTAAAAATAGCTACTAAAATTAGGAGAGAGAAAAACGAGAACTGTGTCGAGTTCTCGTTTCATAGTATAAGTGGTTCAGAATTAAGTGTGCGTCTTTGGATAGTTTGTCTACTACAACCATAATAGAGTCATTATGTTTCTTGCTTTTCGATAGACCTGTGATGAAGTCCATGCTAATCACCTCCCATTTCCATTCCGGAACGGGAAAAGGTTGAAGTAACCCTGTTGGGTGTTGGTGCTCAACTTTAACTAACTGACATTCCTGGCATTTGGCAATGAATAGTGCTATATCTATTTTTAACTTTGTCCATAAGAAATGATTCAGTTTACTGCTCATATCATTTTCTGATATCCTAGATGTCTGGAATAAGGCTTCTGATGGAATTCATTCAATATTTCAGATATGATATCCCCACTCTCAGGAACATAAAGTCTATCTTTAGACCAAAGTAGCCCGGATTCGTCGATTTTATATTCTTTCTGTTGTGCAAATAACTTGTTTTCTCGTATTTTCTTGAGAATTTCGACATAGAAACGATCACCTTTACTTACCGTTCTTATTTTTTCACGTAAGTCATAACTTGTTTGACTTATTGTTACCTTATAAAGTAGATGGATTATGCGACTTAAGGCATCCACAATTTTATTCTCTTTTCCCTTGATGTGTTTTAGTTCAAAATTATATTCTCTGAGGAAATCCAACCACCTAGCTTGCCTAGCATTTAAGTCTGGTTGATCAAAAAGATATTTCAAGCTCATATTATCAGTCTTTAGGAGAAATTTCTTCCCCATGAGATAATGCCTCCACATTTTCAAGGCGTGGATGATGGAAGCTAACTCAAGATCATGTGTTGGATAGTTTTTCTCGTGTTCCTTCAACTTCCGTGATTTGTAACAGATCACAAAGTCATTTTGGATAAGAACTCCCCCAAGTCCTTCCTTGCTTGCGTCTGTGCAAACAACAAAATCCCCATCGGGATCAGTAATCCTCAGTATTGGTGCAGTAGTTAATAATTGTCCTAGTTTCTGAAAACTTTCTTCGCATTTAGCTGTCCAAAAGAATTTGGTTTCATTTTTCTGTAAGGATGTCATGGGGCATGCAATCTGGGAGAAGTTCTCAATGAACTTCCTATAATAACCCGCTAATCCCAAGAATGATATGATGTCTGTGACACAAGTAGGTGTAGGTCATTCTTCAATAGCCTTGATTTTTTTTGGATCTACGTCAATACCTTCCTCAGAGATGATGTGGCCTAACTACTGTATTTGGGGTTTATAGAAGTCACACTTACTGAATTTAGCTTATAGCTGATGTTCTCGCAGGACTTGTAATACAATATTGAGATGTTCTTCATGTTCTTCATCACTTTTAGAATAGCTTAGTATGTCGTCTATGAATACTAGTACAAATTTATCCAGTTACTTACTGAAAATGTTGTTCATCATACACATAAAATTTGTTGGTGCATTAGTTAGCCCGAAGGGCATTACTACAAACTCGTAGTGACCATACCGGGTCCTAAAAGCAGTCTTGTTTATGTATTAGTATCAGATCCTTACTTGATGGTATTCGGATCATAAGTCAATTTTGGAGAAGATTCTTGGCACTCCTCCAACTTGATCAAATAGATCATCTATCCTGGGGAGTAAATAAATTTTCTCTATAGCTAATTTGTTTAGTTGTCGGTAGTCAATGCACATCCGCATTGTACCATATTTCTTTTAAAAAAAAACTATAGGTGCTCCCCACGAGGACACACTAGGTCTGATGTATCCTTTCTCAATCAGTTCTTGCAACTATAGTTTTAGTTCTACTAACTCAGGGGTACTCATGCGATAGGGGGATTTCGAAACTGGTACCGATCCGGGTACTAGTTTTATGGATAAATATAGATCCCTTTTTGGCGGTAACCTTGGTATTTATTTTGGAAATACATCTCTAAAATCTACTAGGACATGGAAGTCTTCAATTTTATGTTCCTTCTCATCTTCCAAGTTGTGAATGTTGACTGCTTAAAGCTTGCAGCCCTTCCTTACACACTTTTTGACTTGTAAGGTTAATATCTGTCTGATAGAGACCTTCTTAGGTATCCCTTGTACCTTTCTTTGATTTCCTTGTTTATCCATGCACATGAAATTTTTGTTTAGACAATCAAGCATGACATGGATCCGTTATAGCCAATCCATGCCTATCAGTATGTCATATGCACCTAAGGGTAAAATGTTTAAATCTTCCTCGGTTCGGAAATCGTTCATGTCAATATTGCAACTTTTAATAAGCTCTGAAATCTTTCTTTTCGTACCTATGGCTAATTGTACCAACCATGGATTACTATTTTTCTCTTTTTTTAATTTGCAATTTTCAACAAATTTAGGGGAAACATAACAACGACAAGCTCCTGGATCAATTAAAAAAGAAATAGGTGTAGTTGAGATTTTACGTTCTATCTTGACCATGGTATATTGGTGGTCTGCCTATCTGCCTTCTAGGGCATCACAAATCCTAGGCGTCCTTACCATGTCTTCCACAGTTTCTTCCTCTTGTAGGTTATTTATAACTCTAGTGGTTTCATTCGAGCAATATTTGTAGTAATGGGGTCCTTGACATCCCCAACATCTGCCTGGTATCGGGGATGCTCTAGCTCCTATCCATTGTTGGCTTATTAACACTCTGTGATGGCATATTTAACTGTATCCTGAACTTGTTGAAATTCCGTTTAGGTGAAAAAATGTTGTTTTTCTTTCGGTAAGGAGGTGTTCTAAATCCTTGTCTTCGGTTTTCGAAAGAGGCTCTAATATTCTCTTTCTTCTTGTTTATGTTCTCAATCCAGTGCTTGCTGTGTTCATAGCAGAGTCTAGCCTTGTGTAAGGATACCTCCAATGTCTTGGGTGTATCAAATTCAATTTCAACTCTGTAAAAAGTAGGAAGGAACCCTAAGAGATGTTGTATTTTTACTTTCTCATCCTTTATGTAGGGTACATAGTGTATCAGTTTAAGGAATTTGTTGATCAAAGCATCCATGGAAAAGGAGTTCATTTGTAGCTTGTGGAATTATTTTATTTTCTTATTGAAAAATATTTCTGACATGCATTTCTCTTGAAACACTTTTCTAAAGGTTCTCCATCCGAGTCTTGTCTTCCTCAGTTTCTTAGTGTGTCACAAATCTTGACACCATCGGGCAGCTTTGCCATTTAGATTGTAGATGGCCAAACAAGCCTTCATTTGGCTAGAATAATTATGTACTTGATAGTATTTGTTCATCCCTAAAAGCCATTCTTTAGCTTTCTCTCCTGAATCTAAGTCTCCTTCGAAAGTTAGAGCCTTGATTTTCCTGAACTCTCCTTGCAAAATGCCATCTCTCTTATGTTTCTTCTTACAAGGGGATGATAAATAAGAATCAGAAGAATCCCCACAGTCATAGTCCAAGGTATTGGATGAGGAAGAATGTTCTGGGAACTCCTCACCTCTCTTAAATTCTGGACTGTTGGCCCTCTTTCTATGGTGTTGTTTACCCATAGATCTATTTGCTGAGTGTGTTGTCTGTTTATAGTTTCTCCTTCCGGTTAAGGTTTGCAACAATGCTTCATTCACTTCATGTTGTTCTCGTCTCTCATTTATGATATCATCTTTGAAACTTCGAAATTCAGCTTGCAGGATTTGTACTATTTTCAATAGTTTAGAAGATTTGACTGTCCTGAGACTTTCATTCAGCTCTACTATCAGTTCCTCTTCCCGAGGTGGTGACTTCAAGTTTCCATGATGAATTTCGTCTTTTTCAGCATTCATGATGTTTGTCTTTTCTGAAAAACATTATTCAATGTGCAGAAAACAAGATTTATTAGTTTACTAATTTTAAATTTGCAACGGTTAAGTAATTAAGCTCATAGGTCTCGAGTATTTGAATCTGGGCTCTGATACCACTTGTAATGTCCCTCAAAATACACCCTATTTTTTTATAAGGGTCTAATCTATCGTAAAAATACATGATTATTTAAATTAACTTCAGCATTGAGTCATTATTGGTATTTTCACTTGTTTGCTTCTCGAATGATCTGTTACTCTGTTATCACCAATGTATTGTCTTGAACTATCGTCTTTAACTTGACTTTGACTGGTCTGTATGTGATTGTTCCCACTAATGTTTTGACATATCTTCTAAAAAGAGTCTGTCTATCTTACTATGATATTTACCAGTCATAGCGTGACCTGGCCTTTTAACTCGTTCTAAGTGATAATGATGATAAGAGTCTGTTTACTGTAAGTGTTCAAATGCTTGGTTTCTACATTGTTTGTCTTACGTTGGAATTACCTTAATGATGGTCGTTTTCTCTATGGATGGATTTCTGATCCATAACCTCCCGAGTTTTACTTAGATTTTACAAGCTAATATTATCTCTTTCTTTTATCTCTGTAGGTATTTGGTTTGACCTATGCTATGCCTTAAGGCATAAGACTAGCTTATAATACATCCTAAGTTCTCCAAATATTCAAGGTTTAGGATTTGCTAAAATAAAAACTTATGGACAAGGTTCTATAGCAAGACCGTGCCATGTCCATGCACAACGAAGGTGTTGTAAGGGATTTAAACATTGATCTTATGTGAGCTGGATACCGTGAACAAATGCGCCTTAGTATTAACGTTGGGTTTATGCCAAACTTGAATGTATACAACCATGTGATAGTGGGGGAGGTAGGTTCAAATTCAATGCAGCCCATGTGATGGGTAGATATGAAACGAATGGAAAACCTCCATGATGGCATAGCATTTATGCTTACACATGAGGTAGGATTTTCTCCTTTCGTGCCTTGTCGGAAGGTTCATTTGGTCTTTGCAATTTTCCCTGTAGGAGAGGCAAGTCGAGGGCTTCCTCTTTGCTCTATTTCAGGAAAAAGCTTGCATAGAACCAGAGCTGCGCTCTTGGTCTCAGCTTTAATATTGTGGGTTTCAATGTAGGCGTCTCTGTGACAGTGAATGTCTCGCTCTCACTCAAGTATCAATCTTCAAGCGTAGGGAAGCCGAGGGCTTCCTCTCTGCTCTATTTAAGGAAAAAGCTTGCATAGAACCAGAGTTGCGCTCTTGGTCTCAGGGTTAATATCGTGGGTTTCAATGGAGGTGTCTCCGTGATAGTGAATGTCTCGCTCTCACTCAGGTATCACTCTTCAAGCGTAGGATCTATTTGTTTTTATGCATCTATGTATAAATGTATATAAATATCGATACTAATCTTTTTGACCTGTTTTCTGTGTGTGAGGTCTCGCACATGCATGTTATCTCTTGGAGTTTCCACGCTTTGCATTCAAAGGTTGGCTTCAAGGCTTTGGGTAAGCTCATGGATTCTTATGGATTCACTTTCCTCTATGGGGAAACAACCTTGAATAGGTTTCAGTTCTTGTTTGTTGTTTGGTGTTCATAATACGGTTGGGCTGTGCTTTCAATGGAGAGACAAGGGGTTTTTAGCGAGCCATGGTTTTCTTGGCAGGGTTTACTCTATTTTCGATTTATTTTTGTAACTCATCCGTACTGGGGATTTTACTGTGTAACTCAAACATTTGACTACTGGTTCAGACCAATGCTTATGGTTTTAAGTAAACATACTAAGCCTTTCAAGGCATTCAAGATTTCTGGGTTTGTGTACTATGCCGTGAGAGAAAATCACTCATGCTTTTGTCCTGTATATTATTATGGTTTTGCACTCTGTTTTTGGTTTCTCTGCAAATCGCATTTACCTTGTAAATTATTTGTGGCCGTTTTCCCAAGGTGTCTATCCATTGTTTTAAATATTTACTATGTAATAAATACTTTGGTTGATGCATTTCATTATATTTACGTTTGATTTCAGTGTATGCAATTGGGTGAGAAAATCTGGGTTTGATGATTTGATGACCGTGGGAGTTGTAATGTATACGAGATTCAATCCCATACCATTTCCTATCCATTTATGTACTTATGATTGAGTGTGTACTACGTTTGCAGCGAAGCTTTTGCTTCATGCTCAGCTTGTGAGTTGGTATCAAAGGGTTTTGATCCTTGGTCAAACACTTAAGTGTGACCCTGTCTTTCTATTGAAGGAACATGTGAACCATGTTGATTTTAGTTTAGTTGTAACATAAATTTCGTTTACTATCTGCGACTTTCACAAGTCGTGTAACGTCTAGCTCTCATGTCGAGAGCATTAGTATTTCAATTGATGATTGGGGTATTTTGAATTGACATGCATGACATGAAAATTGACTTCATAGAGATTAACTCTGCTTTGGAATAGACTGTCACGATTACCGTAAGTCTTTCGGTGTGTGTGACTTAGCGTGAGATCCCTTATGTTTCGGGTTTGAATTTTAAAGAGTTATACTTGGTATGATTTTCGCATAGGATAAAAGGAGTGCTTGATCTCTATTTGATGTATATGATATGTTATGGTTTAAATAATGAAATTTGGTTTAACGTGTTTTGTTTTATGATTACTATTTGGTTTATTTAATATATATAATGTATAAATGTATATTAAATATCCTATCTAGGGTTTAGGGACTTGGTCCTGGAATCCGGTTCTAGGATTCTCTCTCTATATAGGAAAAATGGGAGGTTTCTCCTTAGACTAATAACCTACGATATGATAGGTAACTATGGTATGGAATTATAAACAATGCTAGGAATTAAAAGAGAACCCATGCATCATGGATAACTAATTCTTTCGATGATTGTATTCAAAGTTATAAAACAATTATTGTAGCCTATAAAATAGATCTGCATATCTAATTTGAAAATATAACAATTATCAGAATTGATTCAACATGAATAGATTAATCCACTGATTTACCCAATCTGATTTTTATGAGTTGACTTAACATATTTATAAATAAGAAATTACAGCATGTAGATTTCCTTTCAATAAGAATACTGCATGAACAGATTTAGAATATATAGAGGATCGATTCGGATCTGTAAAAATAATCTTTAAATTAACAGTAATAACATGAAGATAGTTATCAGTCCTTTATTTGCTTTCCGACTGACTTGGAAACCGCCACGTTCCACCCAACCGTAGACCTCAAACCGTCCCTGATTTGTTCAATAGGTCACCCCCGAGACGAATAGAGCATGACAAGAGCTAGAAGGCCTAGGGTAAATTTGCTATCTTCTTTACTAACAATAGAATAGTCACAAGGTCCATTTACCAACCATTTGTGTAGATCTTGTAAAATAATTTCCCCTAATATTCCCACAGTCCACTTTCTTGGACACACCAAATATCGCACAATTTGGTAATTTGAACTCTCAAAGAGCCACGACTGAACCCTCCAGTGAACTTGGAATTACTTTCCCCTTGCAAGGTTCTCTCTCTGCTACTTATAATATTTTATGAGGAAAATGATTCTAGGGTTTAGGTTTAAATCACTCACTTTAGTTGTTAGACACATTGACTGTTTCTTTTTATTATCTTTAATTAATAATTTAGTTTATTTTTAACTCTCATAATTGATTTTATCTTTATTTAATAAAAAAATAGGATTTTTACTCATCCTAACATCTAGTTGATCTTAGTTATCAACTACTAGACCATTCTAATCTCTTGCATGCTCGAGCCCTCTTTGGGTGGAAGTCCCATTCAATCTAAAAAGAATAAAGTAGATAATAATAATTTAGTTTAATAATAGTTTAATGGATAACTGATGCTCTAGAGCTCTTAGCTCATCATCAGTTAATCACCATGAGTCTAAGTGCTCCAGAGCATTAATACTCAACACTCACTCAATTAATAGTGCTCTAAAGCTCACTTGCTCAACACTATTAAATCAATAGTTCTGGTGCTCCAGAGCTTATGCTCAACACTAGTTAACTAGTACAAATAGTACAGATGCTCCATATCTCACTTGCTCAACATATTTTAATAAAACAATATTAAAAATACTTTAGGTGTTATTCAGAGCTCACTTGATCAACACCTAAATAAATAGTCTAGGTGCTCCAAAGTTCATTTTCTCAACACCTGTCAAAATGAATTATGATTTAGAAATAAACATAAAACAAAAGCAGTCTTTTCTTGGGATATTACAACATTTTGCAACACTAACCCCAAGTCACTACACACACCAGACCTCTTCCCCTCAACGCCGCTCACAAATGCAGAATGGAGGTGTAATTGGAAAGAGCTATTACCAAAACACAAAACAAACCTTATGGCATGATTCCCAGGAGGTACCTCAATGTTCCTAGAAACTAATCCTAAATGTGCGAGCCCATTGTGTTCGAGAAGTTTCATTAATCAAGAGGCCTAGAAACCTTTGCATGGACATATTTAGTGATTGGAACATTAAACAAGGTTCATGCCATTGGTTTTGATCATTAATGAATGACAAGACTTGATACTTAGTGAGTGGGAGGACTAGATCATATAGATGAAGCCTTAGGGGAGCCAACATGCTAAAAGTTGGCCCCCATTTTTTTAATGCCCCCATGTAGAGGAAGGGATGGTTCATTTGCTAAATTTTTAGCTAATGCATTGTTCCCCCTTCAAACATGATAGAGTTATGTGGTCAAAATTCATAGAAGAAGACCAATAATGCATTTGTGAAGCCTTCCCACGATTTTAGCCACAATTTCCCGCATGTGTCTAGTTTGAGAGATAATTAGGAGGGCATCTCCTAGTATAACCACAAGCCATTGTATTCCAAGAGAGACAGATTGATACAATCCTAGGTATGTTAAAGCATATCGCTCTGCTTGATTGTTAGTAGCATTCCCTATACCACATGAAAAGGTTACATTGTATTTCCTTCGGGATCAAAGAGTATTCCCCCGCCCCTGCCTCCCCAGGATTACCTTTCGAATATCCATCAAAGAAGAGAGTATGGCACTAAAGGCTCAGAAGCCATTTTTGAAAATAACCCTGCTTCATTTCCAACTTCTAGGAATATGTTTGCACATGCATTCCGATAATGGGGCTCAACATCCATGCTTTTTGTGGAAGGATATCTTGTATTCATTGATTCTCATCAACTGCCAGTGTTTCAGTGAGAAGCTTTCTATTAGTTTGCAGATGACTTGCTTCAGTCAAGAGGGCCTTAGCATAAATGACTGTATTTGCTTCCGAGATGAACTTGTTATCAAAACTTTCTCGATTTCGTGCAGCCCATACTTTCCAAAAAATATATTTTGGAAGGGCAGACCAAATTCGAGCCAAGATAGGCTTACCTATTAGTTTCCTCAGATACCTGTCTTTCCAATTGAGGAAGTATCCACTCCAACTATCTGGAAGATAGATAGGCCTATTTAATTCCTTCATGACACAGTATCAAACCTACTTAATGTAGACACAATGGAAAAAGAGATGAGTTATAGATTCTTCTACATTTTTACATAAAATATATCTTGAGGGTCCTTGTATCTACCGTTTTTAAATATTTTTAGAGGTGAGGATTTTCCCATGCACAAGAACCTAGAAAAAATATTTATTTTTGGAAGACCATCCTGCTGCCATATTTTTTTACTAGAGTTGGAGAAGGGAGGATGAGACTGCTCCATATATAGAATTTCATATCCCTCTTTCACTGTGTAAAATCCTCTCTTTCCCTATCCCCTGCTATCATTACTATCTAGACTAAGCATAGCCACTCCATTAAGGGATTGAAGAAGAGCATCATATGGAAATTTCAAGGGGGTTGGAACAACCATGTGTTTCCATCTTGTCCAATTACCTTCAGTGTCCCATTCAGATAAATCATACAGAGTCTTGATTTGAATTTCCATTAGCCAAAATTTTATTATCAATAACCCTGCATTCTGATTAAGAGGGGCTTCTCCTACTTCTCCTAGAACACGATCTTTCCATAAATTTATCCTTTTCCCATTTCCAGGAATCCAATAAAATCCATCTTGAATACTTCTACCAATAGTCTTGCATAATTTCCAGATATTCGATCCATCACCTTTCCATTTGCATTTATCAACATATCATAATCAAGGATGAAAGAAATAATTTTTCCTGAGTATTTCTTTCCACCAAGTTTTTTCTCTGGATACCATAATCCATATTAATTTGGCCCCCATAGCTAGATATATGAACTTTGGATCATGAATGCCAAGTCCTCCATTTCCTTTTGGGGCTTTAACTATGACCCAATTTACCGGATGAAACTTTTTCTTGTTGGATTTTCCCTTTGCCAGAGAAAGTTCCTTATATATTTGCTAAGTTTTTGCATAACACCAATATGAGAAAGTAAATAGGATCATTGAAAGATAGGGAGAGAGGAAAGAACCGACCTGATCAAGACAAATTTTCTAGGTGGATTAATCCACTGCATGCCCCATCTTTGAATTTTACCCTTAATTATTTTGAAATATTATCTCCCATTCAAAATATTTGTCCATTTTGTGAGCAATGGGAATGCGAAGGTATTTGAAGGTGTCTAATTACTAATCCCGACAAATCCTAGCACTCAGGAGATACTTTGCATGAGATGTGGGGAAACATTCTAGCCAAATATTTTCCCTTTTTCATTATTAACTTCTCCTCCTGAGGCATCCAAGAATTGATCTAGCGTCTGTTTGAATTTGTTGGTATTCATCACCGAGGATCCTCCTAATAGAACCACATCATATGCAAACTGAGCATTATTTACTACTTTAACACCCTTGAATATACTTATTCCACGAAGTTTTCCTTCATCCCTTTCCTTTATGATCTTTCTACCCAATGTTTTTGACATAAGAATATAAAGAAAAGGAGAAAGAGGACAACCTTGCTGAAGTCCTCTTGAATCCTGAAAAAATTATGTTGGTCTACCATTGACCAATGGGGAAATACAAGAATGATTAATGCAATCCTTTATCCTCTTGATGAAAATAGGGGAGAATCCAAATCTTTCTAAGACAAAAAATAAAAAACCATGTCGAACTCTGTCAAAAGCATTTGTCATATCTAATTCAATTTCCATTCCCTGTTCTTTTTTGGATACGCTAGAATGATTTTCCTCTTGTACTAAGACTATGTTGTCCACTATCTTCCTTTTTCAACAAAACCTCCCTATCCTTTGGAGATAAGCCTAGGTAACAAATTTTTTCAAGTGATTGGCCATAATTTTTGTTAATATCTTATAGGATGAGTTGCACAAGGAAATTGGCTTGAACCTAGCAAGAGTTGAAGGTTGTTCCTCTTTACGAATCAGGGACAAAAAGGAGGAATTCATGGCACCTTCGATCTTCTCTCTTCCTTTGGTCTAATTCAACATTCTACTGATATCCTTTTTATATTTTACCAATAGGATTTATAAAAATGAATAGTAAATCCATTGGGACTAGGAGCTTTGTCTGGTCCTAGCCCTCTTATAGTTTCTAGTACTTTGGCTTCAATGATATGATTGTTTAACATCTGGTTCTCTGGCTTAGAAATCATATGCGACACATTTTACAACATTTATTCCTTTTCTATAACATATTTACCCCCTTGCTCTGTATATAGATTTTTGAAGTGACAATAAGCTTCTTGTCAAGTATCAACACAGCATCCAACTTTGACTTCATCCTGAATTTGGATTTCTCGTATTATGTTTTTATTTAGTCGAAGTTTTGCCTGATTATGAAAAAATGAGGTGTTCCTGTCACCTGCCTGAAGCCAAAGGGCTCGAGATTTCAATTGCCAAGCTTCTTCTTCTTTCTTGAAAGCTTCATTCGATTTCATGTTCAATCGCTGTTCTTTTTGCAAATGCTCATTAGTTACTTCCAATGTTTCCACTTATTCCTGTAACAGACTTAAATCTCGTTGAAGATCCTCAATTTTTGTGTGGAGATTGATATTGTGATTTTCCCCATGTTTTTAAGGCTACATTTACTAAATTTATTTTTGATTCCCACACATATGCTGGAGATCCCTCTACAATGATAAGGTAAGCCTCTTCTTGTTGCAACCACAAAGGGTTGAATTGAAAAGGTATTGGACCTTGATTTTCCATCTCTTCTAGAGACAACATAATTGGTTTGTGATTCGAGGTTGCATTTGGGAGGATTTTTGTGTTCATCAAGTAACTTGTTTGCAGGAAGGCATTATGAATCATAACTTTTTCCAGTTTGGCAGCAATATGCCTTATGCCTATTCTCTTATTTGTCCAAGCAAAAGTGACTCTCTTTGGATTTATATCCACCAGATCAAAATCTCCTATCAAATCTTCAAGGTTTTCCCCAAATGGATCTCTTACTAATGAGCCTCCTCTTCTCTCTTTATGCAAGATGGTTGCATTAAAATCTCCAGCTATGATGTTGCATTGGCATTCTCTAAGTGTATTTAGTGAGAACTAGAATCCTAGCTTGTAATTATATTGCATAGGTCCACATACATTACAAATTTTGAGAATATCCCTAGAACCAGTAACATCTAGTTCTACTAGGATCCAATTACTGTTTTCTTTTTGATGCCGGAGTGTGAAATTCTTCTTATCCCAATATATTTCCAAGCCTCCTAAGGCCCCTAGAGAGCTCATGGCAATCCTAGTGCCATTTTTCCATTTTTTTTGAAATACTTGATTAGCTTCGTTTGCCTCCATTTTTGTCTTTAAGATTAAAAGAAGGGAGAGTATTTCTTTGTGGACCATAGTTTGGATTGCTTCTACTTTCTGCTTTTATCCCAAACCTTTACAATTTCAAGAGACAATATTCATTATTTTTTAGAATGTGATTCGGATTTACTTTTGTCTTCCACTTTTTCCCCTTTTTTACTTGATGTTGTTCCCTTTATGAGCGTATCAAGAGAGGCATGCTTTCCCATATGATTTTCTCTGTCTTATTCCTCTTCTCTGAGCTACTGATGTGACCTTATTACTGATTTTTTATGTACCAATATGTCATCTTCCATGTCCTCTGAGGATTCATCTTGTGATTGTTGTCTAGTCACCACCCCTGTAAATTCACCTTGATCACTATTCAGATGTATGTTTCTTTCCAGTATTGGTTGCAAGGGGAGAGCATAGATATAATCCTCCATTCCTATCTCTTCCAAAGTTGTTTGAAGGACAATGGATTGATTTTCTTGAAGGTGCTCTTCTGCCTGTTCTGTTTGACATTCATTATCTCTTGCATAAACTAAGGGTTGAAATCAATTTGATTGAGAGGGTTTTGATATATTTATTTTTTCAGGACTTGTATGAATTTGTTTCTATTTTTTTGTTACATGCTTCCATCCCTTCACTTGCGCTTTCTCTTTTTCCTTCACCACATTTCTTGAACAATCTATTGCGAAGTGACCATATTCATGCCGTGATTTACATTTAAAGGGAAAATGATTATAGTCCACTTTTTGAGCATGCATCTAGATTTCCATGATAAGATTTATAACCTCTGGTAACCCCTTATCCAGATCCACCTCAACAAAAATTCGAGCACTAGAGAACATGGGGGGTTTAGGTTCATATTTATCAATATAACGATCTAAATAATTTCCTATGTCTGCCAAAACTTCATCAGACCAACAATGTAAGGGAAGATGAGGTAACTTTACTCAAACCGGGACAACATAGGGGATATCATTTTCAGGGTCAAAATACATGTTCCAACTATTCAAATACATACCTAGCGGACCCATGAAGTATAGTCCATTTCGAAAGATCATATCTCGATCCACTTTGTGCTCAAAGAGGAAGGCATAATACCCCCTTCCACAGAAATGATGTTTCATCCTCCCTGGCAATAGCGGCCTCATATTTTTCTTAGCCATAAATCCATAGCCCTTGTAGAAGGCCAGAGTCCCATAAATATTCCCACCAATCCTTTCTTAGTTAACCCTAAGGCTTTCATTTTCGCAGATGCAGAGGTAATCTTGATTTTAGAGGCAATTTCCCTCTTTACAAATTGAGTTGATGAGGCCTACTAGGGATTCACGACTTTCTGCATAGCTGCTAAACAGGATTCGTTCAATAATATATTCGGGTCTGGATCTGGGGGATCCATGGCCACTGTAGCATCCTAGTCAACTGAAACATAATGTCAGTGACCTAGTTTGCCAGAAAATTGCAAAGCGTTTCTTTTGCAAGTTACAAAAAATATTTCAAAGCATCGATTATCATAACCTATTATCAATGCATCATAACTCTTAAAAAAGATTCATATTCTATCTCCTTTTGTTATGAATTCTTAAATTAACTTTTTAATAGTAATAAGTGAGTTTTATTAATTAACATTTTAAATAAACAATTCTCTATTAAGTGAATTTTTTTATTAGTAATTAAATCCCTAAATTGCTTTAAATTTAATATTTTTTATTTAAAATAAAATGAGAATTCTAATTTACTCATTCTCAAATTTGAAGAGTTCTATTCGCTTTTTCTGATTTTATACCCTAGCTTGAATTTTATCAGGATTCCCTCCCAATAATTTGATTAACCAACCAATGTAAGGATTGAGGCTTTGGAGTTTGGATCTGCATCTTATGTATTAATCAAGTTAAATTGGCAGCTCTTACTTTCAACTCATTGTCCTAATGATGATCCTACTTTGGACTCGAAACATTGAAAAGAAAAATTCTTACCCTAGATTATCCGGAAGAAGCTCACTCTAAAATGAAAACCACAGAACCCTTTGAACTAAAATTATAAGCTTCGGTTTTCGATGATAGTTTTAGGAAAGGTTTTTTTTTGAGATTAAGGTTTGCTTTAAAGTATCTAACAAATGTTTGAAGTAGCTTGTGTTAGAATTTTAAATTTCCATGAAGGGAGTATTAATGTTAGCTTTTTCAATTTCCACAAAGGGAAGGTATCACCTAAAACATGTGCTAAGACTTCAGGGCATGGAGGTTCACTGTGGTATGAGGGGTTAATGATTTCGATCTAACATCCATTCATATTTGAACTTAATTATTGTTATGCAATTTTGTATTATTCATATTATATGTAGATTCAAAACATAGAGCGTATCCATTCTAGTATAAAGTAAAAAAATGATTAACAGACCGGTGATTCATATAGAATACATAAAACATAATTTTTAAAAGAAGGGGGGCCCTCATTGTAGCATCCAAAACCAATTGATATTCACACTCATAATAAGAACATTGGTGACTCATGATAACAACTTAACAACAATTGTAGAGACTTGTTTAACCACTCACATATAACTTGTATTTATTTGACATCCAATTATATATAAATAACAATGTTCAAGAAAAACTTATTTAAATAAATGATTTAGTCCAATAATAATACTTCATATTTAAATTAAATAAAAAAACTCTAAAAAATAACAGTATTGTTGCTTGATTTATCTTGAGTGCATAGCTAACAAGATCCTTTTCTCCTAACCGCCCTACCAACTTCTATGGGTACTCTCCTTCCCCAAGGACTCCTGAGCTGCAATGGCGCTGCATGAAGGATTACCAAGTAGAAAATATAATGAGGAGTAGTATAACCTACTTGTGAAGCTTCCCAAGTCCAACTAGAAACTACTATCACTTCCAAACTCTCAAAACAATCACCAATTTTCTTCAGAAATAACATGCAACATTGGGGTGTTGCCCAATCCCTTTCTCATGTTTTCCTTTTATAAGACTTGTGGTCCAAGCCACTTGTATTTCCATGCATAATTAGCTTTTATTTAATTAACTAATTATCTAATATTCACCCACCCACGTGCCAATCCATGCACAAAATTCCTTTCATTTTAAATAAAAAGATCATTATTCATCATTTACAACCTCTTTTCCTATAATTATTATTCATTGTCCCATTAATATTCTCCCAACAAAATTTAGTGGGTGCACATGTATTTACGGTTTTTTTTTAATAAAATTTTTAAATTACCCTTCTTTAATTTAACTCACCCATTCCCAAAATATTATGGAAAAGATTAAAAAAAGGATAAAAGAGGGAAAATGGAAAAGTGAAAAGTGAATGCGCTGGAAAAACGAGTAAATTATAAAAGAGATTGGGAGGGAAAATAGGGGAAAATAAATGAAAACATATATTTTTCAAAAGACAAATCCATTACCCTTGGTTTCATGATCACGGTGGAGGGAAATTTATAGTCTACCTGTTTCCATTGAGAGTTGTTTACTCAGTAATCAACTTGTCCAACTTGATCCTCGATTTTAGTAAGGGCGCGTAATGAAATATTTTGCATATTTGCATGGAATCTCTTCGTTTTTCTAGTGAAACTTTAGTTGTGATTCTATTTTCTCTATAGGTATCATGCCATAGAAAAGTGGGTGTTCCAGAACTGAGAGGGTTCATTGCCACCTTCCTTTCTCCCTGAATAACTGTTGAGGTAATCAATCATCTCCATTCCAAAAGCAATTCATGTACTGAGAATGTTTATTCTTAGATTTGAACCGTCAGATTGATCTTCTATTGTTTCCAAGAGCTTGTGATAGTTTGTCTTGAATTCTAGGGATTTCTTTGTGTGAAGCTGTATTTCCAAAAAGTGACCCTACTGGTTAGTTGTTCATGTTTCTTTTCCGGGTTTCAACATTGTGTCCTAGGGTTTGTGCTATTATAACATTGTTATAGGGTTTATTTTTCCAAGGCATTTTAATTATGTGAGAGATCATCTGTTGGCAGTCCTGTGTGATGATCTTCTTATGGAGATTGTATTAGGATTTCCTCTGGAGCATTTTATCTATAAATCAATATTGGGTTCAATGTGAATTTGAAGTTCTGTTGTTGGTTGAGATTTTAGCTAGCTTCCAAATGTTTGAAATGGAATCTAGAACAAACTTTTTTTGTTTTTAATAGAAACGGCTAGCCAACTTTGATTATATAAAAAGAAGGAAAATCCATAGCGTAGATTGATCAGATTGCTCCCATAAAAGGAAGACATCCATCAAACCAAGTTCATCATGTTCTAGCTGATAACTATCATTGTGTCTTCCTGTCCTATGAAAATTGTAACATCTTATGAACTGC
Organism: Larix kaempferi; assembly: GCA_027924585.1. Classification (NCBI taxonomy): domain Eukaryota; kingdom Viridiplantae; phylum Streptophyta; class Pinopsida; order Pinales; family Pinaceae; genus Larix; species Larix kaempferi. Next base: position 7,602,913 of record BSBM01000079.1, read on the forward strand.
CCTAGGAGAAGTATGCAGAAGTAAAACATTGCTATGGTACTGCCTTATACAAAAAATGGAGTTTCAAACTTTCCAGGTTACCAAAATTGCAGCTAGTGCCTATTCTATGAGTTCCATAAACCTTAAACATGCTATTAAAAAGTATTAAAAACATAACAGAGCTAGAGAAGGTCCAACCCGAGACCAGAACCGACGAATCAATTACTGCAGACCAATATCCATGGCAGCGCCGACGAAGTCTGCTACCCCGTTCTTCTCTGTGTCGAGGTCCACAAAATTTCGTGCGTTTTCCATGAACTTCTGCAATTTCTCCATTTTCCTGTTGATGTCTTCCAGATCTCTGCCAGAAACTTTGTGCTTGTGAGCCTTATGAGGATAAGCTAGACCTAGGGTCTCTTCCATGTGTTCAAATTTCTCAGCAATGCTCTGGTACTAATCTTTTTTCTCGGAGTGAGTAGCATATGCCAAGATTGTAAAGGCGAGTTAAGATTTTCTTATGCTCTAGGTTCTCACTTCTAATCGTCCTGACTTGTAGCTCCAGCTCCTGCAAGCGGTCCAAGAATTCCACTTCATATTTTGAAATGCTGCGATTCCCAGTCTGCCCCTGCACATTCCCAACCCCCGCGTGCCTGCAACAAGGACCGAGCCCAGGGTTTCTCTCAGCCTCTGCCGAGTCTCCCCTCATTTCATCCAGCTGCAAACCTCGGCTGCAACCGCCATTAGGGCCTCTCCCCACCTTGAAGCACCTTCCACATTTATGAATCACTTCGTCCCTTCCCTAAGGATTCCCAACACTATGGTAAAACATGTCACCCCGCCCCTGAGGACGCCCAACACCATGTCGATCCATACTCCTGCCAACATAGAAATTCGAAACAACGAGCAGCACATGCAGAGCTTTGAAGCCGACGGGATGAAGTTTGGGAAGCATCCATAAGCATAGATATACCACAGCACCCAGCCCGCATGCCGACCAACTGGCAGGTTGGTTTAATGCCTTAAATTCGAGCATGTAAGGGTAGTATATGAGGAGTGAAGGAGTCATTGAAATTCCAAGGGAGAAGTCCCAAAAATTTAAAAATTTTGACCCTCTAAAGTATTGAATCCGATGAGATATAGTGGGCCAATAGAAGGGGGCATGAGCCCAAATATTTAAGACTAACCTTAGTCTAGGGGATCCAAGAATTTTCCAAGGCATCATTGTTGTAACTTAGAACACCATAGGAGAGCTTGACTCCGATATTTTCCATTTCGTCAGCTTGACCGTTTAGTCCTCGCAAAATATGTAGAAATGTAAGTTCATGAAACTCTTTGCTGATGCAGAGTAGGAGATGATGCATTTTTGAGGTGGGGTCTTTTCTTTTTCCGACTATACATCTAGCTTCTCTGATAATGATAAGGGAGTCTCCTAAGACCGTAAGCTTCGTTATTCCCGGATTGATAACAATCTCCAGCCCTTTGATGAGACCAAGCCACTCTACTCCATTATTGTTTTTTCTTCCTATGCTCCAGAAAAACTCCTTCTGCTTTTTCCCCTTGGAGTCAAAAATTACTCCCCCCGCACCTGCCAACCCAGAATCTAGAACAAACTTTTACAAGTTGCATACATGGAAATTAAACTCATTTATTCTAGAAAAACATTTGAGTTGTGCCTACTGCAATAGCAATGATCCACACACAGTAACGAGCCAGAAAGATCCATTGGGAATCCTTTTAATTATAAGAAGTAAAGGGGCACTTCATGATCTTCCTAGTAAAGGTAAAAAAGTAAGACCCCCTCCAATGTATCCTAGTAGAGCATCCCAATGAGAAACCTACTTCATTCTACTCAACTATAAAAACTGAGGCGCTGGTATATCAATTTGATCATCGATGCCCAGTTGTGACAGAAAAAATATATGATATATAATAGGTGGTTGGGACTATAGATGTGTACCATGCGTACCCGGTCGTGTGTTTTTTTTGTTTGGAATATTGAGTATATCTACTTGTTTCTTTTGCATTTGGACTATTGTTTAAAGTTGAAGAAATTAGCTTCATGTATTTCCTGTTGGAGACGGTTTATGCGCATATACAACATATGCCTTACCAAACCAGTTCAAAAACATGCAAGAACAATGCTTACATTCACTTATATTGTCTTTAAACTATAGGCACCATGGAAGAGAAATGTTATCTAGAGCTTCGAAATGAAAGACCCAAAAACATGAGTTGCTTTGTGGAAATGGTTACATCATAGGTCGTAAGAATGTGATTGCATGCCATAATGAAATTATGAATAGTTCAATTGTTGACCATTGTGACAACATTTCTTGTGAATGTCTAAGACTAACCTTGTTTCATTTGATAGCTGGAAGTTTTACTAACAACATGTTTGTTTTTCAACCTTGTATTTTGGTGTAGGTTGCGTTTCCTCAAGGAATTGTTCCATTTGTATTTGCATGGGAGTACAATATGCATTCTAATATTCTCAGCACAGTGTAAGAATAATTGACTTTTCATTCCACATGAAAATTGAGTTGTCACCAAATATTAGAGCCCATGTATTAATATTTTTGTGGGGAAATAAGATATACCAGCATAGATCCAAATCCTAGGCTCTATCAAGCGCCGAAAGGGATCAAATCTCCCAAGGTGCAAACCTATCCTTGAATAGCTCCTTGAGTGCAATACCAAAGCCACCTAATCCTAAGCTCTAAAGTCTCTAATTTAAGTCTCATATTTACTTTTTACTTTGTATTATTCTTTTTTGTTTACTTTGTATTATTTTGTTACTGGACAAAGTTTGACAAACACTCTAAAATCTCATATTTACTTTTTATTTTGTATTAAAAGTAAAAAGCAAAGTCTCTAGTTTAAGTATCATATTTAATTTTTACTTTGTATTATTCTTTTTTTGTTTATCACCGAAATAATATTTATCACCTAATCCTAAGCTCTAAAGTCTCTAGTTTAAGTTTCATATTTACTTTTTTACTTTGTAGTATTCTTTTTTGTTTATGGCCGACATAATATTTATTACTTTTTACTTTGTATTATTCTTTTTTGTTTACTTTGTATTATTTTGTTACTCGACAAACACTCGACACATGTTACAAGATCTCCCTCATACTGGGCTGTAGAGCGCCTCTTGGCACAAAAATAATATTGAAATTTTAGGTTGTAGAGTGATAATTTGCTGTACAAGAATTATGAAAAAGAGAACTAAGAATACTCGAGGTAATGATGAAGTGAAGAAAATAAGAATGCAAAATGTGAATTACATTTAGCATGACCCTATCAATCATTAAGACAAGCTCTATCACTTCATTGCTTGCCATTAGACCACACTCTGATGGGTAACTTCTATAGTCATTTTGCTTTCATTGTTGTAATATTGTTTAAGAAGTACTTTTAAGCCAAAATTATATAACTTAGTCTAATAGATAATTTGTCTATTCAAAACCTTGATACATCTATTATTAAAAGGGAAACAATTGTTATCCTTTAACATGCTAAGACATTGATTACATCAAAATAACCTTCTCCCTTCCTATCCCTACAAGTAGAGCAAGTGCCATGAGATCTAGCTCCTACATCTGGCTTATCACAAGTTTAAGGCATTCAGATGAGATGAACATTGAATAGCTATATTTTTTCTATGAATTAGTCCATAGGTCAATGCTCTGGCTTTGGTCTTCTAGGTTGCTAAAGTTACTTCCCGGTTATAAACCTGAAGCTTCGATTGGAAGACTAGTGTTGTTTCTTAGTTAGTATGACTAGTTTGTGAGTTTTTAGATTTAGATGAAATGAAAAAGACCATCATAGGTCAGTAATTGCTTCGAATTTTCCTTCCAAAATGTGCAAATAAACTTCTTGTGTCCTTGTTAGGTTAAATACCCATTTGGTTAGTAATCTCAATCTTATATTCCCTTCCCGTGGAAATCTCATCTCAATTTGCTTTCTTCTCTCTCGGTGAAATAGAAACAAGAAAGATGGTTACTATTTTTAACATTTATGAAATTAGTGATAATAAACATACTTCAAAGTCCCAACACCCTGATAATGCCTCATTGACTTTGTCTTCACATACTGTCTTGTCATTGAACTTTAGTCTACCTATGTCAATAACCATTTTGACTATCAGAGTCAACTGTGATGATTGCATTTTTTTGACATGGGTGCCTACTAAAATATGGTGTTATGTTTGAGTCCTAAGCTTTACTTATTCAAAATCAAAATGCGGATTTTTATCAGTGTTTTATTGGAACATATCATATTATACCTAGAGACTAGCATATATGTATGCTTTACTCATTGGAATTATATATGATATAAAAAGGACAATTAACGATTGGGGGTGCTGATCAATATATTTAATTAAATATGCTAAGATCAAAATTTTGCCTATGCAATTGGATTTTGGGGACATTTTCTTTATATATTATGTTACTATGAGAGGAGAGAATTGAGCTCAGAGCTAATACTTCATTTGTTTGATGTAGGGTGATATTTGGCATGATTGCGTCTTTGACAATAAGGCTATTATACTATGCGCTTATTGGATTATCAACTAGGTTTTGAACCTTCAAATGAAGCTGAGGAAATGATTGAAATTGAAACCAAGTAGCAACGCTGGTAGATTAGCCGCAGTACCAATGTCTTTTACTGAATTTCTGGCCAGGAAACACTATCCCAATATCTTGTAGAAACAAAGTGGTTTATAGTCCTCACCCCCATATTATATCCATCTCCTTTGAAGGAGACATACAATTGGAATCATGATACACCAAGATGCCAGACTCTGGATGTCAATGGAATTACCCCCCATCAGGTGTTTCTGCTAAATACCCACTAACATAAATAGGAGTGATATGGGTTGTCACTTGATAATTTGCCTCAATTTGTTCTCTTTGATAAAAATTTTGTTATCACTGGAAGCCCTGAAATTTTATCGGATAGTATTCAGTTGGTATGTCCTTGACATTTTCCTCGCCAAAAAATTGCTCTCTGAAAAATTTAAGAATTTCCAAGTCCAAAATTTACAGGAAATTTATGTAAAAAATAATATTGTACAAAACTTTGAAAGGCATTTCATGCATATGCATTGTTTCTTATGGTTATTATTGTCATAATAGACAATCAAGGTATCATTATATGCCCCTGCAGTCAACTAGAATAGATTAACTTGCAACAAGGTTCCATTACATATCATCTTTCATTAAATACCAAACAGTTTATAACCTATAGATATCTAATTTTTCATAAATAGAGACTGACCATTGTTTTAGTTGGAATTCCAGAATATATTGCAGACAATGTCAATTGGCTATAAGAACTTTAGAAATAAAATTAGGAGTGACGCTGCATTTGTAGTTGTATGTTAAGCCCTAAATATGGGCACATTCCCCCCTATATTGTGGTTCATTACATTAGTTTTGATGTCAGCTTTGGTCCATTAGTGGTAATTGTCATTAGTATGGTTATATTATTTATGCCGGTTTGGGTCTGTTAGTTGGGATTGTACCCCTTAGTCTCCTATATATAGGAAGGAGACCTTTCATTTGGAGTATCTTGTCTTGTCTTGTCTTATGTACTGAGTACATTGTATAAGGAGGTTTCCCCCTCGAAGATGATTTTTATTCAACTATTTTATTCAATAAAGTTATGGAGTACTCTTTATGATCTATTTCTGCTCTTTTTGGAAATTTGTTGCATAACATTTGGTATCAAAGCCCTTTCCTCGGGATTGGTTTCTTCAAAACGAGTCATCTTGTAATTTTCTCTATAAGATTTTTTATACAAGGGTTCAGAGAGCGAGACTTAAAACCCATCTATAAAAATGTCCAAGCTAACTGTGATCCAAGTTTCAGATCCTGAAACATTACAAGTTCAGAGATATTTTCTCCAGAAGCTAGGGTTTCTAACTAGTCCAAAAACTAGTCTAAAACATGTGTTCTGGTAAAAAATGTCATATCTAGGGCATGAAAGATCCAAATTGAGTGATACCTATTGCATATGAAATAAGACGGACCACAGTATCTATGGTAGGTTTTTCAACCTCAGATACAAAATATTGGACACGTGGTAGACCATACAAGTTCTCTATTTTGGAAGGACCAAAAAATAAGAAGTGTTGGGAGATTCTCAACAAATTCTTATTGGTAAATCCAAATTAGGTTAGAGCCATGGCATTGGAAAGAGGATGCATCAGGATACAAAAATACAAAGTTCAGACCCATAGGAGCAGAAATTTAAAATTTACATCAGTTTCAAGTTGGCCTTAAAACAACCTTCCAATCAGGGTTTGAAAAGGTACGCCATTTTTAATTTTGATTAACTTTGAGTAGAAGGATCTAATTATGGTGACACATAAGGTCTGATATCTATTTATATTGTTCAGAATTCCACCAAAAGGAATTCCAAAGACTCACACTCCATCCAAACCGTCGGAGGATCCATCCTTGACGTATGATGAAAGGGAAGACCTCTCTTTTTGAGTGTCCCAGTTGGAATATATGATTAAAGGGTTTGTGAAAAACGTTGATTGGGATAATATAGAGGAGAAGTTGAATAAAATGGAGGAAAATATGAAAGGTTTGGTAAGAACAGTTGATTTTATACTCAATCTAGAGGAGAAGTTGATGTGGAATATGACAAATATTGCTAATCTCATACAAAATTCAAGGGATACTCTTCCTATAGGTGATGATGTGTTCCAGGATACTCAGGAGGATAAATATAATTCTCATGTTGAGAAACCTTCCATGAATAAGAATATTCCAAGAGGAAATGATTCTGGTAATGGAAGTCATCAGGGATGGTCACCAAGGGGTACCCAACTTCCCAAGATTGACATGAGAAAGTTTGATGTAAATGATCCAATAACATGGATATTCCAAACGGAGCAATTCTTTGATCTACACCAGGTTCCAACTTTGCAAAAGGTAACTATTGCATCATTATATTTAGAGTCCGATCAATTTGTATGGTACCAATGGCTTTGTGACCGTAAAAAAGACTCTATTATATATTGGTCTATAGTCACCGAATAATTGATTGCACATTATGGGGATATTAATAGAAATACCTTCTTTATCCAGTTAATAAATGTCAAGCAAAAAGGTCCAGTTGCAGAGCACATCAAACAGTTTCAGAAGCTAAGTCTTAGAGTGAAGAACATTTCATAAGATAATCTATTGGATCTTTTTATTGACACCTTGAAGTATAACATCCAACATAAGGTGCGTCTCTTTGAACCACCATCCTTGTAGAAGGCCTTCATGATGGAAATGAAGGTTGAAAGTAAAAAAATGACGATGGCTACGAGAAAGAGCACCTCCAACACATACTGAGAGAATGTTGTTACTTCTTCTAACTGACCTCAAAGGTTGACACCTCAACAACTAAATGAAATAAGAGAAAAAGGCCTATGCTTTAATCGTGACAACAAGTATAGTAAGGGACATAAGTGTGGCGAGAAGAAATTATTTTACATAGATTGTGAAGACGAAGAACCAAAAGAACAAGAAGCATCTCTAGATGAAGAAATATAAGATACCACTTTAGAAGAGATTACTCCCACCATATCATGTCATGCATTGGATGGAATTGGCAATCTTCAAACTCTCAAGATTGAAGGATTTATCAAAAAGAAAAAGGTAACAGTGTTGATTGATTCTAGTAGTACTCATAATTTCATTCGCTATAAATTAGCAAAAGCTCTCAATTGCTTTGTATATACAGCACCAAAGTTTCAAGTAATGATTGCAGATGGAGGAACTATCAATTGCTCAGGGAAATGCCATAATATAAATCTTACTATGGGGAATATGTATTGAATAGTCCAATGATTGCTATTCCAGTGGGTGGTGCTGATGTTGCCTTAGGAGTTCAATGGTTACAATCCTTGGGAACTGTGGCTTTTAATTTTCAAAAGATTTTAATGAAATTTTTATGGGAAGGAAAGGAATATAAATGACAAGGTATCATAGGGAAACCAAGCAAGGTGATAAGCTCTAATGGTATGGAAAAATTGAGGAAAAAGGGACATCAATGTGTAATTGCACAATTATGCTCATTAGATGTTCAAACATCTAAGCCTCCTATTTCCCCAGATATCCAAAGGGTCATTAATAAGCATTCCAAGGTATTTGAAGATATTCCGAAAGGTCTTCCACATGTCCGAGATTTTGATCATGCTATTCACTTAATCCTAGGAAGTGTTCCTCCTAACATCAGACCTTACAAATACCCTTATGGACAGAAGATTGAAATTAGGCGTATGGTTGAATAAATATTAGAGGATGGAATAATAAGGCCTAGCCAAAGTTCTTACTCTGCACCAGTGGTAATGGTACACAAGCCGGATGGATCATGGCGTATGTGTACATATTATAGAGAGATCAACAAGATCACCATTAAAGATAAGTTTCCCATTCCTGTCATTCATGAATTGCTAGATGAATTACATGGAGCAATTTTCTTCACAAAGTTGGATCTTTGTTCTGGGTATCATCAAATTAGAATGAAGGATGAAGACATACCAAAAACAACATTCAGAACTCATGAAGGTCATTATGAATTTCTATTCATGACATTTGGTCTCACGAATGCGCCTTCCACATTTCAAGGTTTGATGAATTCTATTTTCAAGCCTTTTCTTAGAAATTTTTTGTTAGTATTATTTGATGATATACTAATCTATAGCAAGTCTTGGGAATAACATGTTCAACATGTTGATAGGTTACTACAACTACTACAAGAGCAACAACTATGTGTAAAACCTTCCAAATTTTTGTTTGGGGTGATGGAGGTAGAGTATTTGGGTCATATTGTATCTCATGAAGGTGTCAAGTTAGACCCTAACAAATTTAAACCCATGATATACTGGCCGATCCCAAACAACTTGAAGAATCTTTGAGGATTCTTAGGTCTGACAGGGTACTACCGCAAGTTTGTTCGAAATTATGGAAGAATAGCAACGCCTCTACAACATTATTTAAGAAAGATGCATTTTCTTAGACTCCATATGCAACTCAAGATTTTGAACAACTTAAACAGGCAATGTGCACATCTCTTGTATTGGCCACACTAGACTTCACAAAAACCTTTATTGTGGAATGTGATGCTTCAGGAAATGGAATTGGCACTGTTCTAATGCAAGAAGGATACCCAATTGCTTTCACAAGTCATCCAATCAAGGGAAATAACTTACAAAAGCACATTTATGAGAAGGAAATGTTGGCAATGCTACCCGCTGTTAAGAAAAGGCGTCCTTACCTAATAGGTAGGCACTTCAAGGTCAAAAAATATCATGATAGTCTTAAATACTTCTTGGAATAGAGAATATATTCAGAAGAGAAACAAAAGTGGTTAACCAAGATGTTGGGATATGAATTTGAAATCATCTATAGAAAGAGGAAACTTAGTGTGGTGGCAGATGCACTCTTCAGAAAAGATGAAGATGTTGGGGCATTACGTTGTTCCATTTCCATTCTATAGCCAGATTGGGTAGTATCAACAAGGGAAGAATGGAAAAAATACCTATCCATGTGGACGCTCATTCAAAAGCTACAGAATGATCCCAGTGTATCATATACTTTTGCGTGGAAAAATGATTCACCACGGTATAAGGATCACTTATATTTATGCAAAAACTCCCAACTCAAGCAAAAGGTCCTTTCAGAATTACTCGCCTCTCCTATAGGTGGGCACTCAGGATTCCTGAAAACTTACCACAGGGTCAAGAAGGAATGTTTTTGGGAAGGTCTTAAATTTGATGTTCAAAGGTTCATTGATGAATGCTTGTTTTCCAACAGAATAAGGGTGAAACAATTAAGAACCCAAGACTTCTACAACCATTAGACATACCTTGCCAGTGCTTGGAGGAAGTCTCCATGGATTTTATCACATGTCTACCCAAGTACGAAGGAAAGAATTTTATTATGGTGCTTATTGATAGAATCAAGAAGTATGCGCACTTTTGTGCACTCTCTCACCCTTTTAATGCAAGTACAATCGCTGCAGCCTTTATGGAAATTGTTCAGAAGTTACATGGAAATCCAAAGATTATTGTAAGTGATAGAGATCCAATTTTCACTGTAAAATTTTGGACTGAATTATTTTCTTGTTTGGGTACTCAATTGGCTCACAGTTCATCTTATCACCCTCAATCTGATGGAAAAAATGAGTTAGTGAACAAGTGTTTGGAAGGCTATCTTCGTTGCTTTGCATCTGATAAACAAACACAGTGGGTGAAATGGATGTCTTTGGAAGAATGGTGGTACAATACTTCTTTCCATACATCATAAAAAATGACTCCATTTATGGCACTTTATGGGTACCAGCCTCCATCTATCACATCTCCCTTAAAAGGAAAATCTAAATTTCAAGCCATGGAAGATCCCATAGAGGACCAACAAGAAGTTCTCCAGATAATTAAGGACAACTTGACTATGTCAAAAAACAGGACGAAACAACGAGCTGATCAACATCGCAATGAAAGGAGTTTTGAAGAAGGGGATTGGGCATTTCTCAAGCTACAACCTTACAAACATATGTCTCTCAAGCAACTAAATAAGGACAATAAATTATCACCCAAGTATTATGGTCCTTATAAAGCGTTGCGGGAGATTGGTAGTATGGCTTACAAATTAGAGCTCCCTTCATCTTCAAGAGTACATCTAGTTTTCCATGTTTCTTGCTTAAAGAAGGTAATAGGAGACAAGATCCCAATTCAAACAATCTTGTCGGAGCTTGATGAAGAAGGAAAACTCATATTGGAACCTGAAAAAATCACTGAAACACAAACTAAATGGCTACGAAATCGTGCTATTACTGAGTACCTCATAAATTGGAAGAACTTACCAGTTGAAATTCGACATGGGAAGATGAGTCCTTCATACAGAGGCATTCGCAACTAATCAAGCATTGAGGACAACACTTTCGTGAAGGGGAGGGGCATGTTAAGCTCTAAATATGGGCACATTTCCCCATATATTTTGGTTCATTGCATTAGTTTTGATGTCAGCTTTGGTCCATTAGTGGTAATTTTCATTAGTATGGTTATATTATTTATGTCGGCTTGGGTCAGTTAGTTGGGATTGTACCCCTTAGTATCCTATATCTAGGAAGGAGACCCTTCATTTGGAGTATCTTGTCTTGTCTTGTCTTGTCTTGTGTACTTAGTACATTGTATAAGTAGGTTTCCCCCTCGAAGAGGCTTGTTATTCAATTATTTTATTCAATAAATTCGTGGAGTACTCTTTATGATCTATTTCTGCTCTTTTTGGAAATTTTTTGCATAACATCGTAGGAATTATGATTCTTCTAAGTTTCTCTTGATCATGACATGTAAATCTTACTGCAAATGAATCATAGAAATTTTTGAATGACAAGATTATTCATGACTCTTCAACCTAGACTTATAGCATGCGGGAAATTAAATGCAATCTTTGGAATGGTTCCTCATTTCCTTACTGGACCGGGATTTATGGAAGTTGCTTCAGTTGTAGTTGGCCTTCGAGGCCACATTTTGCGTATTGCAATTGTGCAGGTGAGGTCTTCTTTCTTTCATTTGATAATGCCCCTGTTTTTCTTTCTCTTTACTCACTTCCATTTGCTAAAACTTATGTCAAAAGAATTTTGTTGAGAATTTTCTTTCAAATGCATTTTGATAACATTTAGTTTAGAGAAATATATTGAAATAGGAAAATTGACCATTCAGATTTAAATAGAATTTGTAATGTGTCAAAGAAACCTCTCCAACATAGAATTGTAACTAGAAATGATCTATGGTTTGTTGAGTTTGGTCGTTTATCGAATAACCCAACTGGCAAACATTCAAGGATATTTATTTTATCATGGACATAGCTTAAGGCTTATGAAACTTAATAATGCATTAAAAAAGGAAGACCTCTCCAGTTTATCCTAGTAGAGTATCCCAATGAGCAACCAAATTCATTATACTCAACTATAAGTACCAAGGCCTTCGTATATCAATCTGAACATCGATTCCCAATTGTCACAGAAAAAATACATTATATATAACAGGTGTTTGGGGATACAATTGTGTACCATGTGTAATGGGTTGTGTGTTTTTTCTGTTTGCAACAGTGAGTATATCTGCTGGTTTCTTTTGTACTTTGGACTATTGTTTAAAGTTGAAGAAATATTCATGCATTTCCCATTGGAGAAGGTTTATGTGCATATACACTATATTCCTTACCAAATCAGTTCAGAACCATGCCAGAACAATGCTTACATTCACTGCTAGTGTTTTTAAACTATAGGCACCATGGAAGAGACATGTCATTCAGAGCGTAGAAATGAAAGACCCCAAAACATGATTTTCTTTGTGGAAATGGTTACATCATAGGTCTTAAGAATGTGATTGCATGCCAAACTGAAATTATGATTAGTTTAATTGTTTACCATTGTGACAACATCTCTTGTGAGTGTCCGAGACTAACCTTTTTTCATTTGATAGATGAAAGTTTTACTAACAACATGTGTGTTTTTCAACCTTTCTTTTGGTGTAGGGTGCACTGCCTCAAGGAATTGTTCCATTTGTATTTGCAAGGGAGTACAATATGCATCTTGATATTCTCAGCATGGTGTAAGAATAAGTAAGAGTACCATATAATAAGGCTCCAATGGTGAACTTCTAGGATACCAAAAGATATGGTACATGGTTCTAGTACATGATTACTTACATATATTGAAACACAGAAAATTAAGAAATAAGATACAAACGGATCAAATTCAAAAAGTTAGCTTGTTGTATTAATGAGGACAAAGTCTTTTAATATTTTATAATGGATCCACTTAAGCTAACTATATAACCGAAATAAATAATAAACTAATTGCATACCAGTTCAAAGATAAAATGAATATTGAATGATGGAAATCAATAACAAAATTTAACTATTTTCATTAAGAAATATTTGTGAAGAGGGAGTGTGCTTTCCTAGGGAGACTCTTACTCAATCACCAAGTTTTCTTTGAAGTTTTCTACCTTCACACCACCTTTTTTTTAGTACTATATATAAGATTAGATGCTTCTTTGCTTGGAATTCATGACCCCACACTATGATCCTAGACGAAAAGAAAGTGACACTTCTCATTCATGGATCAAGCTTTAGCTCCTCTAGTTTTTGAAGAAATGCTACACTCATAGCTTGTGGTTCAATCTCAAGGCTTTAAATTTGACAGGCACATGTTCTTCTCTAAGCATGATAGCTTTATGATGGGTGAACTACTCAATTCATGGATTTTCACTTGCAATGTAATGGCATAATCCAAATATCTCCTCAATAATCCTTCTAGGCTGAATATAGGCTTTGCTTTTATGCAAAGATTGGCTAATATAGAGTAGCTTAGATACTTTTATTGATACCATTTTTGGCATATTCTTGTGGAAGATTATGGAATAGACTACTTATACTTATCCACTCTTTTCTTTTGGCTATCTCCTCATGTCACTGTGTTGGGATGGTTTAGTTTGAGCTTCTGGAAAGAGTTGGAATTAACAGGATGTTCAAACTTCAAACATGAATCAATAGCTTCCTTTGTGGTTAAAAATAGTGTTGCTGGTATGCCATTTTAAACTAGTGAATAAAGTGGAAGTGGATGCTACCTATGGATGCTCATATCAAATGTCAAATTGCTCATATACAATAATTTATTCACACTTTGTATTTTTATGTGATATAGTATGAAAATCCTCCAAAGGTAAAGCGGGCTATGGATCCAAAAGATGAGGAACATTTGTGAAATTATGAAATGAAAACACCAAACACGATATATGGTATTAAGAAGAAGGATAGACCCACTGATAAAGGTGTTTCTTGGCTGGTTAAAAGTCAATATTTCTCCAATAAGTCTTGACACTGCAAAGCAAGTATTGAAAATTGTCTAATTTTTTACCATGTAAAGCCTTCTCCTAGGGTGTCGCAATAGTTTTGAGAAACCAATTCTATAGTAGATGCATTTGACAAACTTTGATCATGGAATTCTCGTAATGCGCAACATTTAATTGAAATGCAAATTAAGGAGTTGCAAGAATCAAGGGAAGGATGCAATGTTTGTCTGGAGAGTCTCAACAATAGGTGAATATATGAAACACATGCCTTTCTAATATGAAGAGGTTTTGAAAGTGGTTACATGTTGCAAATAAAATTTATGAAGAGGTTTTGAAAGTGGTCACATGTTGTACATAAAATTTTATTTGCAGTATATTCTTAATGATGGAAGTAAAGATGGCTAACACATGGAAGTAATGAAATACAAAGATCCAAATCCTAGGCTCTATCAAGCTTCGAGAGGGATCAAATATCCGGAGGTGCAAATCTCTTCTCATGTATTTCACTCAAGGATCTTTTACAAGATCTCCTTCATATTATTACTTTTTACTTTTTATTATTACATTTTATTTATGGCCGACAATATCGACAAAGCAATATCGACAAACACTCGACTCACTCCCTCATATTATTACTTTTTACTTTTTATTATTACATTTTATTTATGGCCGACAATATCGACAAACACTCGACTCAAAAGATCTCCTTCATATTATTACTTTTTACTTTTAATTATTACAATTTATTTATGGCCGACAATATCGACAAACACTCGACTCACAAGATCTCCCTCATACTGGGTTGTAGAGTGCCTCTCGGCGCAATCATCTACTTTGTTTTCTTGCTTACAAGGAACAACAAATTCAGGCAATTGAAGAGTCATTCTGCCATTGAAGAGTCATTCTGAGTATGTGTGGAGACTCAAGGATAGGGAGATAAGTTACGAGATAAGCCATTGGATGAAGCTTGGGTGGTTGGGGGGTCTACCCATAAGAACATGGGTAGGTCATAGTGGACTTATGTGTAAAAAAATGTGTTTCTCATTTTCACTTAAACATAAATCCAATGAGCATATATGAAATGAATATCATTTCTCAAAACTCTTACAAGCATGTCTTTATATGGAAAGTGTGATTTCTATAACCTTAAGCATGAGATTACTTTAATTTAGCATACTTAACTGTTGGAATAATGTAGAAATGATAGGCAAGTATCTAGGTATTGGGTTGATGTGTCTTTTCTATATTTAGCATGTAGAGGTTTGAGATCCACACTTCATGGATCTATGGTTTGGTTTGTTATGACTATCTACACCTATATATTGTAATCTGATTTCATTAGATAATTGAATTGGTTTGACCATTCCTTTGTGTATGAGAGCGAGCCTTTGTGCTCTACTCCCTTTTGCCTCTTTGTGTGTAAGTTAATATGGTATCAGAGCCACCGTTGTGAGGGGCTGAGAGGAATTGTGTAGCTGCCTCTTTGAGTGTGAGTGTTGGGCGTAAAGTTCATGTGGCTGTGAGCATTGGAGGAAGCAGCCAGCGCTGCAGGCAAGGAATCACTATTTTTTTTTCATGGTACCCGCGCTGAAGGGAAAGCTTCCTGCATGAAAATCGCTGATCGCACAGAAGGGAAAGTCTGTCCGCCCGCTCGTCCTCCTGCCTGTCCTCCCTATTGCGTGAAGGGATTCCTGCTCACCCGTCTGCTTGTCCTGCTTGGTGCACCTCCCATGGGATACAGAGCACCGACGACGCATTTCCAATGAGAGAAAAGAGAGCCGACGGCTCCCTTCCTATGGAAGAATAGAGCGCCGAAAGCGTTGTCTAGCAGAAGTGGAGGAGCGCCATCCCCAAGAATATAAACAGCGCCGAACTAGGGGTGCCTTACAATGATCTGAGACAAGTTGAAATGGCCGCCCAACTACCGCTGGTTGATACATACATCAATGAGTCCTCCAAATTGCATGGAGAGAACTACGTCAATTGGAAATTCAAGTTGTAGACTGTTCTTGAATTATTTAGTGGCTGGACAATCATGAATGGTACTGGGCTGAAGCCCACAGATCCTGCGTTGCTTGTAAATTGGAACAAGAGGGAAGCCAAAGCCAAGGTGACACTACGAATGTCTGTGCAAGATAAGATAATTCCTCACATCAAAAATTGTGACACGTCCAAGAAGACATGGGACATGCTCAAAAGCCTATATGAAACAACTGATGCAAATCAGATATTGTTTATGAAGACCAAACTGTTGTCAATCAAGATGGAAGAAAATGAAGGGGTAAGTAAGTTTATTTCTCGCATCAAAGGTTTGAGTGATAACTTGGCAGCCATAGGTGAAGCAGAAGATAGTACTGATCAAGTAACTATCGCCATGAAAGGTTTATTGCCAGATTACAAAGTGTTTATTTCAGCACTTGCAGTAAGAGAAAAACCCCCAAATTTTGTAGAACTCACAGATATTCTCCTTCAAGAAGAAGAAAGGATGAATAGTTATGATCTAGATGCTCAAGGTTCAGAGCTCACACTGATGGCAAGAGGTCGATATACGCACAGAGGAAAACCATGGAGCAACAAGAAACGTCCAACTGTTTCTCTATCATCCATAGAAGCTGAATATAAAGCTATGTCCATTGCTACATGTGAAGCTGTCTGGTTGAGGAGGATTCTAGAAGATGTTGGAGAAAAGCAAACAGAACCAACAAAAGTACATTGTGACAATCAAAGTGCAGTCAAGTTGGCACACAATCCAGTCTATCATGCAAGGACAAAACACATTGAGCTGCAAAATCACTGTGTGAGAGAAAAGATTGAGTCCAAGGAAATTGAACTTATATATTGTAACACAAGTGATAATGTTGCTGACATATTTACAAAACCTGTTGGCAAGATTCACTTTGAGATCCTTAGGCAGAAATTAGGTGTTGTAGAAAATCCATTTCTACATTAAGGGGGTATGTTGGAATAATGTAGAAATGATAGGCAAGTATCTAGGTATTGGGTTGATGTGTCCTTTCTATATTTAGCATGTAGAGGTTTGAGATCCACACTTCATGGATCTATGGTTTGGTTTGTTGTGACTATCTACATCTATATATTGTAATCTGATTTCATTAGATAATTGAATTGGTTTGACCATTCCTTTGTGTATGAGAGCGAGCCTTTGTGCTCTGCTCCCTTTTGCTTCTGTGTGTGTAAGTTAATATTAACATCATTCATTAATTCTCCATGACAGACCCATTTAACTTTGGATATGTCTTAGCAGACCAATTCCCAAAATCACAAGGGAACAAAAAAATTAAGAATTTGGTTTAGAGTTAGAGGCATGATTTACCATCTAACCTTATATCCAGATCTTGAACATTTCATATGCCCAACTAAGGATTTACAATACTTAAGAGAAAAATATAACACTTTGCCTAGTCTTGAATAGAAGTAATTTTAACATGTGCATAAAAAAATTACCAACCAATTAGTAAAACCATGTGTTGGAAAAAAAACCATAAACCAATATCATTGTCATGTTGCACAGAACATAGTTTACCACACTCAAATGTTGGTTTTTTGTTGTAGAGAGAGATAAATATTAACATAAATAACAAAGCTATATTCATATTTATCTCTCTACAACGAAAAATCAACCGAATCAAACACAGCATGTTGACTATGACGTAGAATATTATGATTATCGGAGATATTCATATTATAGAGGAGTCAAACAAGCAGTTTTGACTATGATTTAGAATATTATGATTATCCAAGAAGATTTGAATAGTACACCAATCTTATTCGCTAAAGAAATAGAATATTATTATTACGCGAGAAGAAATGAATACCCCATCTTCCAATCTGTTTTCCCAAGCACGAAATAGCGAAGAAATGACACGGAAAAGAAAGCAAAGACTTGGCAGCGGCCATGGATTTGCAATTGGAATCTGCCAAGCGGAGGAAGTTGTACAAAAGAGGAAATGGGTGAAATTATTCATCTGCCATGGATTTTGATCGATACTTGAAGTAACATGGCTCCATTTCCAATCTATTCTGTCATCATTCGAATCACAATTTCCAGGGGATGATAACTTTTACCAGAGAAAGCGATAGTTTCGATTCTACGGGTTTCTAAGTTTTGTAGAAAATTGTTTCGTGTGTGGACCATGGAAGGGTTACGTCACGAGCTTGTCTTTCGGTCCCTTGACAATGGCCATCGCACCTATGTTCATGTTATGTTCGTGTGTTGACCAATGCACATCACACCTATGTTCACAGACTTTTTTTTGTTATATTCATCATAGTTTTCTTGATCGACTTGGGTCGGGAGTCCTTTTGCTTTTCTGTGGTGTGATTAGCCTTTGGCCTTTGGAAGCATAGGAGAGCAGTGATTAAGGCATGGAAACATTACCTGGTGTTTGGGCTTGCCCATGATCTTTGTCCAACTGATCTTCACTATTTCCTGTGTTGAAGAAGATGATATCAAGTGTCTTCAAAATACTAAGAATCAATTGAAGGACCCTCAAAGTAACCTCTTCACCTGGAAGTTCAACAACAATACCAAGGGTTTTGTTGGCGATTTTCTGGGAATTACGTGCTGGCACAACCATGATAACAAAGTGTTGGAAGTTTCGCTTCCAAAGTTGGGGTTTCAGGGTAGGTTTCTACATGAATTAAAGTACTGTCGGACAATAATGAGATTGGATCTCTCTCAAAATAGCCTTACGGGGAACATTCCCAAGGAACTTTGTCAATGGTTTCCTTATCTGGTTACCCTTGATCTCTCTCAGAACCAGTTTACGGGACCTATTCCCGCGGAGTTTCATAATTGCACATATCTTAATATCCTCCGCCTGGATGGTAATCGATTTACAGGGAACATTCCCTGGCAATTGACTTGGCTGGAGCACCTCAATGAATTCAATATAACAGACAACATGCTTTCTGGAAAAATACATGTAGATTTGTCGCACTACAAATGGGGCGCAGCTTCTAGTTTTCTCAAAAGAACCCTGGTCTAGTTGGGATTCCGACCATTGAAATTAGTTCACGCCTACCATCGTCTCATGGGCGACCAGATCCTATGAATGTCACTTCTTTTCTCCTCTATGGCATTGTGTTACTTCTCTGGATTTCATTTGGTCTTCGGTGGTTGAATTCTAAAGAAAGAAGCAGAAGATCTAAAGAGCTCAGTGATTGGCAGAAATATGTACAAGCTAGGATTTCCGTTAAAGTTCGCTTGTTCGAGAAGCCCATCAAGAAGATGAGTTTGGCTAATCTTGTGGCTGCATTAGCGAAGACGATATCATACTGTGCAGAAGGGCATGCACACTCTACAAAGCCAAGCTGTATGATGGGTCTTTGTTGGCTGTAAAAAGACTACGACGAAGATATTTCAGTGGTTGAAGAGGTGATGCGGGTGTCGTTTTAATGTGTGAATGATAATCCGGATGAGAGGCCATCGATGCATGAAGTGGTATGTACAAGTGGGTGACGAAGATTGCAGAGGAGTAGAGTGCTATTTCAGACGAGGATGAGGAAGTTCCACTTGTTACACTTATCCGAGAGGAAGTTTCACTTGTTATATGTTCCATATATGTTGGACAAGTATATTGTCTAGATTGATTTTATGGGCATTAAAATTCGAAATAAACAATTTAAAAAATATATAAAAATTAACTCGTAACTATTGCATGGATAACCCATTTAACTAAAGAAGTCATAGACAACATGTGATTACAATTAAACATAGAGAACAAGTAACAAATAACTTGTGTTAGTGTATAACATAGTAGCATAATTAGGTCGTTGGTTTAAATGTAATATGGATACAAATTCTTATAAGTGGACAATTAAATTTCTAAAACCAATTTAAAAAAAAAACTTTAATTATTTAAACACTATAAACATAAATACTATTCAAT
Source organism: Larix kaempferi (assembly GCA_027924585.1). Taxonomy (NCBI): domain Eukaryota; kingdom Viridiplantae; phylum Streptophyta; class Pinopsida; order Pinales; family Pinaceae; genus Larix; species Larix kaempferi. The sequence continues at coordinate 7,622,668 of BSBM01000079.1, forward strand.
TTCATACTTTCATATTAAAATAATTATTAGTAAGTAGTTGCGGTCTCTCACACTAGCCATGTTCTAGGTTGTTGAGATTTTATTTTTATTTTTTTAAATATATGAGAAATTTTTTTTTCCAGCAGAAAAAAGCATATCGATGTTATTCAAAATGAATCAAAAGGTACATGATTTACAAGTCTATAGGATGAATCCACTAAGCAGAGGCAGAAGGACATGCCATCATATCTCAAAAATCCTCAAAATACTACAGCTGATCATCAAAGGAGGTACACACAGACCCCATAATCATCTAGATCCTAAAAAGTTCATACATCGCCCTAATACAAGCATTTACTCAAAAAATTTTAGAGAACCAAAATTCAGAACCTGGGAATAGTGAAATTCTTCCCAGATTAAAAAACCAAAATCATTGCACAAAGCTTGCTTAGAGAGTTTGTCAGCCAGCTGATTGTGTTGCCTATAAATGTGCTCCAGAGAAATATTACTGAAAAGAAGGATAGTTGATCTTATCTGAATACACTAGTGGACAAGTGATAACACTTTAAGTTTATATTCCCCTTGCACCCATTTGATTATGACCCTTGAGTCCCCAAATATCTTCAAGTCATCAATGCCAAAAATACTAGCCACCTTCAGAACACACCATAAAGAAAGAAGTTTTGCTTTCATGTTTGTCCCATTCCTACAATTTAGCCGCAAAGTGAAATAATGGGTCATTTAAAAAAATAGCACCCGTAGCAGCACACATACCATCTTGAGCCGCGCCATCGAAAAATAGAACTGGACGATTGAACTGAGGATCAAAGGTACCAATTTTCTGAACAATTAATGGCTCCTGCTCACTGTAGATAGTATTATATACTCTCAGAATATTTCCAGCCATATTTTGAGCATGAGGAATCAGATCTTCAAAAACAACCTTGTTCCTAGTTAACCAAATAAACCAAGAAATAATCACTGGCAACAAAATGTGGCCTTTGCATTCCCTATACCACTTGAGAAGGCACAAATCGAAATTTTCAGATCCCCACAGCTGTGGAATATTTAAAACTGAGCAAATAATTCTCCAGATAGTTCTAGTAAAATTACCTGACACCAGAAGATGGTTGGAGGTTTCTGCATCAGTTTTGCACAAGGAGCACCAGCTTGGGCCCCGCCATCCAATCTTAACCAGATTATCCCAAGTCTTCAATTTCCCTTTTAAAGCAAACCAACCAAAACATTTGTATTTCAAAGGCATTTTCCATTTCCACAATCTTTTAAACCACCATTGCTGAGGACATAAATTTCTAAATTCAATGATAGCCTTATAGGCATACTTTGCTGTGATTTCTCTCGAAATGGGATTACCTGTCCACTTAATGATATCTCTGCCATTTGAAAGCCTGCACCCCACTGAATCAAGATGAGAAAAAAAGTTGTTCCATTCCCATTCATAATGACCAGAAAACCCAAAGTCAACACCTCTGATCCAATAGGCATTACCATTGAGAAATCTAAATTTTTTCATACGGTCCAGAGTTAAAATATTCTTCTCTCTAAGAAAAGTTAAGATTTCAGCAGACAAGGTGTAGTCATCCTCCAGACCCAGAATAGGATCAACCCCAACCAACACCTGACGACCAGAACCAACTTGCCATTGCAAATCTTTTGCCATCCAATTAAAAACATTCATGAAACCCCTCCATATTTCAGATGTATTTCTTATTTTTTTTATAGGGTTCCTAAGCCACAGAGTGATATCTTGCATAATGTATTTCACCTCCAGAACTTTAGACCAAAGAGACGTTCCAAATAACCTGCGCCAAAAGCTTTTTAGGCGTAAGGCCTTACCAAAAACCTCCATGTTTTTTAGACCCCAGCCACCACAACTCTTAGGGAGAGTAATATTCTCCCATTTGGCCATAATCACACCTTACGGTCTTTACCACCCGCCCACAAAAAAATGGAACAAAGTTTCTCAAGATATTTTGCAATACCTAGCTGGGTGCTTTAAACAAGGAAATCCAATATACAGGGATATTGGTTAGAACAACCTTGACCAAAATGAGACGTTCGTCGATGGATAACATTCTATTAGTCCAACATTGTATTCTGTTTTCAAACTTTTTAAACAACCAGGACCAATATTTTACTCTGTAGCTGTTCGGCTTCAGAAAATACCCGAGGTACTTAAAACCATCAATCAACATATGAATTTTAAAAGGCAAGACATTTCTTAAATCCATAAGCTGGGAATCAACCACCTGATGCTGATAAAGGATAGATTTTACCTCACTAACCTTCATACCCGATGCACAGCAAAAGACATTGATATTGTGCATATAGCACTCCCATTCATAAATATAATCCGACCCAGCAAGGAGTACATCATCTACAAATAGTAGATGGGAGATAGAAAGCTCTTTAGACAGCTTAATACCCTTAATGTAACCATCACATTTGGATTTATGGGGTAACCTGCTAAGCCATCAATAACGAGCATAAATAGAAGAGGGGACATTGGGCAACCCTGCCGAATCCCTCTGGAGCATTTGAAGAACTTTGACAGCACACCATTAACTAAAACCGCAATATTAGTGGAGGAAACACATGCCATTATCCAATTAAGCATTAATGGTGACAAACCAATTTGAATAAGAACAATTCTAAGAAAGCACCAATCGGCACGATCATAAGCCTTCTCTAGATCCATCTTGAGCAAGCAAGCTTTCTTTCTCCGAATTTTGTTGGTATGGATGATTTCCTGCGTTATGCCAACTACATCCAATATTTGCATGTCATGTAAAAAACCAAACTGCTCAGCTGAGATGAATTTGGAAATCCCAGGTTTGATTCTCATAGCAATGATCTTGGAAATGAGCTTATAGATCAGGTTGCATAAAGCTATAGGCCTATAATCTCCAAAAGTGTGTGGCTTATTGCTTTTAGGAATCAGGGTCAAGAAAGTTGAATTCAGTGCGCCAGAGACAAAGCCATTAATTCTGGAAAATTCAACCATAGCAAGAAATATATGAGTAATTTTATTATATAAATGTTTATGTAAATTTATGGTATATTTATAAATATTTAAGTACGTATTTTTTCCGTATCAGTATTTGCTCTCGAATTATGCTACTATGGTGTATTGTATAAAGCAAAATACATATAAGAAATACTCTTGATATAGATGGCAGTATGATATCTATAATTAGGTTTGTTTTGTATTTGATGATGATGTTTTGGAGGTAGGAATGAAGAGTTTTTGGGTTAATTTGTGTGTGTTTTTAAATGATTATTGTAATTGGAACACTCACTTTCATATATATATATATATAGGTCGAGGGCAGGAACTAACAGTGGGGTCTGATGATTGTTTTAATTTTGATTTTTTTATTAGAAATTTAGAAATAATTCATTTTAAATCTAAAATATCAAATATAACTATCCCTGTTAAATTGATGCAATGTTCATAGAAGTGTAGCTCTGCTATCTTTTTACTGAATTCATGGTGACAAATCATGAGTTAAAGCCTTCATCCCCATAACATAGATCTTTTCAGTTTTGGCATAATGTCACTTTCTCTATGTTACCGGATAGATGGTGTAGCTATTATATTTATTGCTATGTTTATGGCACTTCAATTCTAGGGGTCGTGCATAGTTGACAAGCCTTAAAGCTCTTATGGGTATATAATGGCTTTTTATGATGTATTATTGGTAATTTATTAAGTTCACAAGAAAATCTTATTGTAGTTTTATTAAGTATAGGACTTTCTTTTCCATCAATGAATGACAATATCCCATAAATCATAAATATCTCTATCAATTATGTTCACTCAACATGAATATTTTTATTAATGTTTTAAAATGAATTGACTTTCATTGGGTCATAGAAAGTGCTTTATTTTAACTATCCAATATATACTATTAATAAAACAATTAAATGAAAATTATAAGTTTAGGTTTTGGACGATAGTTCTAAGATTTTTTTTTTTTAAGATTAGGGTTCACTTATGTCTCTAACCAAATTTTGAAGTATGCTTGTGTTAATATTTCCAATTTACACGAGAGGAATATTAGTGTTAACATTTTCAATTTCCATTAGGGAGGAATATTAGTGTTAACATTTTCAATTTCCATTAGGGGAAGGTCTTACTCTCAATTGTCATGAAATTGAGGGGAATATTAGTGTTAATATTTTCAATTTTTACTAGGGGAAGGTTTCACCCAAAGCATGTGTTAAGATTTAGGGAAGGTCTCACCCAAATCATGTGTTAATATTTAAGGAATGTTTCATCTAAAGCATGTGCTAAGACTTAAGGGCATAAAGGTTAGTTGTGGGATGAGGGGTTAATCATTTTGATCTAAGATTCATAAATAACTGAACTTAAATTATGGTTATGCAATTTTGTATTATTCATATTATATATAGTTTCACAACATGGAGCATATCTGTTCTAGTAAGATGTAAACAAATCTACTAACATACCAATGATCCATATAGAATAAACAAAACAACAAGTAAACAAATCTACTAACATACCAATGATCCATATAGAATAAACAAAGCAACATTTTTAAAAGAAGGGGGCTCTCATTGTCGCTTCCAAAACCAATTGATATCCACACTTGTAATATGAACATTGGTGGTTCATGATAACAACTTAACAACAATAAATAACACTATGTGCAATCGTAGAACAATTCCTCCACAACAATCCAACACAACCATCTTATTCACAAAACTAGCTAACCCTAACAAATCGCTATGAAGGACTACTTTTGCAATGCAATATGGTTATATTTCATTGTATCAAAACCCTAACTAACCTAGTTGACATTCATAATTCATTACATTTTATAAGTGCTAGCTACTTATGGCACAAAGCATGGAGTCTTCCTTCTTCTACACAAGTGACCATGGCTCCAAATGTTATAGTTGAGGTTAACCATGTTTATTCACACTATCTTTCTAACCCTCCCAAGTCTACGGCTAAGGATTATAACAACCCGTGGGTTGAAATCCATGTCCATAAAATGATTTCAATGTAGTGGGGGAACGGTTCAACTCAGGAGAGTCGATGGCTCTCCAACAGGATATTGACATAATTAAAGTAGAGTCTCCTTTGTCTAAAACAGTATGATATATAATTTTCCTAGAAACATTGGTAACGATTTGAAACACTAATTGGTGGGAAAGCCTCGACTTGAAATACTCTAATTTGAACATGATAGTGTTGGAGGAATCAAGATCTATTGCTCGTATATTAGATAACAGGGTCTTACGTTGATTGGAACAGTTTTTTAAGACTTCTAGCGTTGACATAGCACAAGGGGCCTGGGCTAGATCTTCTACTATGTTGTAGTTTTGAGTGGCCCGGGCGTTAGGGTTGAAGATGGCTTTTCAAATTGTGTTCTTTGGCGGATGTAATACTATATCTGGTAAAGGTTTCTCTATGACGAGAGGACCTTGAGGTGAAGGAATACTGGATGTAGATGCGGAGGATTCTTCAGTATTACCTCCGTTAGATTTCTTATGGGGAATAGAGTCGTATGTACATGACCTGGTAGATAAGTTGACCATTTTGCTGCGCAACATGAGAATATGAGCGGTTGTGGACAGTTCTCCTTGAGAAGGAGGTGGTTATTGTGTAATCATTTGTTGTTGTTGTGTGGGGAAGGGATCGATTAAAACTTCGGGTGTGGGGTTTCCCTTCAGAAAATTTTCCATCTCTTCACTATGTGGACATTCTTTCGTGAAGTGATCATCACCAAATAACAAACAAGGATATTTGACTTTTAATTTTTGTTTGGTGTCATCGAGATCATTTTTGGGATCCTTTTGGTTATAATACTTCTTGGATTTTCCTTTGTTATTCTTTTTGCCACTGGATTTTTGAGGTCAAGCAGATTGAACTGAATTCACTTCCGTAGTGGAAGCAGGGTTGGGTGATCGATTGGGGTTGTTTCCAGCCTGTGGAGAGGATGTAGTGGAACTATGGTGGTTTTGTGATCCACCTGATTGTGTAGCAGGATGGGACTGAACGGAACCAATAATGCCATCGGAATACGATCACATAGGAGGTTTTGTTGGGTCGTGTGTAGGGCGTGGGGCATTAGGAATGATATCGTATAATGTTCCATATTGAGCATAGACTAGGTCTAGATACTGAGCACATGAGATAGATTTTTCTTCTGTAACAGCCCCTCCCATAGACATGTATTTAGCTATGATGGGTAATAATGGCTTCGTGAACCAATCGACAAGTAGTTGATCCAGAATGGGAGCTTTAATGAGACAACGTCTCCGTCTCCACTCATGAATATGATCAGAAATGTGGGTGGAAGTAGATTGTCAGAGAGAAGAAAAAAGATCTGTGTCGGTTTTGTAGCGGATCGGTAGTTGAAAATGAGTAAAAAAATCCATAGCTAAAGATCTAAAATCGGTAAAAGAGTGTGGAGGCGACTCGATGTACCACTTTGCGGCAGTACCGGTAAGGGTTCATTGAAAAATACTCATACAGATAGAATAATCAATTAAGGAATTGAAGGAGCACCACAAATGATAATTCATTACGTGGTTCTTAGGATCCTCACCAGGTTTGTCATCAAACTTCGGGATGTCTGATGGTAACTTCACAGGAATAGCTGGCCAATTTACACCATGTTGGATGGGATCATTAGTCAAATGTGACAGATCCGGTAGATCAAGTGTATCTAGAACTGGTAACTGTCGGTTTGGTTGTGGATACTGGTAATATTGATAAGGCATCTGGGTACCATTAGGACCATGGATAGAATGATCGTAAGCTCCTCCCATAGGGTGTTGGCCATATGGAGGCGGGCCTCCCAGATTGGGAGGTAGACTTGAAGGGGGTCCTTCTCCGGAATAAGGCGGTCCACCTCCAGAGTATAGGGGTCCTCCGGGTGGAGGTGGGATAGGTGGCGGGGGAGGAAGCGGGACATGTGGTGGGGGTGGGGGGGGGTGGTCTGTCGGCCAGAGGTATAATCAGTGGGGCATTATGATGCCCCCATGGGGCGTTCATATTTCTGGGATATTTTTGACCTATAATAGTGTTATGATTACCTAGGTATGTATGCCCCCATGGGGGTTGGGTCCAAGTGGCTGGTCCCCCCATTTGATGTACCCATGTAGGTTGTCCCATGCCTACAAGTGAACTACTAACCATGTTATAGTTCATGTGTGAAGGGTATCCTTCGCTCACATTGTGTCCCCTAAATGGATGGTGCCCCCCAGTTAGATTTGGTCCATTGACTAGGGGTTTCCCCCCAGTTGAAGATTTTCCACCTATTGGAGTATGCCCAGTAAGCATATGTGGAACACTAATTGTAGGTTTAACCATACTCATCTGTTGACTACTAACTAGAGGATAACCTCCACTCAAACTTTGAGATGGAGGTGTTGTTCCAGTTATGAAGTTAATATTAGTTGAAGGTTTCCCTCCAGTTGTTGTGGACAAAGAAGTTGTAGATCCAGTCGAATGGATTTGAGGTGTACTAGACGAGAAAGAAGGCTAACTTGGTTCATAAGTGTTCATAATGGGTGTGGATATCCCTGGAGAAGAAAAGGGCAAATAATGTATAGGAGACTGCAGTTTAAGGAACTGGTACTTCCGAATTGGATCTCGGAGGAAAAATCTGGCCCCTAATATGGTCACCGAATGTTTGTAAACGTTTGAAACTAGTGCGAGAAATATGTCGTTAGGAATCCAAGGAGGAAACCGGCGTGGTGGATTTTCCACCATCGGAAGTGAACCAAAATCAGAAACTTATCGTCCTAAAGAGGTTTCCCAAAATGATGCGGTTGGACCAAAAGCGGTCGCTATCCGGTCATCCTGGGGTCGACTGAAAATCCAATAGGTGGCTCTAGGATTTCCTTCAAGCGAATAATGAAAGGATGTGTCATGCGGAGGAGATTGTTCAACCAACAAAGGTCCCATAGGATCAGTGATGGGTGGATTTACAGGAGGAGAGTAGTTCACTCTTGATTCAAAGGTAGAATTTCCTTCTTCGTGTGACACCGATGTTGTGGGTTGATCCATGCTTGCTCCTGAGTTCTCCTCTTGGTTAAGGGGATATTCAGGTGAAAAATTTAATATTCTACGGGATCTCCTTAAGGGTTGGTCAGCCAGGGCGTATGATATAAATAACCTCCTAAAAGTATTCTAAAAAGAAAAATACACTTCAAGACCTACTCAAGCTGAAGCCACAAGCAAAATTATGTGATAGATGGGATTCAAAAGTATGGAACCTCATGGAATTATTAAGGCGTCGTAACTCACGATAAACCACATGGTCCAACAATTATACTCGGCATAATATTTCAGAGCACTAAACAGGGAGGATTAGGACCATACCCCTGACCGTATAACCCGACTACCTGGCAGTACATGTGTAGTAGCTCCCCGAGTGTTGTTCTTAGTGTATTTCCACACCAAAATGGCCAATGGTTAACTCGGATGGTTTCAGGAATCCTAGTGGGATCTCCTGATATACTCAAGGTACGTGGGAGCTCCAATCCGTAGTGGCGTTGTCTAATGCACAACCGTACGACAAGAGCCTTCTGATATACTGTTGAGTAGGTGCAGTACCTTTCTATATACCCGCAGGTACGTGAAAGGTCATTCGATATACCGATTGGTAAGTGGAAGAAATACAAGCCCCCGGGATGCAGTGCAGGCAAACAACGACAACTTCCATGCTTTAAGATGTCGGAACACGTCTCTAACCTAGCACACAAGTTTCTATATGATTTTAACCTAGGCTATCACTTGATTTTAATTTGTACGGTTAGGTAAATCCATGAAGTGTAGACTTTGAATTTAAACAAGGTGCAAATTTAATCTATATGAAATGCAAGTCTTTGTTTTCTTTTTGATGAAAACTAATTAAGGTAAGGAGAAATTTTTCTTTTCCGATAGAAAAAAAATGAACAAAGTACCTCTACTTTCTTTGCCAAATTGACCAAAAGACTAAAAGCACTCTTTCATGTAATCCAACAAAAATAAAAACAACACACCAAATCAAAAATGATTTTTTTTTTTCTTTTTCTTTTCAACTTATGCAAACCTATGAGCGAAAATGAAAAGATGAATTTTCGTTTCGAATGCAATTACTCTAATTCTGAAATAAGAATCAAAAGAAGTGGAGAGAAAATAAAAAATATAAGAGCTTTCAATATTTTTTCAAATACTTTCAAAAGGCCTAGATTTACTCAATGCTCTCAAGGAAACGAAAATGGATTTTGAAAACCAAGAGAATATAAGAAAATAACATTTTTTAGCCTTTTCAAAGGTCTTTCAAACAATTATTCGAAGCATAAAAATCTCTTTGCACCAATTCCAAGTAATGTGCTTGAAATGGAGATAATAAGAAATTTTGATTTTCTAACTAATACACTCAATGAATCTGAGAATTATGCCACTCTTTTAACCTAGGTTCAGAGAACTAGAGAATCCTTGCTACTACAATCTTTAATTAATTGGAAATTATCGAAAAATTTAATCACCCAATATCTCGAAACAACACACAAGACCACACCAAATTTTCTAAAAAATCACAACAACTAACTGTTAGGGGGCTGAGAAGTCAGAGTGAACAGATTAGGTAAACTGATAGGGAGTCACAAGACTGAATGTACTCATGGGGGATTGAAGTTTCCCACCAAGTGAGTGACACTTGCTTGACTAAATAAGACCCAAATCAAACTCTTAAACTTCAAAAACAAGTCGAAGACACAAACCAAGCCAAAATCAATTTGGGAGATTTTTCAACTTATGTACCAAGTTGTGAAGGGCGACGTTCCTTGCAGGTGTACAACAGAGCGTTGGAATCCTAGTGACGTGCTTTGCACACATGGGAAGTGCGTCAGTGACGCAGGTTGTAAACAAGAAAAAGGCATCAGCGACGCAGGCTGCTTTAAGGTAAAGTGCGTCAGAGTTACATTGATGTAGGCATAATATTGCCCAGTTGCGTCGGGTGGGATTCAAGTATGAAAAAATGAAAAATCTCAACAACAAAGAGATAAATGGCTTAATAAAAAGTCCCAATCAAAGTTTGTATCACCCATAAGCTCTCTGATAATCATATCCAATGAAGAAAGAGGAAATTAAGAGGCTAATTGGCAGGAAATCAAGAAATCAAGAATTACAAACAGATCAAAACTATGGGTTGCCTATCCCCAATATGGTCGCCAATTTTGTTTACGGACAATCTGTAAGTGTGGACACAAACGGATCTCGCTAGTCCGAATGGTTCGGATCTAGAACAAAACAAATACACAATACAAATAACTTTCCTAGATTGATTGAATTGTAGAGTAAGTGTTAGGAACCCATGTCTTTACTTTGTTAGTATGTTGTTGTTGGACGCATATGCTTTGTAAGTCGTCCCGTAGTATTTGTTGATCAATAGTTTGTGTTATTGTTGTTGGCGCATATGCTTTGTAAGTCGCCCGTAGTATTGTTGATCCATAGTTTGTAGTGGCCCATGGTTTTGACCCATAGTATTGGCGCCTAGACTTAGTATATAAGTGTGTGTTGAGACCTATGAAGGCACCGTGAAGTTATTTGTATTGAGCTTGCTCATAGGAGGTTGCCCCCTCGAAGTGGCCTGTGATCAATATAAAAGTGATTCTGAGTTCTGTCATTTCTGCTATTTCGCATATTCGTATTAATTAATTGTTGCAGGTGCATCACATCTGGTATCAGAGCCTCCACCCAGGTTCGAGTCACAGAGCGAGTGGCAACGTCGGCATTGCAGTGTTCACTCCGGGCTCATACGGCGCAAAGGGGACACCACCGTACGGGCGCACATTCAGCCCAGAGTCTGGACTGCGGAGCATGGTGGGATGTTAAGATCCTAGTGGACGGCCTTCACTAACACCTCAAGGTTTTGGTGTAACGGTTCGTATCATCTGGTATTAGAGCACTTTCTTGGGCTCGCTGGGTGAAATTTTTGCCAATTTTTTTTTCGCATCTGTTGCAGGTTCGGATTTGGGAATAATCCCTATCCGCTTAACTGTGGGAAGTACTTGGGCATAAGCCCTAAAACGCATTGTGAGGAGTACCACAGGAACCCTGAAGTAGTTGGCCCATTGAGAGGACCTGCCAGCGAAAAGGGCAACGACCCCTACCTGATTGACTAGTTCCCACCCGTGAGGTAAACCAAGAGCTGTCGTTTGTGGCAAAGCGGTTATCAGTTTTACCTGAGCCGTGGAGTGAGGGGTACTACCCCAATACGCAAGCCGTCAGACAACATTGGTGGCCGAGTGAAACCCCTGAACTGTTAGGAAGCTGCACATACCTGGGGTCCATATCTACTTTCAGCTGAACTATTGTCGATCACTACTGCGTCGTTTCAGATCCATTTTGCAAGCTGTTCCAGATCCCTTCCGAGCCGTAGCCGCTCCAGTCTGGAAAAAAAAAAAAAAAAAACCTGTCATCCCATTCTGCATATTTCATTCCTGAGGACCCTATCCCCAATTCCCCTTCCCAAAGCTCGAAAGCCCACATTTGTCTATTTTTAGGGTTTGCCATAACTTCCTCAAATTTCACCCAATCACCTTCAAATTTTACCACCGAGTTCCTTTCTAAATTCTGCTTCTTTGTCCCCCTCTGCCAAATTTTTCCATTCTTTCACCCCGCTTCTGAAATCCTCATTTTTGCTTCCTTTTCTAGTCGACAATGTCCAACACCTAGTCAAACCCCAATTACCCTTCATATTTTTTCCCAAGTCCAGATTTTCCCTTACTGAAGCAGTTCCTGTTTTTGTTTTCCTACCCAGTTAAAAAAAAAATTCTGGTTATGGTTGTCACCCGTGCAGGAGCAAAAACCATGGAAGAAGCACTTGCATCCATCCAAGCCAAACTCTAGGATCTGGATGAAAAATTTCTCGGCCTCCATCTTGAACATTCAGCTATGAACAAAAAACGACAGTCCGAGTCTTCATCAGACAATGGGTTCTCTTATTCCAGCAATTTTCGTGGTCCGAAGCTTGATTTTCCTTGCTTCAATGGTACTGATCCAACTGGATGGATCTATCGTGCGGAACAGTATTTCAGTCTGCATAATACTTTTGATGTCAACAAAGTTTCGCTGGCATCCTTTCATTTGGAACAGGAAGCTCTTCAATGGTACCGTTGGTACATCAAGGCTCATCCAGAGCCCAAATGGTCAGACTTTTGCCAGCTCCTTTTGCAACGATTTGGTCCTAGTGCTTTTGATGACTTCACAGGAGCCCTCACTAAACTTCGCCAAATTGGCACTGTGAGAGAGTATCAAACCGAATTTGAGAACCTATCCAACCACATCGAAGGATTGTCTGATGACTTTTACCGGAGTTGTTTTATCAGTGGTCTAAAGGATGCCATCCGCTCTGAGGTCAAAATGTTCTGTCCCACCACAATGATGGAAGCCCTAGGGTTGGCTAAGTTGGTAGAAGACAAGATTGCAACCCAACAACGCTCCAAGCCCACTTTTGTTCCCTTCCGAAATATGGGTTCTCAGTGACCACCTATAACGCAGGCTCCTCGACCGACTCCTATCAAGCGTTTGTCTGAAACAGAGATGCAAGCACGTAGAGAAAAGGGGCTTTGCTATAATTGTGATGAGAAATTCACTCGGGGACATAGATGTGTTCAGCAAAAGCTCTATCTCTTGGATGTGGAGTCTCCGCCTGCCTCTGAAATTGGTGACAAAGATCCAGAAACACTGGATGCTCCGGTCGACATCCATGAACCGCCTATTGACCCTCCGTCTCAGGATGACCAGCCAAAGATATCTCTCCATGCTTTAGCTGGAATCACCACCCCCCAAACAATGCGGGTCAGGGGTTACTTCAAGAAGCTTCCTCTTACAATACTCATTGATTCTGGTAGCACTCATAATTTCATTGACCCTCAGATCGCCAAACAAGCTGATTATTTTATCCATCCTTGTTCCAACTTTGAAGTCATGGTTTCCAATGGGGGCACCTTACCTTGCAAAGGGAAGTGTTGAAATGTGCGTATCTCTATGGGAGATTATACCTTGCGCTTTGACATGTTTGCCTTACCCTTAGGCGGATGTGATGTGGTTTTGGGCGCTCAATGGCTACGCACACTTGGCCCTATCTTATGGGATTTTGCTAAACTTTGGATGCAGTTTTTCCTCAATGGACAAAAACACACATTGACAGGATTACAACCAGGTTCTCTCAGCATCATCAGTTCACATCGCATGGAAAAAATCCTCAAAAAGAATTCACATGGTGTCATTGCTTAGATCCATTCCATTCAGATGCAACCATCAGTGGTCTCCACTACTCCTTTGGATCTACAACAAATTCTGGATCGATATACAGGTGTCTTTGCTGAACTAGTGGGATTGCCACCTTCCAGGCCAGAAGAACATCGTATTCAGCTCCTTCCTCGCAGCGTTCCTCCCAACATTAGGCCCTATCGCTACCCATTTCACCAAAAAACAGAGATTGAAATGCTTGTTCGGGACTTATTGAAGCAAGGTATTATTCGCCCAAGCACTAGTTCCTTTTCTTCTCCAATTATTCTTGTCCGCAAAAAAGATGGGTCATGGTGCCTCTACATTGACTTTCGAGCACTTAATCACTTCGCCATCAAGGATAAGTTTCCAATTCCTATTGTTGATGAGCTTCTTGATGAGCTTCATGGGGCTCACTCTTTCTCCAAGTTGGATCTTCGTTCTGGGTATCATCAAATTCGGGTTCATGAGGTTGATATCCCTAAAACAGCTTTTCGCACACATGATGGCCATTATGAGTTTTTGGTCATGCCCTTTGGCCTCACTAATGCTCCTTCCACATTCTAGGCCTTAATGAATAAAATATTTCGACCCTACTTGAGGAAATTCATTCTGGTATTCTTTGATGATATCCTCATCTACAGTAAAACATGGGATGAACATCTCCAGCATCTGGATCTTGTCATGCAACTTTTCTCTGACCATCATCTCCATGCCAAGCAGTCTAAATGTGTTTTTGGACAGAAGGAAGTTGAGTATCTAGGGCACATTATCTCAGCACAAGGGGTTTGCGTGGATCCTGCCAAAATCAATGCCATGAACAATTGGCCGCATCCTCAGACACTTAAGAGCCTTCGTGGTTTTTTGGGGTTGACTGGATACTCCCACAAGTTTGTCAAGGATTATGGGAAGATTGCAGCTCCATTAACTGTTCTATTGAAAAAGGATGCTTTTACATGGACACCTGTTGCTCAGTGTGCATTTGACAAACTAAAACAAGCTATGTGTACTACACCTGTGCTAGCTATGCCTGATTTTTCCAAGCTCTTCACTATTGAGAGTGATGCTTGCGGCAATGGACTTGGTGCTGTTCTCCTTCAAGATGAACACCCCATTGCGTTCACCAGCAAAGCCCTTTCAGGTAAGAATTTAGCTGCCTCTACCTATGAGAAGGAAATGATGGCTATTTTGCATGCAGTACAGAAGTGGTGCCCATACCTATTAGGGAATCATTTCTGCATCAAGACTGATCACCAGAGTCTGAAATATTTCTTGGACCAGCGTGTCTCCTCCCCGGCACAACAGAAATGGGTTAGAAAACTCATGGGTTATGACTATGAGATCACTTACAAGAAGGGTAAAGACAATATTGTGGCAGATGCTCTTTCTCGCACATTTGATGCCCAAGGTTCTCTTTCAGCTATTTCTATGCCTGTTCTAAATTGGTTGCAATCTGTTCAACAGGGTTATGTCAATGACTCTTCCTTATCTCAAATCATCCAACGCTTGACCAACAACCCTTCTGTTGTACCACATTACTCTTGGGATGGTGCTTCTCTGCGATACAAGGGTCGTCTGGTGCTTCCCCAGAGCACAGATCTTCAACAGGCTGTCTTCTATGAACTCCATGCTTCTCCATCGGCAGGGCACTATGGGTTCCTCAAAACGTATGAACGAGCACGACGTAACTTCTTTTGGCAGGGCATGAAAAGGACAATTCAACAGATGGTGGCCGAATGTGATACTTGCCAGCGCAATAAGGGTGAAACAACACTCCTTCGAGGATTGCTTGAACCCTTTCCCATACCTACACGGATTTGGACATATATTTCTATGGATTTCATTGAAGGGCTCCCTAAATCTGGCGGGAAGACAGTGATTCTCGTTGTGGTTGATCGCCTCTCAGCCATCCCTATACAGCCTCCTCCGTCGCTCAAATTTTCTTGGACCAGATCTTTCGTCTTCATGGCATCCCTTCTTTCATTGTCTCGGATCGTGATGCGACTTTCACCAGTCATTTTTGGACAGAACTATTTCGCCACAATGGCACCAAACTGAAGATGAGTTCAGGGTATCACCCACAAACAGATGGTCAGACTGAAATTATCAATAAATGCTTGGAAACTTATCTTCGTTGCTTCACCTCGGAACAACAACATCAGTGGGCAAAGTGGCTCCCTCTCGCTGAATGGTGTTACAATACCTCTTACCACACTGCCTCTAAAATGACCCCATATGAAGCAGTCTATGGTCAGGCACCTCCAACTCTTCTTCCATACACCCCCACCAGTTCACCAGTTCAAGAAGTTGACACGGTCCTTCGAACCCGCGATCAGATTCTTCGCATTTTGCAGGAAAATCTTCACATGGCAAGAAATCGCATGAAGCAACAAGCTGATCAGCACTGTTCTGAGCGCACTTTTCAAGTCGGCGATATGGTTTTTCTTCGTCTCCAGCCGTACAAACAATCCTCCTTGAAACTCAAAGGGTGTCATAAGCTCTCTCCAAAGTTCTATGGGCCATATCGAATTCTTCAGAAGATTGGGTCCGTTGCTTATAAATTGGAACTTCCTCCTTCTTCCCGCATTCATCCAGTCTTTCATGTCTCTTGTCTGAAGAAAGTTCTTGGCACCAACATCAGTGGACAAATGATTTTACCCGAACTGGATAATGAAGGATCCATCCTTTTGGAGCCAGAGGCCATCCTCAATCGGCACACGCGTTAGCTTCACTCTCGCTCTATCACAGAGGTCTTAATTCAGTGGCACGACATGCAACCAGAGGATGCTACATGGGAACCACTCCTTCAGATTCAACAACAATTTCCACATCTAAAGCTTTGAGGACAAAGCTTTTTTTAAGGGGGAGGGGATGTTAGGAACCCATGTCTTTACTTTGTTAGTATGTTGTTGTTGGACGCATATGCTTTGTAAGTAATCCCGTAGTATTTGTTGATCAATAGTTTGTGTTATTGTTGTTGGCGCATATGCTTTGTAAGTCGCCCGTAGTATTGTTGATCCATAGTTTGTAGTGGCCCATGGGTTTGACCCATAGTATTGGCGCCTAGACTTAGTATATAAGTGTGTGTTGAGACCTATGAAGGCACCGTGAAGTTATTTGTATTGAGCTTGCTCATAGGAGGTTGCCTCGTCGAAGTGGCCTGTGATCAATATAAAAGTGATTTTGAGTTCTGTCATTTCTGCTATTTCGCATATTCGTATTAATTAATTGTTGCAGGTGCATCACATCTGGTATCAGAGCCTCCACCTAGGTTCGAGTCACAGAGCAGGTGGCAACGTCGGCATTGCAGTGTTCGCCCGAGGCTCGTACGGCGCAAAGGGGACACCACCGTACGGGCGCACATCCAGTCCAGAGTATGGACTGCGGAGCATGGTGGGATGTTAAGATCCTAGTGGACGACCTTCACTAACACCTCGAGGTTTTGGTGTAACGGTTCGTATCAGTAAGTTAAGAGATACCTCACCTTACGAACGCAACTCCTTTCTCCTTGCTTGATCCAATTACTTGATCTTTAGATCTTCAACTGCAAAACAATATGAAACAAATGGAAACAAACAAGTAGGGAAAGCATATAATCATAAATAAATCTAGATTAGCAGTCAAAGAAGCCAATCCTAAACACTTATAATGACAAGACATTTATGGAAATAATTTGTATTAATGTAATCATAGAAAATACAAAGAGAAAGGTTACAACCAATGCTTTAACATCGTAACACCTTACCAACGATTCGAGCCTCAAATATGAAAGATTTGCCTCCTATGGATGAAAGGGATCTCCTAGCAGAATTTCACCAGCATGTAAGTACTCTATCCTTCTTCCCATAACCATGGAGAGGGGGTTTATATTTATAGGCCTAAAGGGATAGGAGAGGTTGTGGATTTATGGGATAAGCTTAATGGATCATCCCACTAGGTAAGGAGATCGAGTGTCACCTTTCCTAACATGTAGGGATAAGCCTCTACGTAATCAAAGGTCCAAGAAGTCACTCGAAACTTCTCTTTGTCCATTTTAACCAACATTGACGCCCCTTACACATTGTAATATCCCAAACTGATATTGTTTCTTTTTTTGTTGTATTGTAGATGGATAGTAGGCTTATGTCTTAATATAATATGGAAGTAAACCTTGATCTCTGCATGAAGATCTATAACCCAAGTAATATTGAAATGCTAGAAATTAGGAGGAATAATGCACATACATACCAGTATGTAGATCTGCTGATGTTGATGAAGGTGATCCCCGCATGCAAGAATTTTGCTGGAGAAATAAGAAGATAATCCAAGTCATCCTCCAATAGATAAGTGCATCCTCCTCCAAGCTCTGATGGCTCCTCAATAATTAATACTTCACTGATGAAGGCTGAGATAAAGTGCAATAGGGTTATAATGCCCTTCTGGAGATGATGGAAGATGCATGCAGAAATAACATGGCCGTAACAGGTCTATGGATAACTTTCACGAATCTATCTTGCCACAGTCTGGAACATGCAAACTCACACTCTCAATA
Source organism: Larix kaempferi (assembly GCA_027924585.1). Taxonomy (NCBI): domain Eukaryota; kingdom Viridiplantae; phylum Streptophyta; class Pinopsida; order Pinales; family Pinaceae; genus Larix; species Larix kaempferi. The sequence continues at coordinate 7,640,460 of BSBM01000079.1, forward strand.
CTCCTTATTTCTAATAATTGACAAAAGACGGAAACTACGAGGAATAAAAAAAGACTGGAATTTTTTTAAAATTTATTTAATCTTAATTTCCATAATATATGATTAATTACATTTGAAAAAAACTCTCTAAAAATTAAAATAAATAATCAAAATAAAAAACAAAACAAAGCTTTAGTTATACTTTAGGTATTTTAAAAACTTAAATACACTTATATCAAAATAATGAAAAAAAACGAAAACACGTAAGCACTAAATATATTTATCGAAAACATAGCATTAAATGCATTAAATAACAATCCTGCTACTCAACATTGGAATCAAGGACCAACCAAATTTAAACCTAATGAAGACTGAAACATTGTTCAACCCCACAGATTGACCCGCCTCATTGAGGCTTTTAATATTCGCCCGTTCAAACTTATCTCTGCCTTGGTGCTTAATATTTACCGTTCAAACTTACCTGTGCTAAATATTCGCCTTGACAGGTAGGTGGAGCGAGCATTGGAGTCAAGAACACCGTGTTCAGATGTGTACGATACATTACAACTGACACGGAAAAAGAAAGACGAGTACGACTCCGCAGCAACCATGGATTTTTCTTTTCGATTTTCCTTCAGAAGCTGCCGAGTGCCTACCCAAGAAGATGAGGCGGAAAGCGATACGTAAGACACAAAGCGATACCCGTCTTGTCTTTCAGTCTTGTGGTTTCCTGAATTTTGTAGAAAAATGTTCGGGCATTGACCATGGACATAACTCTTGTGTTTGTGTTCACGATTTTATTATTATTATATCAATAGGTGTTTTACAGCAATCCTGCTTGAATTGGGTTGGGACTTGGGAGTCCTTTTGCTTTTCAGTGGCTTTTCATTGAGATTAGGCCGACTCAGGGTTTTTAGGAACAATAGAAGAGCAATTATTAAGCCGTGTCAGTCCTGTTGCCGCTTGAGTGGACGCAAGGTTGTTAGGATAGGCGATCAGTGAAGCCATGAGAAAATTCGGGTGTTTGGGCCTGCTAGGGGTCATGCTAGTGATTCTCCAACTGGTATGCCCTATTTCTTCCCAGACTCCTGGAGAAGATGATTTGAAGTGTCTTAAAACTACTCAGAATCATTTGAAGGACCCTCTAGGTAGCCTCAACACCTGGAACTTCCAGAACAGTACCAAGGGGTTTATTTGCAATTTTCTGGGAATTACTTGTTGGCACAACGATGATAACAGAGTGCTGTCAATTTCGCTTCAAGAGATGGGGTTTCAAGGTACGTTTCCATCTGGAGTACAGTACTGTGGGAGTATGACGAGCTTGACCCTCTCTCAAAATAGTCTTACGGGGACCATTCCCAAGGAGCTTTGCAAATGGCTTCCTTATCTGGTAACCATTGATCTCTCCCAAAACGAGTTTACGGGTTCCATTCCTCCCGAGCTTAGTAATTGCACATATCTCAATGTCCTCCGCCTGAATGGCAATAAACTTATAGGGGGAATTCCCTGGCAATTGTCACGACTGGATCGCCTCACGGATTTCAATGTCGCAAACAACAAGCTTACTGGATATATACCTTCATTAAAGCACAACATGAGCGTCTCTTCTTTTCAGAATAACCCTGGCCTATGCGGGTTTCCTCTTTCAAGTACATGCGGAGCATCGGCCAATGTAAATCCGATGGTTGTCGCGGCTTTTCTCCTCATTGGCATCGTGTTAATTGTCTGGATTTTGCTTGGTCTTGGGTGGATGATTTCTAAAGCAAAAGCTAGAAGATCTGTTAAAATCCCATTGCCTACATCCAAAGAGCCCAACGACTGGCAGAAATATGTCCGAGCACGGAGAGCCGTTAAAGTTAGCCTGTTCGAGAAGCCTATCAGACAGATGAGATTGGCCGATCTTGTGGCTGCCACTGACAACTTTAAGGAAGACAATATCATACTGTGCCGAAGAACAGGTACACTCTACAAAGCCAAGCTGCCCGATGGGTCTTTGTTGGCAGTAAAAAGACTCCGGCCATGTTCAGTACAGGCTGAAAAAGATTTCAAGTGCGAGATGAGGGCATTAGCCCACCTGAGGCACCGCAATCTTGTTCCTCTTCTGGGCTATTGCATTGTAGACGAAGAGAGGTTCTTGGTCTATAAATACGTGGCCAGGGGAACACTCCTCAATTGCCTCCATGGCCCTCACGGCGAACATAATACGCTCGATTGGGCGACGAGGCTGAAGATCTGTATAGGCACGGCCAGAGGACTGGCTTGGCTTCATCACAACTGCAATCCCCATGTCGTCCATCGCAATATAAGCAGTGGAATCATCTTTCTTGATGAAGAGTACGAAGCGCGCATAAGTGGATTCGGATTGGCCAAACTTATGGATGCGGAGGACCGTAATTGTGTTACCATTTCTTGTTCTGCAGAGAAGGCTGATGTCGAGCTCATGGAGGAATTTGGATACGATGCTCCGGAAGCGTATAAGAACTCGTCCATTGCGACATTGAAAGGCGATGTGTACAGCTTCGGAATACTTGTGTTAGAGATAATCACGGGGTTAAGGCCGCGTGACACGATCATGGATGAGGAAAGCAGAAAAGAAATGACATTCCTTGAATGGATACATGCTCGTTTTCTGCACGACGGCGTTCATTGTGTAGAGCAGGCGGTACAGCGCTATCTTGCGAATCAGATGCGTGAATCATCGGATGTCTGGATACGCCGTCTCTTTGCAGCACACAACGATTGTGGAGAGCAGGTAATAGTAAAAGCTGGCTATCGTGAATTATCAGACGAAGATATTTCAGTCGTTGCAGAGGTGACGCGGGTGGCGTTTGAATGTGTGAATGAAAATCCGGGAGTGAGGCCATCCATGTATCAAGTGTACAAGTGTTTGACGAAGATTGGAGAGAAGTATAGTACCATTTCAGACGACGACGAGGAAGTCTCACTTTTACACAGCTTTGCGTAGCCAGCTGCTGTACATTTGTTGCATCCCTCCCTAGATAATTGTTTTGCTTGTAGCTTTGAAAGTGTTAAATCAAGAGTCAAGTTGTCAAATGCTCGCTCTTATTAGTCGTCAACTAATTATTACGCGCCGATGGGCGTATTTATTTCAATACATGGACGATAGTTGCATGCTTTTAATTAGGATTAACCATTTCTCGGTCGCGAATACATCATGGAGAATATTCATAGTCGTGTGCATTTAATTGATGGCATGGATTAGATGTGAAAATTTCAGTTATCAAATTTGAAGGGTGGGTTTTAATTTTTATTGGAAGGGTATTTCAGTTATCAAATTGTTGTTGATGGCATGGATTAGATGTGAAAATTTCAGTTATCAAATTTTTACAATCTTAAATAATTGAACACTCAATATCTACATGATAAAATGGTATCTTTTCAATAAAATCGAATTTGAACACATTAATTTGACATATATGTAATATTAATTTTACAGTTCATTAAAATAACAACAATTTTATTGTATTTTTCTGGTTCGACCACACTTCATTATACATAAAAACTACTTAGACTATGCAATAACCATATTGGGGCATCTACATGATCTTATGCATAGTGCAAGACGTTGTAACTAGATATAGTCTTAAAATAAAACTAGAACTATGAGAAAATTAATTACTGTTAACTATGTACAAAAAGAAGCGCCACTAAGCAAAACGAGGCTGTAATAAACCTACAACCAAAATAGACATATAAAACCAACCAAAATCTTAATTCAAACAGGAGAGAGGGCAACCATCCAAGCTTGAGAGATGTAAGAATGATGGACATTAGGAGCCTAAAAAAAAATAATACATAGCTCAAAAAAACATTAAAAAAAATCCTCCATACCAAGCAAGTTAGCAACGCTAGCATCATAGGGGTCTGGGCATCAAATTTTGTTGTTCAACACTTGTCGCGACAACAAACAAGTATGGGATGGAGGGGAAATGGAATCAAGCCTAAGTCAACTGGATCCTTGCGACTCACTACATGTTTGAGTCTCGACAATCTACCTTTTAAATTGAACCAGAACAACAAAAGAAGTTTGTTAATGGATCGATTTGCGAAAATTCAAGATACATGAGTAATTAAGAGCTTGAGGCTCTAAAATTTGATGTGTTTTTTACCAATCCACGATTCGGTGAATTCGTAGTCACTGGCATGAAATTTAAGTTATTTAATGAAAGAATTAATTTATCTCTATGTCGAAACCATTTTCCATGCTGATGCAGGCCACTACCCTCCTTATTGTCTTACCAAAAGGCATAAGAATGAGGAAGAAGACTTAAAATTATGGACTTCACCATCAAATAAGCCTTACGATCACATTGGTAAGGAGTGATAAGAAGATCACAACTATCCAACGTGTCAAATCTTAGATGATAGTGCCAATTAAAGACTTATATGGTAAATTTAATATAAGAATTACTTATAGTTGTCTCTTACTCTTTGTGTCTTGACACATTTGATAATTTATGGTTGTCTTTGCGCCTTGACCCAATTGATATTATAAGGTGAGGGTGTCCATGCATAATAATCCTTAGTTATGACTATGCGATGATGATTTAAATGGATGAGGATGTAAAGACATGCAATTTTTATACGTATTTTGGTGGCGAGTGTCGAAGACAAACGTGGTGAGAAACCACATATGTTTGGAAGGACGGAGGGAGATTACATGATCATGATCATGCCACCCATCAAATTGAAGACAATTCCTGAGCCAAAAAATGTTTTTTTTAATTTTATTTATAACCATTGTGGTACCGTGGTCCAAATGTTTTTTCTAACTCATTGTTTCTCCATATTGTGTGCTTAGTGTCACCTCTCTATATCAATGCATAAATCAACCTTTGCTTGGTTTGTGGTTCTAGCTGCATGCCATTATTTGTAGTTGCATGCCATTGAGTGTTGTTTAGAGTTGTCGTGAGTCTGTGACATTCATGCAAGAAATGAAGTCTTGTAGAGGAGGACTCATCAAAGCGACAATTTGAATTTCATTTTGACGAAAACCGAGTGGACATTGGTAGCCAGGTTAACATAGGTAGTAGGCACAATGTTTCGGCCTTGTTTTGGGCCTAGTAGTGGTTCTCTATTGTTACAGCCATAATCACACCTTAGATCTCAGCCCGAAGTGACTCGGGATTCAGAGTCAAATCCCAGTGGCTAGTACCCCGTACTCGTCAGTCATCACTCGACACCTTGCAAAGCTAAGCAGTGAGTGCATCACATGAGTGAGTGAATGATTATAATTTATGATATTTCCAATATTTTGAATGAATTTTATAGCATAGGAATTTCAACATAGAAATTGAAATTTATATGGATGGGTAATTTCAAATGTTGTCCTTCTTTCGAAATGTTGATATAAATTATGTCGTAAAATTCAGATTTTAATTTTTTTTTGAAGGGCAATTTTAACTTTACACTTTTACGAAGGGCTAGAACCCTTTGGAAGGGTCGGGAAGGGTTCAGATTTGAACGCTGGATGTGATAACTACCTTGTGATGTTATTAGAGGTAGAATGCGCGTTGCTCTGATTTAATTAAATTGATTAGTGAATAATCAAGCAGCTCCAATGTATGAATTAAATGGGTTAAATTTTAACTACATCTCCACTCGGTGGCCATTTCAATTTACAACCATGATGACGGCGTTTCAAATTTCAAGCAAAACATCCTTAGGAGCGCAACAGCCGCCTGTTCGATCTGTGGGGAATCCGGGATGTCTCCAAATTTTGCAGCCAGACTCCCAGCCTTCTTTTCCTTCTCATGAGGGACCAGGGTATTTTTTAAGGATTCTAATATTATACTTAAGTATAGTATCCTAGGCGATTATTTTGGATTGAAAAAAAACATGTATATAGATAGGTAGGCGAATATTAAATATGAAACATACAATTTACTACTAAAATGTGTAAATTTTGGCGAATATTGTGATAAAAAAACATATTTGATGTAAATATACGCGATATTAGAGACTAAAAATGACCAAATAGCGAATTTATTTTTTGACAAAAAGCCCGAAAATAGTCAATTGGTGAAATTTTGCCCTTAAAAATTACCCTGTGAAGGACGCACAGGCCATTGGAAGTTAAAATGTATGGGCGGTGAATGTTCTAATGATATGATACAGAATCGTTGGTAATCACAGGAATTGAACCATATATTCCTCTCTACCACTTTGATCTGCCTCAATCTTTGTAAGATGTGTATGGAGGTTGGCTAAGTCTACATATAGTGTAATTTCCTCTTAATACTTTATAGTTTATCATATTATTTTTGGCGTTTTTTTTTACTTTGACTTTTTACATTGAATTAAGCATTGAAATATCTTTGGCTTTCATTATTTTCCAGCAGAAAAAAATCGTACTATAGCTGTTCAAACTGAATCAAATAGTACAATGATAGTTCGAGTACAATGAAGATTCAAGATGTCATCTTATGATCTTGTTCTCAAAAAGAAGCATCAAGCTTAACTGCTATACAAAAAAGGATTTTTCCCATAAAAAAGACTTCTCAAAATATCTTATATCAGTACAAAATAGAACCCAAATTAAAAGAAAAACAAGTTACCCCTGTCTAGCAGATAGGAATCCATCCATTCCTCCCAAAACAAAAAGCCTTCTGTCCCTTCAAATGCTTGTTTGGAAAGTTGATCAACAAGAGAATTATGTTCTCTGAATATATGCTCAAAAGTAATGTATTCATTATTAAAAACAATTGAAATATCTTCGAATTTTTTATTAAAAACACACTTGACAAATGATAAATAAACTGAAAAGCTTAATATAGAAATACTGCATAGGAGGTACTGCCTCCGTTGTCACTTATGTTAAATCAAAAACTAACAAATTGCTTATGTTTAGCTTATGGATTAAGCATTGAAGTATCTTTTCTCTATTGCCGTTATTAGTTGGGTGGAACAATTTTTCAATGTTTTGATTTTTTTGATTTCTTCTTAGTCTAATCAACTTATGCATAGCTCCACTCTTTTTCCAATCTACATGGTTATTAAGACTGCCCATTCCAATATGATTTCTATTTGGAAATCTAGGAAGCCACATGTTTGGACAGTGCTCCCACCATAATAAGTGAGCGGTTTCTCTCGAATGGATTAATGATCTCTCGAATAGATTAATGATTATATATTCATTTTAGTGTTCTAAGGTGTTTATATATATATAGTTATTTTAAGATATTTCATATATAAATTCATTACTTTAACTTAGCATTTAATTTAATTTTAAGATATTTCATATATAAATTCATTACTTTGACTTAGCATTTAATTTAATGTTATACATTTTTATTAAAGTATTTTGATATTTTTAAAATATAAGTTATTGAATTGAATTTTTTGAAAATTAAAAATAAATTTAAAAAAAATAAATTTTTACTTATGTTTTTATAAAAGAAATTGTTAATGAAAGATAATTCTTAAGAATGTAACTTAATTTATAAAAAAAAAAATATTTAATGTGGATTTTTCTAACAATATCATCTGATAATTTTCACATGGCATTGTTAACTTTTATGTACTAAATAAACAAAACAAAACTTAGTGTCACTTTTTATATGAGCAATTTAAATTTTATTCATTTCATTTTTTCATTGATCAAAAAAATTATTCCGAGACAAAGATTGAAAGTGTAACTTAATTTATAAAACATAAATAATAATAATAATAATAATAATAATAAACATATAATATAATTATTTTAAGAGTGTTATGTGACAACTTTCAGTAATATTGTTGACTTTTATGTAATAAAAAACAAAACAAAGTTATTGTCAATTACCATATGATAGATTTTGATGTAACTAATTTTTAATATTTTTATTTTAACATTTGTATGATGACAAATACATAATTGATGTTATAAACTATAGAAACTTGTCATGTTTTATAATTTCTCATTACTTTCTTAATTTTTATATTCAACTTATTTAATATATATATAAGTTTTTAAGTCAATATATGATAATTTAAGCATTATGTGACAATGTGTTTAATATCAATATTGATTATTTTTGGGACTTTATTCTATTTGAATTTATGATTTTTAAGAAAGTTGTTTTTGGACACACTTGAATATAAGAGAAGTTGATAAAGATATTAGAATCTCACTAGGGTTTGAGAGGTCCAAAGACTACCCACAAGGGAAACACCAATATCTAAACTCAACTAAGATGAAGAGTGGGATTATTATTATTATTATTATTTAAATCATGGGAATCGGTAACTAGTCAGGATTACGTGGGAAAGACTCAAGTTCAAATCTGGCTAGCTGCCACTATAACCTAAGAGTACATCCAACATCCCACAAGCCATATATATCAACAACTTATGACTTAGCAAGGGTTAATACCTCTTGAGGCACACTTCCTACCTTTCTATTCTTCTCAACAGGCCAATGAAGAGTGGGAAGAATTTGACCAAAGGGAATATCATAATTGTGAGGGTAAGTCCCTTCTTTGAGGGAGTTGATGGAGAGTGTAAATCCAAATACTTTAGGTGCTTGAGTGAATGTGGATTTACAATATAATCCTAGCTCAAATTTAGTTGATTTTTATTAAGATTTAGCGCAGTTTAATATTAATATTCATCATGGGTTAAAACCATTTGTTGGTTTTGAATAGTTCATGGATTTTTTTTGCTAGAAAATGATCCTTTATCTGCCTATCCATGAGTGACAAACAAATATGTCTTTGTGTAACTTGTATATGGTGCAATAAAGAGAGGGAAGGAAAGGGGAAGATCGATTTTGACCTTGGTTTATCTTTGTATGCTTCCAAACTTGGCTAAGTGGGAATTGAGAATCTCAAAAATGCATTTCTAATTAACCCAAGTAGATTTAATGGGGAAAAAATTCATATATCTAACCATTAGGCAAGATTGATATAAACAATAAAGAAATATCAATGCCAATAATGTGTTCTCAAATGTTGGCAAGCCAATAATAATGTGTTCTTTGGGCTATGAGTGGAAGGATGCAAAAACCATGCACTTCTCTTTCCAAGCAAATTGGGATATGGATTGGAATTTTAATGTTGCCATTCACTCAACACTAATGGAAAAAAAACAAAAGGTGAATTGGACAATGGAATGTACATCGGGCATGCATGTTAAGGACCAATAAAATCATTGAAAGACATTTCTACTTGACCAAGAGTTTACATACACTAATGAATATCACAAATTGACTAGTATGTATCCATAAAATATACCCTATTGCATTATAGGGCACCATTGAGTTCGGTTAAACTAGGTTATTGTATCCATTGAGGTTATTTAACAAGTTAAAAACATATAAAAGCAATAACAGAATGTTGGAAAGAAAAAATAAATTGAACAAAAGAGTTATGTTGATTCCTATAGGGCTAATACAAATTTTGGCATAATGAGAGATGATCTTCTTATGGGTCATATTATTTTAATAATGTGATACGATTTGAAAAAGGCACACACCTTTTCCAAGTTTTTAGGAGCCATTGAGATCTTTCACAAGATTGAGTTAATTGAAATCTTTCATAAGATTAAGCTAGTTTCTTATTGAATCACATTACCACTTAACCTACCGAGGGTTGATACATGATATCATCTACACAACTTTTCCCGAGTTCTTAGGAAACGTTGAGATCTTTCACAAAATTAGGCTAGTTTCTTATTGAATAACATGATCCTTAACCTACCTAGGATGCATGATGCTATCTACATTAATCTTGAGACATTCCATGTTATTATGTCTTTGAAGGGGATCATATATATATTGTCAAGCACCTATTAATTTAGGTTTATAAAGTAAATCTTTTTGTTTTTTATAGTTTAACTATAATGTTAAATATATTATATTAAATTTAATTATTAAAAAGGTTTTTTTTTCTTCTAATGGATTGTAGAGGATGACGATGTCCTCATTTTTTACTTCCCAGGGGTGGCAGCTGGATGATGTCACGTCTTCTTGCAAAGGACAGACACGGCATGCCAAACGGTTACCTTTTAACAATCACATATATGCCAAAGGGTTTAAGTTCAGTCAAGAAAATGGACAGGAGTTAACTTCGCTTCAATCTCAATATGGTTTCTAAGGCATTGATTACAATGATTGCACATTCGACGGGCCTCTATATGGAGGAAACAATAGAATCATGACACTTGTAAGTTTAACGATTGTGGTCGAGGCATTGCATATAAGCATCTCTTGTTCTTGTTAATGCATTGGAAACTTAAAAGTGATAATAAATGCATTGATTAAAACTAAATGCTTTTTGTCTCTTTGCATTCAGGTTATGTTTAGCCCAGGTGAACGCCTCACTGGAATGACTAGATGTTACAGTGGTGGTGTAATTAAGTCTGTGACATTTTATACCAATCAAGCAGGAGAACAGTATGACCCATACGAGAAAAACGAAGAAACTCATTTTAAGGCAACCGATCATATGTGGCGTGGGATAACTGGCACTCAAATCGCCCCGCTTTTCCGGCAATTTCTTACCTAGATCCGGTTATAAAAACTGGCGGAATCATAGTTCCACACCATTTACTGCGGAACTATGCCATGGAACTGTGTCCTAGGAGTTTTGGCCCATTTTAAGACGACCCAGATCGTCGAAATTCCAAAACAAATAACCAGAGAGGGTGAAACTATGCCTCGCCGAAAAATTTTTCGTCGCCGAAATACCGAGGTGATTTGAGTGCCAGTTATCACACGCCATCATATGTAGGGCAGGATTGTGGGCAGCGGGCTTTCATGGGACTTCTAATGCAAATCGCATAAAGTCAATTGGTGTCTATATGTTTTAGAACTATAAAAGGAAGTAAAAAGACGTTGCTATATGCTATAGATTATGCTAAATAGGAATAACTCCATAGTTATGCTAAATAAGAATAGCGCTGGACATTATATTTTATCGTAATTAATATTAACTTTAATTACATATTTAAATGTTGGAATGTGGAATTTTTCCACGTCATACTTCGTCTTGCTAATTAATATTAACTATATTTAAATGTAACACATCATATTTTATGCTAATTAATATTAACTATATTTAGATGTTTGTATGTACACATACATTATAATTTATGCTAAGTAATATTAGTTATATATACATGTTTTTGCATCTGCTTTAGATGATGTTTAAGCACTAATGCATTTTTATTAATCATTATGTTTGGATATGTGATTTTGATGATGGTTAATCCTTTGACTTTGCTATGGTATTTATGGTTAATGTTTTGTTATTATGATGTTTGATTTAGATGATGATTTTAATTGTATTTGTTTTAAGTGTTTTTTTTATCCTTAATGGTAATGGTTAATGATCGTTTAGATGTGTTATTTCTAGATGATGATCAATGCTTCTCAATACTTTGTTATTATTACGTCCCTGAAGGGGATCATGTATATATCGTCAAGCACCTATTAATTTAGGTCTATAAAGTAAATCTTTTTGTTTTTCTATAGTTTAACTATAATGTTAAATATATTATATTAAATTTAATTATTAAAAATGTTTTTTTTTCATTCTAATTGGTTGCACAGGATGACATCGCCCTCGTTTTTCCCTTCTCAAGGGGTGGCGGATGGATGACGTCATGCCGTCCTGCAGAGGACAGACACGGCATGCTTTAAGCATATCTCGTCTACACTTGTCTCAATTTGTTTTTCCCAACGACCAATCTTCTTGAAATCCCCAAGGCTTCTTCACTACGAAAACCAACGATTCCAAAGATTGACATTGGAGGCTTTAATTTACCTCGAGTTCAAAATCTCTTGAAACAGATTTCTCAAGAAGCTTTAGTTTATTGTTCCAACGGCCATTTCTTCGAATCCTAACATTTTTGAAATGGAAAACCTGATTATCTTAAAGAACAGACTGAAATTCAAACCTCGATTTCAAAGGCTCCAATTTTTCGACCAAAAGAAAAATTTCCGCGAAGTTTATAACTCTCTACAGAAGCTTTATCCACCGTTGTTATCATCAGAACTTCAAACCAATACTGTTATCCATTAATTGATTCCACGAATTCAAAGTTCAAATCGACTGACAAAGCCTCCTCCTAATCTGTATGTAGTTGGGCCGACTCCTCGCATCTGCAAGTTGTAAACTTAAAAATACCTGTTGCTTTGACCCCCTCGAAGATCATGAAATTGAATCACAAACGACAATAATATGTAACTTCCAAGAAACAAAGCAAACTGAGATGCAAGGAAATCTAAACCAACTTTATTTCCGCCAGCACGGGTATAAAGCAAGCAACAACCTCGTCCAATCAAGGATCTAGACTCTCGTGATGCTGCAACGAAGCACTGAAGGCGATGACCAAAACGAGGATGAGATTCGAACATGGGTCCGTAGGATTAGTGACTGCGAAAAACCACTGATGATACAAACAAACAAAAAAACCCAGAAAGCTAATTGCCAACGGCTGCTTGTAAGACGTCACGATTTTGTACGGACCTTATTTTAAGTCACTTGCCGCCCTTGGAATTGCAAAAGTAATACAATGAAAGCGTTTTCTATTTGTCTCTGTACTTGTTGTCGATTTTGCTATGGCTTGACGCAAATACAGTCCAACGGACTTTTTGTATGCCCCACATCATTAAACCCTCTCCTTGCTTTGCGGTCACGTTGTTAAACCCTCCCTTGTTTTATCGACATCGACGGCTTCGATCGATGTATGCGATTTGACTGGGACTGACCGCCAAACTTCTTATGGTTATTATATTGTTTTTAAAATAATGTTTCAAGTTATATCGTTTTCTTCCCCGTTTTACGAATTACTATATATATGCAATGTATTCATTATATTTATTGTTATTGTCATTTTATTCAGGGAAAGCGGTTACTTTTATTCTCTTGTGAAACATAACTACTAAAATCCTCAAACATGAATGTAAGGGCAAAGAATGCGCAGTTTCTTTGCCTTTTTTAAAAAAAATTGGTATAAATAAAAAAAAATGAAATTATATCTTTTATATTTTTCTTTTAGCATTTTAATTTAAAAAATATATATATCTTTAATATCAAGCACTATTTTGAAAATTTTCTTCTCACAGTCTAAGTCTAATCCAAATCATCAAATTTTTAGTTAACTTCGTTATTTTTTGCATTTACTAAACTTTATAAATATCAAAACAAATTTAATTAAATTCTATAAATATTTGAATCAATTTAATTAAGAAACATTTTTTTTACATGTGATCAAAATAAAAATAATTTACTAAATTCCATAATAATTATTACAACAAATTTAATTAAAAAACCCTCTTCTTGAACCAAAACAAATAATTATTAGTTAACAAGTAGCCTGCCCTAGCCTATGAGCGTTGGCAAGAAGCCTTACTTCCCTTTATTCGGGCTACAACTAGAATAACGAAGCCTTCAGAACATGCTAGAACACTCTGAATGCATTTCTGTGATTCGTTTGGTTTGTAATCCAAATCCGCGGGAATTTAATTCTTCTCCTCTTCCATTGAATCGTCGAAATCCTAAAATTTAAGTGGCTTTCTCTCGTTTGGCAATTTCCAAACATCGAAGTGAAAGAATCTGCGTTGCAAGCAGACTATTTTATGAAATTGTTTACCAAAGGTGTGCATAGCCTTTTGTTATGGATTTAGAGGTTTTCAATTTGAATTCTGGCTTCAAGCAAATAGAGTAGGTGGTAATGTCGGGGACATTGCCACCTCGTGGATCTTGTTTATGTTTATTGATAAACCCTACGATCTGTTAGTAAAGAGGACACAAAAACTATGTATTGAGGTTACATCATGTTACAACTTTGGATTTTTTTTTTTTGAGGATAGGTGTATGCAATATCCCATATTTTGGACATTTCTTTTATCAAAACTTATAACATTCTTTTATTTTTGTTTGATTCATCCACTCGTGGACAAGGGATGGCCAAACCTTTGTGGATATATTGAGATAGTGTGAACCCTTGTGTGAATGATCTTCGAGAATATGGTGTGATATGAGATGAAAAATTTTCTTATAAATTTATAAGAATATATGTTATATGCTATAATTACTGTTAAATTATTAGATTTTGAATTATACAATCTTAATTGTAGATGCATATGCAAGTAAACATACGTAAGGATGTAATTGTGATATTTATATGCGCTTCCGTATATGCCTGCACATATATGGAAGAGCCTTCCGTATATATGTTTTCAAATATGCACGTTCATATACGAAAGCACTTCCACTTATGCAGATGCATATGTGGAAGTGCATATATGGAAGGCTCTTCCATATATGGAAGCACATATACAGAAAGTGATTCTATATACACGTGCGCATATATGAAAGGCTCTTATATATATACACATATATAGAAGGCTCTTCTGTATATGCGCACTTCCCTTTATGTACATGTACGGAAACACACATATATGGAAGAGACTTCCATATACGCTTCCATATATGCACACGCATACACAGAAGCAATTTCCGTATATGCATGCACATATATGAAAGAGCCTTCTGTATATACGCTTTTGTATATGCGCACTCATATACAAAAGTGCTTCTATATATGTTTGCTTCCATATATTCCATACATGTGCATATACAGAAGCACGCATATGTGGAAGAGCCTTCTGTATGTGCGCAGATACAAAAGAGCTTGCCATATATGCATGTGCATATACGAAAGCACTTTCCGTATATGTGCGTCCATATGTGAAAGCGTTTCTGTATATGGAAGTGCTATGGAAGCATGCGCATATGCTTCGGTATATGCACGCTTCCGTACATGCGCATATATGGAAGTGCGCATATACGGAATAGATCTATGTATATGTGCTTCTGTATATGCGTATATATATATAGAAGCACCTTTTGTATATGCGCATTCATATATGTGTGCACATATATGGAATAGATTTCCATATATGCGCATGCGTATACAAAAGCGCTTCCATATATGCATGCACATATAAGGAAGCACTTTCGTATATGCCCGCACATATACACAAGCACTTCTATATATGCACGTGCATATACAGAAGGCTCTTCCATATATGTGCATGCATATGCAAAAAGTGCTTTTGTATATGCATGTTGCTCTTTTGTAGACCACGCGCATATATGGAAGCGCTTTTGTATATGTGCGCACATATACAAAAGTCTCTTTCATATATTTACGCGCACATATGAAAGTGCATATATGGAAAGTGCTTCTGTATATGCGTGCGCATATACAAAAGGTTATTCAGTATACGCGTATATACAGAAGGTTCTTCCGTAAATGTGAGCTTTCGTATATGCGCATGTATGGAAGCACGCATATATGGAAGAGCATTTCGTATATGTGCATATACAAAAGATCTTTCCATATATGCGCTTCTGTATATGCGCTTTTGTATATGCACATGCATATTTAGAAGTGCTTCCATATATGTGCCAGCATTTGTAGCTTATGAAAGCACTTCCATATATGTGCGCTTATGTATATTCTGTACATGTGCATATACAAAAATGCGCATATACAAAAGAGCCTTCCGTATATGCACATACAGAGAAGAGCATTCTGTATATGCACATATACCGAAGAGCCTTCTGTGTATGTGCTACCACATTATTCTTGACATTTTGGTAAATTATATCATAGTCATATCCCAACATTTCAGTGACCCATTTTTTTTGCTTAAGGGAGGAAGTTTGTTATTCCAAAATGTATTTAAGGCTACGATGACCAATTTTGATATGGAAACATTTCCCAAGTAGGTGGGTCCTCGCACAAAGATGGGAGACCTTTTAGATGCAAAGGATGTTTTGCAAAACATGTCTTTGTTGTATGATTCAACAACGCGTACGTGTTTATTAAACATAGGAATGGGAAACCCTGAGGCAACCAAGTGGGATTCCACGAAGGCTATGAGAATAAAACGCGTATGCGTTTTGTAAAAAATATTTTATTCTATAAATCCAGCCCCTAACATCTGCTAACAACCCTCCCCAACCCACTAACACCCCCTCTCCAACTCCCTAACATCCCCCACCTAACCACTTAACACCCCCTCTCAAAATCCCTAACACCCCATACCCCTAATCACCCACACAACACTCTCCAATTCACTAACATCCCCTAACCTCGTAACACACATCCCCAACCCCTAACAACCCCCCTCTAACTCCCTAACACCCCTACCCCTAATCACCCACACCCCCCACCTACCCTTGTCTCTCCCTCCATGCGCCTAACACCCCTCACTACTCTCTCTCTCTCTCTCCCTGACCCTTAATAACCCCTTGTCTCACTCTCTTTATCCCCTGCTATGTTGGGTATGTGTTATATTGTTTTCTTATGTATGGGGGGGGATGCACTTGTCAGTGGCACGCTTAACGATCCCTTCGATACCTTAAAAATATGTAATTTTATCCTAGTTTAGGGAATGGGGTCTATTTTCTAATCTAGGTTAATGGATTAGGGTATTGGATGTTGTGGAATACCTATATAATTTTATTGTCTAATTTTTGTTGGTTTTCTCGGTTAAGGGTTTCCAGGGTAAATCTCTATTTATTATGTGTGAATGTTGTGGTGTGATCTATGTTTTGCTTAAAAGAATCTGTATGATTTGTTTCTCTACACAGGTTTAAAAATTACATGTGGTATCATAGCTCTATTATTTGGTTTCAGGGGGACGCCTCTATTATTGAGTGTTCGATGTGGTTGATAGATCTTGGGTCTCTGATAAACAAGGGTTTAGTGAGATATTTGCAGCTTTGATTTGTGCATTGAAAGAGAATGGCGAGAAGTTCAAGAATTGAGATCGATAAATTTAACGACCAGAACTTTGAGCTATGGAAGCTCAAAATCGAGGATCTTCTTGTAGATAGGGAACAGTGGATTGTTGTGGATCCGATTACACCACCCACTGGAACGTCAAAAGAATATTGGGAGAAATTAGATAGAAGAGCGAGGAGTACAATCCAACTGTGCTTATTGGACTCTATGTTTTTGAACGTATATGGAGAAGAGACTGCGGTAAAGCTTTGGGTGAAACTAAGGAGTTTGTATCAATCAAAATCCCTTGTAAACAAGTTGTTTCTGCAAAAGAAACTGTATCAACTCAGAATGGATGATAATGACATAGTGACAGGGCATCTGAATGTCTACAATACTTTGGTAAGTCAAATAACCTTTGTTGGCATTAAAATGGCTGAAGAAGATAAATGTATTACATTATTGTGTTCTTTGCCAGATTCCTGGGACAACCCAATTGTAGCAATAGGAAGTGCTAATCAAACGACTTTAAAATTTGATGAAATAGTATCATCCCTGCTATTAGAAGAGATGAGGTGGAAAACCATGGATACTAATAGCATGGATTCCTTTTTTGTGAGAGGTTGCCCCCACGAGAGAAAAAAAAGGGATCCGGGGGGAGATCTAAATCTAAGGGTAGATCTAAATCCCCGGGAAAATTTATAAGAAAGTGTTGGAAATGAGGTAAAGTTGTGCACTATAAAAAGGATTGTAGATCTAATAATGTTGAGAAAGGAAAGGGATCTGAGGATACCTCTACCATAGAGGTGAAGACTTCCTTAGAAGAAGGAGGGGATGTGTACCTATCTTCCACTGGTAATCATTCAGAACATGATATATGGTTGATTGACTTAGGTGCATCATGTAATATGACCCCTCATAGTGAGTGGTTCTATGAATATGAGAAGTACAATGGAGGTGATGTGTTCTTGGGAGATGATTCATCAACTAGTATCATTGGGCATGGTAGATTCAAGTTGAAAATCAAGGATGGAAGGATTAGAACTCTCCCTTGAGTACTACGCATTCCAAATCTAGCAAGAAACTCAATATATGTTGGAAATATGGATATTGCAGGTGTGAATACTGTGTGTGGAGATGGTGGTTGCAAAATGGTTCGAGGATCAATGGTATTGATGAGGGGAGTTCAGTATGGAAATTTGTACAAACTATTGGGAAGAACCATCATTGGTGAATGTAACAGTTATGTTGTTCCTGAGGGGGGAGATACAAAAGACAGAACCTTGATTGCATCAGGAGTAAATACAATGCTATGGCATCAAATATTGGGGCATATCGGAGAAAAGGGCCTTTGAGTATTAGAAGGTAAAATTATGGTTGAAGGTATGACTGATTGCACTCTAGATTTTGATTTCTGTGAACATTACATATATGGAAAACAAAATCAAGTAAGATTTGCATCTGGTGCTACAAGAGCAAAGGAAATTTTAGAGTTAATACACAATTATGTGTTTGGACCTATTCTTGTTCCATCACTAGGTAGATCTGTGTATTATTTTTCATTTATAGATGATTTCTCAAGGAAACATGGATTTATTTCCTTTGAAATAAATCTGAAGTATTTTCTAAGTTTAAAGAATTTAAGGCTCTTGTAGAGAATCAAACAGAAAAGAAAATAAAGGTGTTGAGGACAGATAATGGTGGAGAGTTCTATGGGAATGAATTCGAGGAATTCTATAAGAAGTGCGGTATAGAAAGGCAGAAGACTAATCCATACACACCTCAACGGAATGGAGTTGCTAAAAGGATGAATATGACGTTGATGGAAAAGGAAATGAGCATGCTAAGCAGTGTCGGGATAGGAAAAGAATTTTGGGAAGAGGCAGTGGAGACAACATGTTACTTGGTAAATCGTTCACCCACATCAACATTGGTTGAAAAAACTCCACAAGAGGTATGGACTGGTAAGAAACCCTCTATTAAACATCTGATAGTTTTTGGTTGTGATGCTTATGTACATGTTCCCAAGGAGAAAAGAAGGTGGAAAATAAAGCTGAAACATGTATCTTTATTGGTTATAAAGATGGCATGAAAGGTTATAAAATTTGGAATCCTGTAACTAAGAAGACCGTTTCCAGTCAAGATGTTGTCTGGAGAGAACTTCCTAGACAAGAAGTGATTCCAATGGAATAGGAACCAGAGAAGATAGAGTTTGAGATAGAATATGAAGAATCTGACTCAACGGAAGAAGCTGAATAAGAAGAAGAAGAACCTCATAGCCCAGTTTTGAAGAGATCATCTCGAGAAAGAAGGCAACTAGAAAGGTATTCCCCTCTTGATTTTCAGTCTAGTTTTTCTTTATCTATTACTGATGATGATCCTATAAATGTGAAGGAATCTGTTAATTCATAGGATAGTGATATATGGAAGAAGGCCATGCTTGAAGAAATGGAAGCCTTGGACAAAAATGAAGCGTGGGATCTAGTTCACTGTTACCTGCTGGAAGAAAATACGTTGGCATCAAATGGCTATTTAAAAGGAAGTTAAATGCAGAAGGTAAAGTGGAGAAATACAAAGCCCGCTTGGTAGAAAAGGGATATTCTCAGGTAGAGGGAATTGATTTTGGTGAAATATTTTCTCCAGTTGCAAAATTAACTTCCATTCCATTTCTTCTTTCTATTGTTGTTGCTTTTGATCTTGAAGTAGAGCAGATGTATGTAAAGACAACGTTCTTACATGGGAATATAGAAGAAGACATCTACATGAAACAACCATAAGGGTTCACAGTAAAAGGAAAGAAATAGATGGTATGTAAACTAAAGAAGTCCCTTTATGGTCTAAAGCAATCTCTAAGGATGTGGTACCAAAAGTTTGACACATACATACTTGGATTGGGGTTTGTGAGAAGCAAGGATGATAACTATGTATACTCCAAACAAGTTGGTGATCACTTCATTAACATAGTATTGTATGTTGATGACATGTTGTTGATTGGAAACAACAAAGATGTCATAAAGGAGGTGAAGTCTCAACTATCATCCAAATTTTACATGAAGGATATTGGTGTTGTAAATTTCATACTAGGAATGGAGATTAAAAGAGATCGTGCAAACAAGAACATATGGTTAAATCAAAGAAAATATGTTGAGACAGTACTATAGAGATTTAACATGCATGAAAGTAATCTGGTCAAGGTCCCTATACCTGTAGGTGTAAATTTATTTATAGATTAGTGTCCCAAGGCACATGAAGAGGAAGAAGATTTGGCAAGAGTTTCATATGCTAGTGCAGTTGGAAGTTTGATGTATGCAATGGTTTGTACCAGATCGTACATTGCTCATGCAATGGGACTATTGAACATATATATGTCAAAACTAGCGTGAGAGCATTGGAAAACTGTAAACAGGGTCTTCATATATTTGTGTGGCACTACAGATTATGCAATCTGCTACCAAGGAATACTTGGACCAGACAGAGGAATAAATGTACATGGATTTGTTGATGCAGATTGGGTTGGAGATCTTGATCACAGAAGATATGCAAGTGGGTATGTGTTTAGCCTATTTGGAGGAGCTATCGGTTGGATGAGCAAGAGACAGGTTGTAGTTTCACTCTCAACTACATAAGCTAAATATATGGAATCCACTCATGCAAGTAAAGAAACTGTGTGCTTGCGGAGATTATGTTCAGGTGTTTGGTTTTTACAGAGAGTTGTATGGTTAGATTGTGACAACCAAAGTGCAATATTCCTAGCAAAGAACCCTACTTATCATGCTAATACAAAGCATATTGATGTGCAATATCAGTTTGTGAGAAATATGGTTGAAGACAAGAAGGTGTTGTTGGAGAAGGTTGACACCTTGAAGAATGTTGCAGACTCATTAACAAAGTCTGTCAGTACAAACAAGTTCTCTTAGTGTAGAGAATCTATGGGAATTGATGCCCTGGATGTATGACTTTATGAGTACATGACTCATTGTTATGCAGAGAAAAAACAAGTGGGAGAATGTTGATTTTGTGTTATATTCTTTGCATATGTATGGGGGGGGGCTGCACCTGTTAGCGACGCGCCTGACAATCCCAGCAACACCTTCACGGAAATGACTGCTAAGTTGTTTCCGTTCGAAAATGGTTGATAGACCATTTTCAATACAAGAATTGTTGGTGGGACATTTTCTTCCGCGAGTGTAGCGAACGCCAAATTTTTTGGGCTATTTTCGGCTATTTTTGGGGAATTTTCTAAAAATATGTAATTTAGTCCCAATTAAGGGATTTGGTCCTATTTTCTAATCCAGGTTAAAGTATTAGGGTATTGGATGGTGCAGAATACATATATTGTATTGTGAGTGATTCATAATGATAATGAGAAAATAAGAGGTGTGGCTCTAAGTTTTGTTGGTTTTCCTGGTTAAGGGTTTCCAGGGTAAATCTCTATGTATTATGTGTGACTGTTGTGGTGTAATATATGTTTTTCTTAAAATAATTTGTATGCTTTGATTCTCTACACAAGTTCAAAAATTACATGCTCCACTTACCCCTAATCTCCTAACACCCACCTATGTCTCTATCTCTAACCCCTTAACTACTGCCCTCTCTCTCTACCTCCAACCTCTTTCCACACCACAATGTATCTCTCTCTCTCTCTCTAACCCCAACACCCACACTCCTTACCTATGTACCCATTTATCTATAATCACCCTACTCCTACCCAAACCCCCCCCTCTCTCTCTCCCCACCAAACTCTTATTATCCCCCTTTCTCACTCTCTCTCACTCCCCTACTCCTCCACCTACACCTAACCCCCACCCCTCTCTTTCTCCCACAATGCCCTAACACACCACCAGCCCATTGGTTCCCTCTCTCTCTCTCACACACACAGACACCCACCCCCACACATCCCTATGCATCCCCCTACTACTAATTCTTCTCTCTCTCTCTCTCTCTCTCTCCTCTTCTCCCTGACTTTTACTAACCCCTTATCTCAGTCTATTTCTCCCCTGATCAACTTAACCCCAATATCCTAACACCCCTCTCTGCTACTACCTCTAACCCCTTAACAACCCCCTCTCCCTCTACCTATAACCCCTTAACAAACCCCTCTCCCTCTACCTATAACCCCTTATCACCCACCAATGTCTCTCCATTTACTTCTCTCTCTCTCTCTCCCGGACACCCACACTCCTCCCCTATAACCCCCTTTCTCTCTAATATCCCTACTCTTCCCCAAACCTATATCCCCCTTGATATCTCTCTCTCTCTCTCTCTCTCTCTCTCTACCCAACACCCACACTCCTCACCTATACCCCCTTTTCTCTCTAATCTCCCTACTCCACCCTAAACCCCTAACCCCCCCATCTCTCTCTCTCCTACTCCTCTCTTAAACCCCACCCACCTAAAATTTTCCTCTCTCTCTATCATTATCACTACCCCTAACCCCCCATTCTATCCCCCTAACCCCCCTCCTACTATCCCCACCCATAACCACCCCCTATGCCCCCCTCTCTCTTTCCTACTCCCGCTAACCCCCCCTCTTTCTCAACCCTAATCCCCATCCCCCTACCACTTATCACCCCCCATATCTCTCTCTCTCTCTCTCTCTCATGCTACCACTTATACCCTCCCATCTCTCTCTCTCTCTCTCTCTCTCTGTAACATTCCTCTTTGTCCTATTCTTTTGTAACTGAAAATTTAATTATGTACTTGTTTCTGGTGAGGAGCTTAAGGTCATGGCCCCACTAGTAAACCTTGTAAGTTTTGCTATTTATTTCCTAAGTTGTTATGGTTGATTATAGACCTAGGATACTGAAGGTTTTGATGCAACTAAACGACATGGCAATGAATCCAAATAGGGGAGAGAGATCACAGGGCTTGGAAGCCATGAGAATATAGGATGTTGATGATGAATGTCATCTTGGTTCCAGTAGGCACTTGAAGAAGAGTAATAGTTTACTTGGTTTTCCTAAAAGTATTAAGTGTCGTCTTAAGTTTAGGAGAAGTAACTACTTGTTACAAGCTTGTAGTAAAATCCGAGGACCTAACCACTAGAATAAATATGTTTATGACTAGATGATCCTAAGTGAGGGATTACCTTAAGTATTAGTATATCAAAATGTCCAACTATTTAATGATCTTAAAAAAGAAAGAAGTCAGGGCGTTTCCTATTAAAGAAATTAATTTGGGGTAAAAGTAGCTTTATACATATCTATATGTAATATATATATGTATATATATATATATATACACACTAATAGAAGATCATTTAAATATATATAGATATATAGATATGATGAGAATTTTGTATACTTTATTAAAAATCCCAAAATCAATGTAAGACCCTAATTTTTTTTAGAAGGGAAAATCTTTAATAGTTAGCAAAATCAATACTTTCAAGCACCTTTTAAAGTATACAATAACGTATAACAGATTTCTTATAAATGTAACTTGCTGAGAGGGATTTCCTAATGACATGGGGCGATTATGAAAAGTGTGCAAGTGGAGCCTTTCGAGATGCCACTTGGAAAAGGGGAGATACGCCCTAAGCTAGGCGGACTCTCCAAAGTGAAACAACAACCTCAAGTATTTATATTTGAGGTCACAGCAGAGAAGGGGGGGAGTAGTGACCTTTGCAGATAGTAATTGTTGTGTTGGCTTATGGTTGATTTTATATTGTTGTTTGATTTTTGAAATAGGATAGAAATCAATTGAGATCTCTATGTTTGATTATCTCTGCACATGGGGCAGGACGGCTCTCCCAAATGAGCTTGATCCCACATCATCACAATTTGCAGGGGTATACCATTTTGTGCATTGTAAATGGGTTGAATTTTACGTTCGATCTCTTCGTGGGGTAGGACGGACCTCCATAGAGCTCGACCCCCTTTATGTTCTTTAAAAATTTATTTGCATTTTTATTTATGTTCCATATAGTATATATGTATATGGGTGAAGGTAGAATGAGGGGCGACTCACCACATGAGAGCACGATCCCCAAATTCATACCATTCATTGTGATGTCTCTTTTCTGCAATATATTACATATAAGTGTGGAGACATGTTAAGTATAGCAATCTGCATACATATCTATATATTGGTGGATAATGATAGGCATACACATAATTTCTTGGTGGATAGCGATCTACACATAGCGCTCGATCTAATACTGACATAGACGCCTCTTAGGAGAGATCTCTATGTATATGCATTTGATTTATGGATAGAGATCGTGCATATAAGCAAAGCTCTGTATCTAATTATGTGCTAGAATTTTTTATCTCTGCAATCATTACTTCATAGTGTTTCTCATTCCGAAGATCTCTGCACATAGCTCTCGATCGAGTTTGTATCAATCGCTACATGACCTTCTTGATAAATGATGTGTCTTCCTGTTTAATAGAAAACAACTGTGTGTAGAAATGGGGAGAGGACGGATTCTAAAGGAGCCCGATCCCAAAATCGATCTCTGTTGATATTATTTCTTATGGATAAAAATATTTGTTTATTCTGTGTGATCTACAGAGAAATATTTACATAAATTTATCTTGTGTGGTTGCCTGAAGAGGGAGAGGACAGCTCTGAGAAGCCCAATCCTTACTCAACGCTCTTTCTATTTTATAAATGATGAATAGGATGGTTTTGTATAGCCGCTCCTTGATCAGGTTATATCATATGATAGAGTTGTTTGTAATAGCGATTTTCGTTGGAAACACTCTGTGCGTGTAAATACAAGGGTTGATCCCTGTATATATATATATATATATATATATATATATATATATATATATATATATATATATATATATATATATATTGCATTATTAATGAGTCTCATTTGGGCACAACCCCCTATTTTCCTACCATTGTGTAGAAATCCCCATAGTGGCTCGTTGTAAGGGGGTAATGATTTGCATATAGGTGTTAGTTGATATTGGAGGAAGGGCGCAACCCTTTACCTGTTTCTTTGTCTTGGAATTTGTACATGGAAACTTGTTATATTGTATTATAGATTATATTTATATAAATATATGTGAAGATGGGTGTCTATTTTTGCTCTTTTTTAGAAAATAATGTTTTCTTTTGACGACATTTTTTTCATTGCTAACTATTCAATTTTGACATAGTTTTTTTAAAATGAAAAAGTACATAGATTGTACTAGGTAATCTCTTATTTTTCATAATTGTTTCATGAATATTTTCATATATGTTTGGAGTTTCATCACATATTTTTATCATAATTTTTCTCACCAAATAGACACCCATATTCATGGTTTTACCCATAAAGGAGAGGGAAATAAAGACCTCAGCCCTTAATTTGATTGTTGGGTAGTTATACCTATATTTTATTACTCTTGGAGTAATCAAAGAAGGCCACATCCCTATGTTTATTTTCATTGTTTATACTTTTAGTGAATATAAATATTATATATGTCTTTGGTGAATATAATGCATAACCTAAGCATTCTTAGGATTTTCTAGTGATTAGGATGTGCACATTATGTGTAAACTTGGTGAGGAAAGGGCATATCCCAAGTATTGTCAAACAGAGTGACTATAACTACCTATTCGAGTTATATATATATATATATATATATATATATATATATATATATGCTTGGTGTGTTGTTAAGGGCATAATTCTTGGTTTGTTTTGATATAAGAAATGGGAGGGTTCCCTATTGAAGTAGTTCTTTTACCCTAGTGGATTCATTTCCCGCTCGGGTGTGGCCTCTCAGTGGCTATAATATACATCGGACATAGATTCAAATGGTTGGGGAGGAAGGTCGCAGTCACACCTTCATTCGTTGTGGTCTATTCGACCAGATAAGTACCTCTCAATTATTGTATTACTTTATAAGATTGAGATTTTATAAATATGTACATTTTGTCACGAGTTTCCTTGTTAAATGATTTTGATTCAATATTATATTGTTTTGATTATGTCAATATATATATATATATATATTCATCATGAGTTCCTGGATTGATTCATTTACATGTGTAGAGATTTTGATATGTTGATTGTAATAAATAATGGATGATAATGGAAACACTTTTATATTTAATTGGATTATGAGGTTTGCATAAGGATATGTGTGTGATTTACCTTATGAAAATATATGCATGCCATTAACATGATGATTGTGTGGGTGTTATACATTGTTGTATTTTACATAGGGGAGATATGCATAGATTAAATGAAGTAATACCTTAAAATGGTCAAAAGTACATTGAAAGTTGAATACACTATGCTTGATCTATGAACTGGTAAATGCGATGATTAGAGGTTAAGTGGTCACAAATGTCATGGGTCATCATATGAATAATATTGTATTGACAAAGTGTTATGTAATACTATTATTAGAATAACTATGCATGGTAAATAAAGACATTTCCTTGAGGTTTACTAATTATTAAGAAATCCATGGTATCTCACTATGTAAATAAGGAACCTATGTAGATGTGGTTATATGTTTCCCTAGGGATTGACTTGCAAAGTATTTATCCTTTTTTTTTTATATTCTAATCAGTGAACCTTGGTGGATGGAATAGAAACATCATACTCTTATAGTCAAATTGAATAACCTTATAATCTTGTGACATGGGTTATGTTTTTAATTAGAATAATATATAAGATTATTGGGAAAACTCATCATCACATGATGAGACCCAAGTTAAATGGGTTTATATACAATTAACAAGTATGTTTAACGATGAGACTAACATATCTATTGTTGTACAATGATGAAGGAAAAATTTTAATCCCTGTTTCCTCAAGATCAACACCGAGGATTTAGGGTGTGTTACAAAGTGGTATCAGAGTTGAAGTTGCAGCACTCGGGCCTATTTGGGCTCAACATGAACTAAGAATGCATGGAGTTTGTTGAACTAACAATTTTTTTTGTTTTGTTTTGTAATTTACAGGAGGAATGGACGAAGGAATGAATTAGGCGAATTAACCTCCAAGTTCTCCTAAGAGGTGACCAAAGAGACATAACGGTTAAATTTGATGACAAGGTATTTTACTGCATTACCAACACAACTGGTCGGATTGAAATCTATAAATTGCAAGTAATACTTTTATTTTGAAGCATTATGCTTATACACTGAATAATGGAATTTGGGTTATAATACATTTAGGAAGAAACTAAAACCCATGTTTCAAAAAATATTTTAAAAATTTTGGCTGCGAAAAGTTGCGCTGAAGAGTCTCTTTTGGTAGATCGACAGTATCTATGGGACTTGTTGAAAACAAGATCATTATACATATTATGCATAAAATATGGTGATAATATTGCAAGGGTTTGAATAAATATCAAAGACTAATGTATAGTGATAGCTAAATCATCAATGCATACAAAATGTTAATGAGTAATAGTTAACCAATAATTAGGTGAACCTAGTTTTGATGGATTGATGATATGATGTTGCGACTAACTATATGTGAAGTTGCAACAGATTCCAAGGACTTGGTGATGGAAAGAAAGCCACAATGTGCACCAAGTTTATGGGTCGCAAGTAGTCAAATGTTGTGATTGACAGTGAATACGGTCCGAAAATAATATGATAATTATTAATGATCCATAAAAAGGAGAAAGACAATATCAAGAAGGAAAAACACCAAGTGGTGAAATTGATGATCCAACTCTACCATGCTAAAATAATTTCCTGACTTCAAGAAAGAGAGCTTGAGTGGAAAATGAAATAATTTCCTGGACTCAAGCAAGAAAGCTTGAGTGGAAAAAAAATTCTTGGACTCAAGCAAGGGAGATTGAGTGGAAGAGAGAAAGAGTCGGTGATCATCAAAGGCATGACCTAGACGCACTAAATTAAAATAACATCTGAAATACATGACATTGTTTGATGTTTTTTGAGAAGGAAACTTTTTGACTGACATTCAAAAGAGGAGTAATCTCAAAAGCTTAAATCCCGTAAGACCACACTTAAATTGGTGACAGATCTTAGGGAAGAGTTTTGTGTTCGACAAAGTGTTGTTGAAGTCCTAAATCTCAATGGAAGTTTTTATGTTCAACAAAGTGTTTTTGAAGTCTTTCAATCTCCATGATATAACAATGGAACATAGGGTAAGAGCTGCCAAGTAAATGGGCTATTAGCTTCCCTAATGTTTTGAAAATAATACTACAGGTAATGCAAAAATCGTCCAAGGACGAGGATGAATGTTAAATTTGAGATTGATTGCTTGAAAAATACATGATATAATGTTACTAACTTGTGAATGAAGGAAATATCTATCGTCAGTTAAGGACTAGCCAAGAGTTCAAGAGTTGGAAGTGAAAGATATACTCCAAATGATAAGTAAAGTATTGCTTTACTATTAGAGGAAATTTGGATGAAAAATGGACCTTTTAACCCTAAACTAAAATTTCTTGTCATCACATATTAGCCAATCAAAATGCTTTAAAATTCAAACAAGGTGCATGTAAAAAAATTGGAGGGAAAAAATAAAAAATTACTTTTTTGGATCATATTTTCAACTTATCTCCTTGCAGGTTTACTCAAATTTCAAGCGGGAGACTCGTTGGATGCATAATTAAATTATGCATCCAACGAGTACCCATGTTACATACTTTTGACAACATCCACACCATGAAAAATCAGAAATACATTAAAAAACGTGTTTTCTCTCACTAGAAACACGTTTTTTAATGTATTTTCAATTTTTCATGGTGTAGATGTTGTTAAAAGTATGTAACATGGATACTCGTTGGATGCATAATTTAATTATGCATCCAACGAGTCCTCCCGCTTGAAATTTGAGTAAACCTACAAGGAGATAAGTTGAAAATACGATCCAAAAAAGTAGTTTTTTTACTCTCTCTCTACTATTATTTTATTATTTTCCTTAGGAGGCCCATTTTCTACCCAAATTTCCTATAATAGTATGCACTCTATTCATCGATGTTGAAAAATGATCATGTATTATGTTGTCTTATGGTGATAAGAGCACAAGTTTCAAAGAAAAATACTGGAAGATTTTTCATGAATAGCAACAATAGTATGTTGCAAGAGAAATTATTGCCTACGTTCTGATTAACATCGAAAAATAATAATAGGTTTATGTTATATTGAAAAAATTTGGAAGACCTTGTATGGTTGTGTAAAAATGCAGGCTACGGAAGGGAGAGGAGCAAAAACGACATGCAAAAAGTATAGGAACTTGAGGACGATTAAAATTCAAAGATAAAGAAACAAAATATTTCCAACACCAAGGATGATGTTATTTTTAAGGGGGGAAGGATGTAAAATCCCTCTTTGTCCTATTCTTTGGTAACTAAAAATGTAATTATGTACTTATTTTTGGTGAGGATCCCAAGGCCAAGGCCCCACCAGTAAACCTTGTAAGTTTTGTTATTTATTTCCTAAGTTGTAATGGTTGATTATAGACCTAGGAGACTAAAGGTTGTGATGCAACTAAACAACGGGGCAATGAATCCAACTAGGGGAGAGAGATCAACAGGATAGGAAGCCATGAGAATCTAGGATGTTGATGACGTATGTCATCTTGGTGCCAGTAGGAACTTGAAGAAGAGTAACGGTTTACTTGGTTTTCCTAAAAGTCTTAAGTGTCGTCTTAAGTTTAAGCGAAGTAACTACTTGTTACAAGATTGTAGTAAACCCGAGGACCTAACCACTAGCGTAAATATGTTTATGAATAGATGATACTAAGTGAGGGATTACCCTAAGTATTAGTATCTCAAAATGCCCAAATCTTTAATGATCTTAAAAAGGAAAGAAGCTAAGGCCTTTCCTATTAAAGAAATTAATTTGGGGTAAAAGTAGCTTTATATATATATAAGATCATTTAAATATATATAGATATGATGAGAATTTTGTATACTTTATTAAAAATCCCAAAATCAATGTAAGACCCTAATTTTTTTTAGAAGGGAGAAGCTTTAATAGTTAGGGAAAATAACACTTTCAAGCA
This sequence comes from Larix kaempferi, assembly GCA_027924585.1. NCBI lineage: Eukaryota > Viridiplantae > Streptophyta > Pinopsida > Pinales > Pinaceae > Larix > Larix kaempferi. Next base: position 7,670,125 of record BSBM01000079.1, read on the forward strand.
CCTCTTAAAGTATACAATAACATAGAAGAGATTGCTTATAAATGTAACTTGTTGAGAGGGATTTCCTAATGATATGGAGCGATTATGAAAAGTGTGCAAGTGCAGCCTTTCGAGCTGCCACTTGGAAAAGGGGAGATACACCCTAATCTAGGAAGACTTTCCAAAGAAAAACAACAACCTCAGGTATTTATATTTGAGGTCGCAACAGATAAGGGGGGGAGTAGTGACCTTTTCAGATAGTAATCGTTGCACTCGCTTATGGTTGATTTTATATTGTTGTTTGATTTATGAAATAGGATAGCAATCGATTGAGATCTATGTGTTTGATTATATCTGCACGTGGGGAGTATGGCTCTCCCAAATGAGCTTGGTCCCACATCGTCACGATTTGCAGGGGTATACCATTTTATGCATTGTAAATGGCTTGAATTTTGCGTTCGATCTCTACGTGGGGTATGATGGCTCTCCATAGAGCTCGACCCCTTTATGTTCTTTAAAACTTTATTTTCATTTTTGTTTATGTTGCATATATATATATATGGGTGAAGGTAGAATGAGGGGCGAATCTCCATAGAGAACGATCCCCAAATTCATACCATTCGTTGTGATGTCTCTTGTCTGCAATATATTACATATAAGCGTGGAGGCATGTTAAGTATAGTGATATGCATACACATGATTTCTTGTTGGATAGTGATCTACACATAGCACTCGATCAAATACTGACAGAGACGCATCTTATGAGTGATATATGTGTATATGCATTTGATTTATGGAGGAAGATCATGCAGATAAGCAAATGCATTTGATTTATGGAGGAAGATCATGCAGATAAGCAAAGCTATGCACCTAATTATGTGCTAGAATTTTTTTATCTCCGCAATCATTACCTGATAGCATTTCTCATTCCGAAGATTTCTGCACATAGCGCTCGATTGAGTTTGTATAGATCGTTGCATGACCTTCTTGATAAATGATGTGTCTTCTTGTTTAATAGAAGACGACATTGTGTAGAAATGGGGAGAGGACGGATTCTAAAGGAGCATGATCCCAAAATCGATCTATGCTGATATTATTTCTTATGGATAACAATCTTTTTTATTCTATGTGATCTACGGAGAAATATTTACATAAATTTATCTTGTGTGGTTGCGTGAAGAGTGAGAGGACGGATTTGATAAGCCCTATCCCTTCTCAACCCTCTTTCTATTTTATAAGTGATGAGTAGGACGGTTTTGTATAGCCTCTCCTTGATAAGGTTATATCATATGATAGAGTTGTGTGTAATAACAATCTCCATGGACAACAATCTGTGTGTTTAGATACAAGGGTTGATTTTTGTGTGTGTGTGTATCTATATCTATATCTATATATAGCAATATTAATGAGTCTCATTTGGGGAAAACCCTCTATTTTCCTACCATTGTATGGAAATCCACATAGTGGTTCGTTGTAAGGGGGTAATGATTTTCATATAGGTGTTAGTTGCTATTGGAGGAAGGGCACAACCCTTTACCTCTTTCTTTGTCTTGGAATTTGGACAAGGAAACTTGTTATATTGTAGTATAGATTTTATATATATAAATATATGTGTAAAGGAGAGGGAAACAAGTAGCTCATCCATTAATTTGATTGTTGGGTAGTTATACCTATATTTTATTTCTCTTGGAGTAATCAAAGAAGGGCATATCCCTAGGTTTATTTTCATTGTTTATACTCTTAGTGAATATAATATATATTTTCTTTGGTGAATATAATGTGTAACCTAAGCATTCTTACCATTTGGTAGTGATTAGGGTGTGCACATTATGTGTAAACTCGGTGAGGAAAGGGCAAAGCCAAGGTACCGTCAAACAAAGTGACTATAACTACCTATTCAAGTTATATATATATATATATATATATATACCCCTAGAACCTTGATTAAAGTTAAATAGTTTGTAATATTGTTTTAATTATTGTTGAACAATTATTTTGACCAAGTGTGGTCTAAGACACTTGTGTGAGCATTTTGAATAATTATTATTATTTAATAAATAAAAACAAGAGAATCCAATCTGAAGGTAGTTGTTAAAAGAGTGTTTGCTGGCCCACAAGGAGAAATGAAAAGTGTTGGAAAAAGAATCCCAAGTGGTAGAAACATGTATTTAATATCTCAACAAGTGCAGGAGGAATCTTCCCTATAATTCAGGTCAAAACTCCAGATGGAGGTTCTAGAGCAGGAGGCCTGGATGGAGGAGGGAAAATACATTGTTGAGAGAAAGAGTGGGATTATGTGTTGATATAGGATTAGTTTCCAACAGTCTTTGTCCTTTTGGTTCAACAAACAGGCTCGGGGGTTTCAGAGCAAGTAATATTGGATGTTCTGGAAGATTGGTTGGGAGGAACGACAACCTTCAGATTGGATTCGGTCTGTTCTGGTTGTTAGGTTCTTATCGTTTGTTTATTAGCATTCAGACTTTTATTTCTGTATATTGTGTTACAGTCTGTTGAACTATATATTTAAATATTAATGATTGAATGTTTCATTATATCATAATGTTTAAATGTTTCATTCTGAAATTTACTAATCTTATGTTGTTATGTTTACATTATGCTTATCATGTTTATGTTAACTGTATTATTTATTTATTTCAAGCTTCTGTTATAACTTTGTTACATATATTAAACCTAGAGTTTTATAGATTAGGATTTAGGGTTCATAATCTTGATAAGATATATATATAATAGAGAAATACATTATACAAAGAAGTGGATAAATAAATAGTTTATATTCCGAAAACTTAGAGAGCCGAATGGCCTGTTGTATAATTTCAAAACTTAACATAGAACATTTAGATATGAAGGAGCTAGTAAAACATAAACCTTTAAGTAATTACATAAATAACTGAAAGGATTAACCATAAGAAAGAATGGTTAAATAACATAAGTATATATTTACAAAAGCATAGGCGTTTACACGTAGAGCTGAATGGCTCGAAGCATTATTATTTATACATTTTTAAACAATTTTTTTTTTATACCCAAATCCCATCTATGAAATATTAAACCCATAGTACAAAACGCAGAGTCCAAATAAGAGGTAAACGAATATTCTCATCCATAGAGTTCGAAAGACAAGTATTCACATAAAGAGCCGATCGGCTTCTTTTAAACATTTTATTCAATGCACAGAGCCGAAAGGTCTCATTTATTACAGGCAGATCTGAAAGGATTAATAGATAAAAATGATAAATATCTAAAGTACAGGAGTTGAATGACTAAGGGAAAGCCAAAAGGCTACCCAAATTTCCTGTTAACCAAGTATTCGCATGGGAAAATGCAAAAGCATTGCCCCATTACACTGGTGTAAACATTTCCAATCATGCACAAGGAATGCACTAATCGGACCTTCACATTAACTATCGCAAGGGAGAGGGTAAACATACCTGTGTTCGCATCCATTGATCCGGATTTATGCAGGAATGCAACAAAATACACAAATACCCATAAAAACAGAGATGTAGTGGAAATAACACTTCGTTTCATTAATCAAACTGCTGAAACTTGTTTACATACTGGATGGAAATAAACTGGCTAGAGTGTTGGTAGCTTATCTCTGAGAAGAGATGTGGAGGCTACATGCCTCTGTTTCCATTACAATGAGGCTCGAAGGCCTATATATTATTGAGAAACAATGGAAACCCTACACATCCAAAAAAACTAACCCTAGGAGGTGAAACGCCAGACTATGGGCCCCGTTGGGTAACTTGGTACACTAGTTTCTCGGGGATCGTAACTTTGGCATACTACCTCCGTTTGACGCACATGACACATCGTTAGAAAGATCTATTCAAGGACTACAAAAAGGATCACAAAATCTTTTGTTTGTAATGTGTATAGGCAAGGCACACAATGCTCATATTTTCTCGACCATTCTAATAAAAAAAAACATCATTTAGGGCCTCAAAACGGCTCTGGAAGTTTAGGACCCGAAAAATGCCAAAAATAGGAAATTGTGCTACTGTGAAGGAAACTAAAAATATGAAAGAAACCCTGGTGGGGGTCCAAGTGGAATAGGCGGGTGGCCACCAATATCCTCCTGGATCATTCCTCCCCCCTTAGGAAGCAATGGTCCTCATTGCGTTGAGTTCCTCCATGAGATGAGGAAACTTCTGCTGAACTTGGTCCCTGGTGAAGGAGTTGGTGAGCTTTGACAACTCAATATAGCTCAATCTTCTACTTGCAGGTGTTCTTGATCTGTGTGTCCATAATTCGATCAGTTCTGGCTTGTTCCATGCAGTCTGGGTTTAACTCTGTTGGTGTGAGTTGTTCTGCCACGTCGGGTGTGTCCAATAGAGGTGGAAAGTAGGGCCGAAGGCGGTCCACATTGAACACTGGTTGCAGACCAAGGAAGGGTGGAATACTGAGCTCGAAGGCATTGTCCCCGACAGCTTGGGTGATGGTGTATGGCCCATATCGGAGCGGGTGAAGCTTACAGTGGGGTTTAGCGAGGTGCTCCTTCTGCAAATGTAGCCATACTTTGTTGCCCACCTGGAAGTTGTGTTGACCCCGATGTTGATCATGCCACTGCTTGTACTTAGCATTGGCTCTGTCCAATATGTCATGAACCTGTTGGCGAATGTGCTGAATGCGCTCAATGAAGTTGTTCGCCTTGGAAACTTTAGATTCGACATGATCTGAATTAGTCTGAGTAGTTGCAAATGGCATGGCTACGTCAATGGGACATAGTGGCTGGAATCCAAAGCCCACCTGAAAGGGGTTGTGGGCGGCTGAGCTGTGGAGAGCCCGGTTATAGCTATTTTGTACATAGGGGAGGCTCTCATCCCATGTGCGTGGATGCTTTGAGTTGTACATGTGCAGAATGTGTACGATCATCCTGTTGACGACCTCTGTCTGGCCATCAGTTTGAGGATGGAAAGCTGTGGACTTTGTGAGCTTGGTGTCGAGCATTGACCATAGGATGGACCAGAATGTACTAAGGAACCTGCTGTCCCCATATGAGATGATAGACTGTGGGATCCAAAAGTGTACCCACACTCGTTCAAATAAGAGTTTAGCAGTGGATTTTGCTGTGATGTTCTTCTTGTAGGATGCCATTATGACCATCTTTGAGAATCTGTCGACGAACACGAACACGCAGTCGTTTTCGTGCTTAGTAGAAGGAAATCCCGATATGTAATCCATGGGGATGGAATCCCATGGTCGACTTGATGGACGGTTTGGCAATGGCACAGGCAGTGCGGGATCGAATGTACTTCCTCATGTCCTGTCGAAGGTTCAACCAGTAGAAATACTTCTACAGTACTGCCACTGTTTTCTCGACCCCGAAATGCCCATCGACCCAACTGTAGTGCGCTTCCCAAATCATCTTGGCTCGCTTGCTTGAAAGAACACAAAGGTGTCCCATGTGACATAGTAGTGCATCTTGAAGGTGAAAATTTGGAACTTGGTTACCCGCTAAGAGCGTCTTGTATGTGTGGCTGAAATCTGGATCACTCTTGTAGAGAAGCGGCCAATCAGAAGTCTCAAAGACAGTGGTTATCGCCACGATCGGTGGTCGGCTGAGGTAGTCTGCAACATTATTGGTGCTGCCCTTCTTGTACTTGATGTTCAAGTTAAACTGTTGTAGATATGTGGACCACTTCTGATGGCGATCGTTCTATAACTTTCCTTTTGTTTGTATAAACTGCAGTGGTCGGTGGTCTGTGTGGATGATCGTTTCCTTCCCCAAATTGTAGTGCTTCCATTGTCGAAAAGTTTGTACAATGGAATACATCTCTTTATTATAAGTGGGATATTTACGGACTGTGTAGGATAGTGTCTCACTGTGATATGCCACTGGATTCCCTTGTTGAGTAAGGACCGCCCCAATAGCATAGTCAGAGGCATCTGTCTTGATCTCAAATGGTTGTTGCAAGTCTGGTAATGTGAGCATTGGGGCACAGCAGAGGCATTGTTTAACCTCTACGAACGCCTTCTATTGGGTTCTCATCCAGAAGAATTTTGCTTTCGATCCTCCCTTGGTAACTTGACTCAAGGGCCAAGTGATATGAGATAAACCCAACACGAACATGCAGTAGAAATTAGCAAGACCAAGAAAGATGCGAAGCTCGGTTAGAGTGGTTGGGGCTGGCCAATCCCGAATGACTTGGATCTTGGTTGGATCCACATGCATCCCACACTCATCAATAATGTATCCTAGATACTGAACCTGGGTCATGCCAAAAGTGCACTTGTCCAAATTGGCACACAACTTGTGCTTCCGCAGTGTTTGGAGGACTTGTCGGATGTGGTGGAGGTGCTCTTCCCAAGTCTGGCTGAAGATCAGGATGTCATCCAAGTACACTACCACAAATGAGTTGGTGAATGGCCACAAGATATCATCCATCAGTCTCATGAAGGTTGCGGGGTCATTTGTCAGCCCGAAAGGCATGACCAACCATTCGAAGAGGCCCTCCTTGGATTTGAAGGCAGTCTTCCACACATCGGTCGGTTCAATCAGGACCTGGTGATACCCGGATTTTAAGTCGATCTTGCTTAAATATTTCACCCCTTTAAGTTGGTCCAAGAGGTCATCAGTCCGTGGGATCGGGTATCTATTCTGGACAGTGATCTTGTTCAACGCCCGATAGTCAATACAGAGTCTCCAAGTCCCATCCTTCTTCTATACCAACACGATCGGGCTCCCATAGGGAGATGAACTTGGTCGGATGTGGCCCTTCTGCAGCAACTCCTGAATCTTCCTCTTGATTTCATCGTTCTCCAGCACAGAGCGTCAATAGATCGGTCCATTAGGCAGCGGTGCACCTAGGGGTCATATCAATGGGGTGCTTGACCTGACAGTGTGGAGGTACCCATGTGGGTGAGGTGAATATGTCCCAGTACTCCCCCACGACCTTATCCATTTGTTTTTGTCGTGCGGAGGAGCCCTATCTAGAGTTCGTGGCCACGATCCTCTTCTTGCCCTGAGGGCAGATCATCAAGAAAACAAATTTCCTGGTTTTGGAAATGAGCTTACTGCATTGTTTTACAGTAACCAAAGAGATAGCGACAGGCGGTGGTACCTATGGTATCCTGTATAACTCATCTCCGAATGTAATAATAACAACGCAAGGCCGGGACTCATACACAGCATGTCACTTCCATAAGTATGGTTGTCCTGATAATACATCAAAAACATCAAGAGGAGCAATGTCACAAAATACCTCATTGGTGAAGGGCTTGATGTTGTAGGGAAGGCGGCACTGCTGGCTGATGCGGAGATCCCGTTCTTGGTGAAGCCACCCGATGGTGTATGACTGCGGGTGTGCTGTGGTCGGAAAGCCCAACCGCTTCACGACCGCTGCTTAGATGAGGTTATTTTGGCTCCCACTATCAACAATGAACTGTAGTAGTGAAGCATTTACCCACATCTGGGAGTGGAAAAGACGCTCCTCCTCCTCTGAATCTTCTGGTTCTTCCTTTTGGATCTTCATGGTGGTAACGATGGCGTTGGGCTCTGCATCGATAATCTTCTTCCCTTTGTCGTTCCCCTTCTCGGGTTCTGATTCAGTGTCAAAATATACATCTGATTCAGAAGCCTTTATCTCCGCCACCAGTGACTGCTTGGCCCGACACTCGCTTGTGTTGTGAGTGGGGCTCTTATGGAACTCACACCACTTTCCCGCTTCCTTCTTCAGCTTCGCAGTGTTGCTCTTTGCTTGCGGCTTTGGCGAGTTGTCTTGATTCGCCACACCTTGGATTTTTCCTTGGTTCTACGGTTTGGGAGCACCTTTCGCTTGCTTCGGTTTCGCAGATCCAAAGTCTTGCTTCTTCTGTTTGAATTTTTGCTCAATCTTGGCAGCATACCGGTATGCCTTACCAAGCGAGGAGATGTTAAGGAACTCCATTTCCTCCTGAATGTATATGTGTAGACAGCTGCGGTACTTCAACACCAAATTTTTTTTCTGAATCTTTGATACCTAATTTGGTGCGTAGGGTATGGAACAGATTCGTCAGCTCATGCACATCTTGATCTCTTTGCTGCCGCAACATAGTCCATTGTATGAACTTGTCCTCATAGCTCCCCACGAGATAGAATTGTTCCTTTACGATTCCTCAGAAAGAATTCCAAGTGGGTACGACCGAGAACAGAGAGGGTTCCTCCTTGTCCTTTCTTTCATAGTAGGTTTCCCACCAGTCCTTGATATGGGGGGCGGCTTTGAGTAGTGAAAAAGTAATCTGTTCCCGATCGGAAAATTCATGAACCGAGAAATATCCTTCTAATAGATTCAACCATCTATCTATGGCATCTGCATCTATTCGGCCATCAATTATGGGAATGTCAAAGTTTACTTGTACCTTAAAAAGGGGTCGTGCCTCCAGAGTGGCTGCTAGATGCAGATGCACTGCCAGTGGAAAGTCGTTGAAGGATCTGGGTGAAGTTATCCATCATCGTCTTCCTTTGTTTTTGAAGGGCCTCCTCGAGCAACATTTTGATAGGATCTTCTACACCCTCGTCTTTCTTTTCGTCCCCCATGGGTGGTTGTCGGGGTTTGCGAGGCTGATCTTTCAAAGGTTCAACCAGATCGAGCCCTAACTCCTTATACACTGTCCTCATTGGGGACATGCAAAGAAGGATCGAGAGAGAGCAACTTGCTCTGATACCACTGATCCGGATTTATGCAAGAACGCAACAGAATACACAAATACCCATAAAAACATAGATGCAGCGGAAATAACACTTCATTTCATTAATCAAAGAACTGTATGGAAATAAATTGGCTAGAGTGTTGGTAGCTTATCTTTGAGAAGAGATGTGGCGGCTACATGCCTTTGTCTCCCTTACAATGAGGCTCGAAGGCCTATATATTATTGAGAAACAATGGAAACCCTACACATCCAATAAACCTAACCCTAGGAGGTGAAACGCCAAACTATGGGCCTCGTTGGGTAACTTGGTACACCAGTTTCCCGAGGGTTGTAACTTTGGCATACTACCTTCGTTTGATGCACATGACACATCGTTAGAAAGATCTATTCAAGGATTACAAAAAGGGTTGAAAAATCTTGAGTCTACAATGCATGAATGTTAGGTGCGCAGTACTCATACTTGCCCGACCATTTGATGCTGAAAAAACGTCATTTAGGGCCTCAAAACAACTCCAGAAGTTTAGGACCCGAAAACTGCCAAAAATAGGAAATTGTGCTACTGTTAAGGAAACTGAAAAACTGAAAGAAACATTGGTGGGGGTCCAAGTGGAATAGGTAGGTGGCCACCAATATCCTCTTGGATCATTCCTCCCCCCCTAGGAAGCAATGGTCCCCATTGCATTGAGTTCCCCCATGAGATGAGGAAACTTCTGCTGAACTTGGTCCCTAGTGGGCCATTTTACCTTGTGAAGGAGTTGGTCGGCTTTGACAACTCGATATAGCTTGATCTTCTGCTGGCGGGTGTTCTTGATCTGTGTGTCCATAATCCGATCAATTGTGGCTTGTTCCTTGCAGTCTGGGTTTAACTCTGTTGGTGTGAGTTGTTCTGCCACATCGGATGTGTCCAGTAGAGGTGGAAAGTAGGGCCGAAGGTGGTCCACATTGAACACTGGGTGAAAAGCAGGGAGAGTGGAATACTGAGCTCGAAGACATTGTCCCCGACGGCCTGGGTGATGGTGTATGGCCCATATCGGAGTAGCCAAAGCTTGCGGTGGGGTCCAGTGAGGCGCTCCTTCTGCAAATGTAGCCATACTTTGTCGCCCACCTGGAAGTTGTGTTGCACCCGATGTTGATCATGCCATTGCTTGTACTTAGCATTGGCTCTGTCCAATATGTCATGAACCTATTGGAGAATGTGCTAAATGCTCTCAATGAAGCTGTTCGCCTTGGAAACTTTAGACTGGACATGAGCCGAATCAAGTTGAGTAGCTGCAAATGGCATGGCTACGTCAATGGGACATAGTGGTTGGAATCCCAAGCCCACCTGAAAGGGGCCGTGGGAGGTTAAGATGTGGAGAGCCCGGTTATAGCTATGTTGTACATAAGGGAGGCTCTCATCCCATGTGCGTGGATGCTTTGAGTTGTACATGCGCAAAATGTGTACGATCATCCTGTTGACGACCTTTGTCTGGCCATTAGTTTGAGGATGGAAAGCTATGGACTTTGTGACCTTGGTGTCGAGGATTGACCATAGGCTAGACCAGAATGTAATAAGAAACCTGTTGTCCCGATCTGAGCTGATAGACTGTGGGATCCCAAAGTGTACCCACACTCGTTCAAATAAGAGTTTAGCAGTGGCTTCTGCTGTGATATTCTTCTTGTAGGCTGCCATTATGGCCATCTTTGAGAATCTGTTGACGACCACGAACATGCAGTCGTTTCCGTGCTTAGTAGAAGGAAGGCTCGACATGTAATCCATGGAGATGGATTCCTATGGTCAACTAGGGGTAGGCAACGGACTATAGAGGCTTTGCTTCTTGATGGACGGTTTGGAAATGGCACAGGCAGTGTAGGATCGAATGTACTTCTCGATGTCCAACCAAAGGTTCGGCCAGTAGAAATACTTCTGTGGTACTGCCACTTTTTTCTTGACCCCGAAATTCCCAGCAACTTGACTGTAGTGCGTTTCCCAAATTATCTTGGCTCACTCGATTGAAGGAATACAAAGGTGTCCCATGTGATAGAGTAGTGCATCCTGAAGGTGAAAATTTGGAACTTGGTTGCCCACCAAGAGCGTCTTGTATGTGTGGCTGAAATATGGATCGCTTTGGTAAAGAAGCGGCCAATCAGAAGTCTCGAGCCCATAAGAGTTGAGCACGGTGGTTATCGCCACGATCGGTGGTCGGCTGAGGCAGTTTGCAACGTTATTGGTGCTGCCCTTCTTGTACTTGATATTCAAGTGAAACTGTTGTAGATATGTGGACCACTTCTGATGGCGATCGTTTTCTAACTTTCCTTGTATCTGTCCAAACTATCGGGGCCGATGGTCTGTGTGGATGATCATTTCCTTCCCCAAAATTTAGTGCTTCCATTATCGACAAGCCTGCATAATGGAATACATCTCTTTGTCATAAGTGGAATATTTGTGGACTGTGTCGGATAGTGTCTCACTATGATATTCCATTGGATGCCCTTGTTGAGTAAGGACCGCCCTAATAGCATAGTCAGAAGCATCTGTCTCGATATCAAATGGTTGTTGCAAGTTTGGTAATGTGAGCATTGGGGCACAACAGAGGCATGTTTCACCTCTACGAACGCCTTGTGTTGGGTTCCCGTCCAAAAGAATTTTTCTTTTGATCCTCCCTTGGTGACTTGACTCAAGGGCCAAGTGATATGAGAGAAACCCAACACGAACCTGCGGTAGAAATTAGCAAGACCAAGAAAGCTGCGAAGCTCGGTTAGAGTGGTTGGGGCTAGCCAATCCCGAATGACTTGGATCTTGGTTGGATCCACATGCACCCCACACTCATCAATAATGTATCCCAGATACTGAACCCGGGTCATGCCAAAAGTGCACTTGTCCAAATTGGCACACAAATTTTGTTTCCGCAATGTTTGGAGGACCTGTCGGATGTGGTGGAGGTGCTCTTCCTAAGTCTGGTTGAAGATCAGGATGTCATCCAAGTACACTACCACAAATGAGTTGGTGAATGGACGCAAGATGTTGTCCATAAGTCTCATGAAGGTTGTGGGGGAATTTGTTAGCTCGAAAGGCATGACCAGCCATTCGAAGAGGCCCTCCTTGGCTTTGAAGGAAGTCTTACACACATCGGTTGGTTCAATCAGGACCTGGTGATACCCGTCTTTTAAGTCGATCTTGCTGAAATATTTTGCCCCTTTAAGTTGGTCTAGGAGGTCATCAATCTATGGGATCGGGTATCTATTCTGGACAGTAATCTTGTTCAACACCCGATAGTCAATACAGAGTCTCCAAGTCCCATCCTTCTTCTGTACCAACACGATCGGGCTCCCACAAGGAGATGAACTTGGCCATATGTGGCCCTTCTATAGGAACTCCTGAATCTGCCTCTTGATTTCATCATTCTCCAACATAGAGCATCGATAAATCAGTCCATTGGGCAGCGGCGCACTTGACAGTACAGAGGCACCCTTGTGGGTGAGGTGAATATGTCTCGGTACTCCCCCATGACCTTGTCCATTTGTTTTTGACGTGCGGAGGAGCCCTGTCTGGAGGTTGTGGCCACGATCCTCTTCTTTCCCTAAGGGCGGCTCATCAAGAAAACAAATTTCCCAGTTTTGGAAATGAGCTTACTGCATTGTTTTGTAGTAACCAAAGAGATAGCGACAAGCGGTGGTACCTCTGGTATCCTGTATAACTTATCTCCCAATGTAATAATAATGGCGCGAGGCTGGGACTCATACACAACATGTCTCTTCCATAAGTATGGTTGGCCTAATAATACATCACAAACATTAAGAGGAGCAATATCACACAATACCTCATCAATGAAGGGATTGATGTTGTAGGGAAGGCGACACTACTGGCTGATGCGGAGATCCCGTCCTTGGTGAAGCCGCCCGATGGTGTACGGCTGTGGGTGTGCTGTGGTCGAAAAGCCCAACCACTTCACGACCACTACTGAGATGAGGTTCTTTTGGCTCCCACTATCGATAATGAATTGTAGCTTGGAAGCCTTTACCCACATCTGGGAGTGGAAAAGACGCTCCTCCTCCTCCGAATCTTCTGGTTCTTCCTTTTGGATCTTCGTGGTGGCAACGATGGCGTTGGGATCTGCATCAACAATATTCTTCCCTTCGTCATTCCCATTCTTGGGTTCTAATTCAATGTTAGAGTATACATCTGATTTGGAAGCCTTTATCTCGGCCACCAGTGACTGCTTGGCTCGACACTCGCTTGTGTTGTGAGTGGGGCTCTTATGGAACTCACACCACTTTTCTGCTTCCTTCTTTGGATTTGTAGTGTTTCTCTTTGCTTGTGGCTTTGGCGATTTGTCTTGAGTCGCAATGCCTTGGCTTTGTCCTTGGTTTTGCTGTTTGGGAGCACCTTTCGCTTGCTTCGGGTTCGCAGATCCAAAGTCTTGCTTCTTCTGTTTGAATTTTTTCTCAATCTTGGCAGCATACCGGTATGCCATACCAAGCAAGGATATGTCAAGGAACTCCATTTCCTCCTGAATGTATCTGTACAGATAGTTGCGGTACTTCAACACCAAATGTTTCTCTAAATCTTTGATACCCAACTTGGTGTGTAGGGTATGGAACAGATTCGTCAGCTCATGCACATATTGATCTCTTTATTGCCGCAACATAGTCCATTGTATGTACTTGTCCTCATAGCTCCCCACGGGATAGTATTGTTCCTTTATGGTGCCTCGGAAAGAATTCCAAGTGGGTACGACTGAGAACAGAGAGGGTTCCTCCTCCTCGTCCTTTCTCTCACATTAGGTTTCCCACCAGTCCTTGATTCAACCATATATCTACGGCGTATGCATCTATTCGGCCATCGAATATGGGAATGTCAAAGTTTACTTGTACCTTAAAAGGGGTTGCGCCTCCAGAGTGGCTGCTAGATGTAGATGCACCACCAGTGGGAAGTCATTGAAGGATCTGGGCGAAGTTATCCATCATCGCGTTCCTTTGTTTTTGAAGGGCCTCCTCGAGCAACATTTTGATAGGATCTTCTGCGCCCTTGTCTTTCTTTTTGTCCCCCATGGGCGGCTATCGGGGTTTGTGAGGATGATCTTTCAAAGGTTCAACTAGATCGATCCCTAAATCCTTATACCCTGCCCTCGTTGGGGACATGCAAAGAAGGATAGAGAGAGAGAAGCTTGCTCTGATATCACACTGATCTAGATTTATGCAGGAACGCAACATAATACACAAATACCCATAAAAACAGATGCAGCGGAAATAACACTTAGTTTCATTAATCAAAGAACTGAAACTTGTTTACATACTGGATGGAAATAAACTGGCTAGAGTGCTGGTAGCTTATCTCTGAGAAGAGATGTGGCGGCTACATGCCTCTGTCTCCCTTACAATGAGGCTAGAAGGCCTATATATTATTGATAAATAATGGAAACCCTACACATCCAAAAAACCTAACCCTAGGAGGTGAAACGCCACACTATGGGACCCATTGGGTAGCTTGTTACACTAGTTTCGCAGGGGTTGTAACTTTGGCATACTACCTCTGTTTGACACACATGACACATCATTAGAAATATCTATTTAAGGACTACAAAAGGGTCGGAAAATATCGAGTCCAGCTTGCGTAATGACTAGCTGCATAGTATTCATATTTTCCCAACCATTCGATGCCAAAAAAACGTTGTTTAGGGCCTCAAAACGGCTCCGGAAGTTTAGGACCCGAAAACTGTCGAAAATAAGAAATTGTGCTACTGTTAAGGAAATTGAAAAACTAAAAGAAACATTGGTGGGGGTCCAAGTGGAATAGGCGGGTGGCCACCAATATCCTCCTGGATCATCCATCGCCGTAGTAACAATGCAATACGTGCAAACACAATCAACAACGCACACATATTAGAATAGTTTGTAGGGTCGAGACTTAAACAAATAATGGTAAACGTTTATGCAATAATACTTACAGGGTTTGAAGTTAAAACCCAGAGCGTCGAACCCAAAATGCATGATCGTTCTCACTTCCTCGCACCTGTACATTACACAACCAATAGTTAGCTATTATTTATGTAAACATAGAGAAACAATGAGAATAATACAAGGAGTAAAGTATTTAGTTTACCTATGAAGCGCGACAGATTTCCTGGATTACAAGACCGAACCATAGTCAAACTCTATGTCCATCTTTCATTGCTTTACAGTGAAACTGAAGGCATGCAAGTATTGTAGAGATGAAGGGTTCCTCTGTAGAGGATACTCTACACTTATAGAACCGCTGCTGGTTCGCATGTGTACTTGTACAAGTATGGCGGTTAAGTCAAATACACATACATGAAAATTCAAATGATATAATGAAATGAAAACAAATTTAATGGCATGTGTATTACCTGTTGTAAGCCCAACGAAGGGTCGAAACTAAGCCCTTACACTTTTGACAATGAGTTTTCCCAAGCTTGAACCCATAACAAACTTCAACCAATATTTAGATACGAAGCGCTGTGACAGTGCGGGAAAAAATCTAATCCAAAAGCTTGACTTGAACCAGAGACAAAAACCAAAATAAAGAACATATAGGGACCAGAGTCAAACTCCATTAATGCTAGGATCGAACCGGAGGGAAAAACCCTCAAAAGAATGTGAGAACTCCACAGGGAGAATCACTAAGGTTTAACAAGGACTGTAATAAGACCCAGGAGGACAAACCATGACGGACGCAGGTTGAACATCAAGCAAAGAACCAGGGTTAATCTCTGCGTAGAGCCAAAGGCTCTGCAGTAGCGTAACCACCACCCAAGAACGAGAAATGAGGGTAATAATCAATTCCTTGTCTGAATAAACTTTGAGAAGAACAGTTACGATCCCAGGAAAAGGACCCAATGACGCACATGAAGTCACGTGAAGGAGCATGTAGGTGTACTACCAACCTTTGTAAATGCCTTCACATGGCCACACCTTCTCACTTCCACTTTGGTGCCTTAGTATAGGCCTACATTAACGACATAAATATTTGTGTCATTAAAATGAAATCATGTCGTATATTTTCGTTTACATTGTATGGTCATGTTACATGCAAGAATGAAGACCATAGTATAAAACGAATACATAGAATAGAACAATTATGTATGCAAAGTTTAGAACACTATGACATGCAATTCGAATTTATATATTATTGCTATAGTTAGAGCATAGGCATATGAATATTTAGGTTTAGAGGTTTATATATATATTCATGTCCATAGTTGTAGAGCATACAAAATGATAGAATTTTGATGCTTATGTTATGAAAACCTATAGTTAAAGATTTAATATGTATGACCTTATGGTATAAGGTAAAGAACTATAACTTGATCCTAGTTTAGGTTTAGCATAAGAATGGTGCATTTATGTTGTAATATGTATTTAAAACACATGTTAGATCTAAGAGTAATAACCTAGGATTTTTATAGCATGAAGACTATATTAATCAAATGGTTAAGTTTATATGGTATTGTATTACCATGTATCTATATTCATGCACAAGACGAACAAGCTACAAGGAGATCAAGTAGATCTTGGAAGAAAGGGCAATACATTTTATTATTATGTAACAAGAGGATAAGCTCGAAATTAAGATATGAGTATAATAGGCTAATGTTAGACAACGGTTCATGAAGTAGTAGTCGTCACATAGAGACTCTCAGTTAATTCCGCAAAGACGACTTTAACTTTATATTTACTTCCGAACTCAAATTATACATTATGAAAGAAAGATGTTGAGTTGTGTCGCATCCTTCCTCAACTTGTATACCTGCGACATAAGAATTAACGTCATCATAAATACATATAGAAATTTTTAAAAAATGGGTAAATTTGGGGTTGTGACAAATTGGTATCAGAGCCTGGTTACAAACACTAGGCCTGAAAAATAATCTCAACACATATGAACATTTAGAGAAAAACTGAAACTGACTTATGTTTTCTTTATGGTTATTTCAGGAAAAGAAATATAACCTCTATTTTGCAGGAAAATGGAAGAAGTAGAAATGTGTGGTGAACAAGGATCCCATGAACATGAAAATATTAATGATGATAACCTATGGGTAGATTTGAACGAAAATAGGAAAGATAATCAATCTAAATTCTTACAAATAGTAAAATAATTAAAGGCAAAAATACGAAGTGTGAAATAGGATAATGAACGTATCCTAAAGGAACAGGAAGAGTTAAACAATGTCCTACTTAATAAGATACACGATCAAGAAACAAAAAAGAACAAATCACCAGATGAATAAATTATGAAAACTACATCATATGAGCGAAAGTCACGAAAATTAATTTTTGCAGATAATGAAATTGATTCATCTAGTGGAAGTTTAGTAAGGAAAAATAAACAGAGGTCTAAAACCAATGGAAGTAGTGACAATGAACAAATTAAGCAAAAGAGTAAGCAATACAAAGAAATTACCAGAGAATTTAAGAAAATAAAACCACATGTCTTTAATGGTGAAGTTGAAACCAAAGAAGAAGTTGAAGCATGTCTATCTGGAATGCATAAGTACTTCCAAATTTATAATTACTCTACATAATTGAAAGCAAATATGGCCATTTATAATTTGACCAAAAAGGATGATATATGGTGGCAAGACATTAAAAAGGTGAAAAATATAAAAGAGCATTATGTAATATGGAACTCTTTAAAGAAACTGTTTAAAAGAAAATATTTATCTAAACAGTATTATGAAGAAAAGGCTAAAGAATTTTATGAACTGAAACTTGGCACATTAACTATGAAGGAGTTGTGCAGCAAATTTCTAATTTTACTTCGATATGTACCTTACATTATTGAAGAAAGAACGAAGGTACAACGTTTTCTAAGTTGTTTTCCTGTAATATATAAAGAAAGGATTGAGTATGATAATCCTAAAATTTTGGAAGAAGCAATGAGAAAAGCAAATTGTTGCTATGATTAAACTAAAAATAGAAAAGATAATATACCATCTTGGAAGGGAAAGAGTTTTGATCAAAAGAAAAGAGGAAATAAAATTTTCAGAAATGATAGAAATAACTATAAAAGTTATCAAGGGAATAATTACAGAAATAGACCATAGAATATAATGAATAATAAGGGAAGAGATGTACCTGTTACATATAATAAAGCTGCTAATAAAAAATAATCTTTGAAATAATGGGAATGTGGTGAACCTCGCCACTTTAAATATTGTCCAAAAAGAAGAAAGAATATTAATAATTTGCATTATATACAAGAAGATGCTACTGTAGGATATGTAGCAAGGAGCATACCAAGGATTAGCGCAACACTGGAGAACAGACAAGCAAGTTACCAAACGACAATGGTCGAAATTGAAGGTATGATAAAAGACAAACCTATTTCTGTGTTGATAGATCTAGGTGCAATTTTGAGTTATATATCTCTTAGATAGGTAGAATTATGTAAACCTGTAGCAATAGAAGTTTGAAAAGTCATGGTTAGTCCAGCTTTCTACTGGAACAAAAAGAAAAGTGACTAACTTCGTTAAGAATTGTAAGTTTTTCATGAATGAATTTAAAACACATGCAGATTTGACTGTTTTACCACTAGGATCTTATGACATGTTAATAGGAATGGATTGGTTAGAAAAACATAGAGTGATTCTAAATTGCTACGATAAAGCTTTTACATGCATTGATGAAGGAAATAATCTTGTTGTAGTAAAAGGAATTCCTAGGAAATTCATGATTAGAGAGATTTCTGCTTTATAGATGAAAAGATCTGTTAGGAAAGGCTGTAAAGTTTTTGATGTTCATATATTTGATGATAAAGATAAAAGTGATAAAATTGATATAAATGATATTCTAGTACTGAAAGAATTTAAAGATGTTTTTCCGGAAGAGATTCCCGGACTACCTCCTAAAAGAGAGATAGAATTTACAATCGATCTCATACCAGGAGCAGTACCAACTTCAAAAGCCCCTTATAGAATGAACATACTGAAATTAAATGAACTAAAATATCAAATTCAAGATTTAATTGATAAGAAACATATCTGACCAAGTGTATCCCCTTGGGGAGCACCGATTTTATTTGTGAAAAAGAAAGATGGTACTCTAAGATTGTGCATTGATTACAAACAACTAAATAAGATGACAATTAAAAATAGATACCCATTACCACAGATTGACGACTTATTCGATCAATTCAGAGGAGAAACTATATTTTCCAAGATAGTTTTGTGATTGGGATATCACCAGGTATGGTCACTATGAGTTTGTCGTGATGCCCTTCGGGTTGACAAATTAACCAACAATGTTTATGTGCTTAATGGATAGTGTATTGAGTAAATATCTGGACAAATTTGTAGTCGTGTTTTTCGATGATATATTAACTTACTCTAAAAATGAACAAGAACATGAAGAGCACTTGAGGATAGTATTACAAGTGTTAAAGGAACACAAACTTTATGCAAAATTCAGTAAGTGTAAGTTTCTTTAAAGATAGAATCCAATATTTAGGGCATGTGATATCTAAAGAAGGAATACTAGTTCACCCTGATAAGGTAAAAGCCATAATGGAGTGGCTAGTTCCTAAAGACGTATCGAATATACGATGTCTTATGGGAATCTCAGGGTATTACAAAAATTTTATTGAAGGATTCTCTAAAATTGCATACCCTATAACTTCTTTACAAAATAAGGGAAAAATATTTGACTGGAATAATAAATGTGAAGATAGTTTTAATAAACTGAAGTACTTGTTAACAACAACTCCTATTTTAAAGATTGCGGACCCTTACAAATATTTTACTATTTGCACATATGCATGCAAGCAAGGCCTAGGTGGGGTGTTAATGCAAGATAACTATGTTGTGGCTTATGAGTCTAGAAAAATTAAAGAGCATGAAAGAAATTATGCAACTCACGATTTGGAGTTGGCTACTATAATACACGCACTTAAAATGTGGCGACATTATCTCATTAGTAGGCGATTTTTACTAAAGTCTGATAATGTTGGTCTAAAATATTTATTTGACCAGCAAAATCTAAATGCAAGGCAAGCTAGATGGTTGTCATTTCTAAGTGAGTGTGATTTTGAAATAAAACACATAAAAGGGAAAGAGAATAAGGTAGCAAACGCTTTGAGTCATCATGCTAATATGATATATGTAACTACAAGCAGTAGTTACGAAACAGATTTGGAAATGAGAATACAAACAGTAGCCAAATTTGATGGTGAATATTAGAAATTAAAAGAGAAAACAACAGAAAATGAAGCAAGATAAATAAAAACAGAATTTAAATTAAACATAAAAGCATTATTAATATATAAGGACAGATTATATATACCTAATTATGAAGAAGTTAAGTTGTTAATCATGAATGAAATGCATAAGACACTGTATTCAGGACATTCTGGATACCAAAAAATGATTACCATGATGAGGAAATAATTCTTTTGGCCTAATATGAAAAATGAAGTTGCAGAATACATAGCTAAATGCATGGAATGTCAACAAGTTAAATCTGAACATTAGCATCCAACAGGTTTACTACAGCCCTTACCCATTCCAGAATGGAAATGGGAAGTCATTAGTATGGACTTCATAACAAGTTTTCCTAAAAATGTTAAACATAATGATTCTATAATGGTTGTTGTAGATAAGCTAAGTAAGGAAACACATTTTATTCTTGTTAAATCTACTTACAAAGATATTCATATTGTTGATATCTTTATGAAATAAATTTTCAGATTGCATGGTGTACCTAAGATAGTAATTTCTGATGGAGATTCAAAGTTTACAGGAAGTTTTTGGAAGGATTTGTGTAAAGGATTAGATACTAAACTAAATTTCAGTACTTCTTTTCATCCTCAAACATATGGACAAACAAAAAGAGTAAACCAAATCTTAGAATATATGCTTAGAATGTATGCCATGGATAAACTGGGAAAATGGGAAGACTATTTACATTTGGTTGAATTTGCATACAATAACAATTTCCAAGCTTTTGCTAAGTTGAGTCCATTTGAAATACTTTATGGACGAAAATGTAACACTCCAATTTCTTGGAGTAGTCCAGTCAATAGATTAATGTTAGGTCTTGAAGTGTTAAAGGATATGGAACTAACCGTGACACATGTACAACATAATTTGAAGATAGCTCAAGATAGACAAAAGAGCTATGCAGATATAAAAAGAAATCAAAGAGAGTTCCAGGTAGGGGATCATGTTTATGTAAAAGTGAAACCAAAGAAGATTTCCTTGACATTGGGGAAATGTGCTAAAATAACACCCATGTATTGTGGCCCTTTTGAGATATTAGAACGGGTTGGATCAGTAGCTTATCAGTTGGAATTACCACCTACAGTAAAAGAAAATAATGTTTTTCATGTTTATTTGTTAAAGAAGTATGTACATGATGCTACCCATGTTGTGGATTGGAATGTTATTCAGGTGGAACTAGAAGGAGAATTCCAAGTGGAACTGAAATGTATACTTGACAGAAGAGAGCTTATTCTTCGGAACCGCGTCATTGGGTAGGTAAAGGTGCAATGGATGCACCTTAGCCCAGAAGAAGCTACTTGGGTAATATGCGAGAGGCATATCTAGTTCTGTTCCAAGAAGAAACATAAGAAAATTGAATAACACCAAGGGCGGTGTTATCTTTAAGGGGTTGTGTATGTAATACCCCTAGAACCTTAATTAAAGTTAAATACTTTGTAATATTTTTTTACTTATTGTTGAACAATTATTTTGACCAAGTGTGGTCAAAGACACTTGTGTGAGGATTTTGAATAATTATTATTATTTAATAAATAAAAACAGAAAAATCCAATCTGAAGGTAGTTGTTGAAAGAGTGTTTGCTGGCCCACAAGGAGAAATAACAAGTGTTGGAAAAAGAATCTCAAGTGGTAGAAATATGTATTTAATATCTCAACAGGTGCAGGAGGCATCTTCCCTGTAATTCAAGTCAGAACTCCAGATGGAGGTTCTAGAGCAGGAGGCTCATGAGAGACCTAAGTCCTAGGAAAAGATAAATATTCATTCCCATCAGACATGCGGGAGGCTTGGATGGAGGAGGAAAAATACATTGTTGAGAGAAAGAGTGGGATTTAAGTGTTGATACAGGATTAGTTTCCAATAGTCTTTGTCATTTTGGTTCAACAAACAAGCTCGGGGGTTTCAGAGAAAGTAATATTGGTTGTTCTGGAAGATTGGTTGGGAGGAACGATGACCTTCATATTGGAGTCGGTCTGTTCTAGTTGTCAGGTTCCTATCATCTGTTTATTAGCCTTCAATCTTTTATTTTTGTATATTGTGTTATAGTCTATTGAACTGATATTTAAATATTAATGATTGAATGTTTCATTATATGATAATGTTTAAATGTTTCATTATGAAATGTACTAATCTTATGCTTTTATGTTTACATTATGCTTATCATGTTTATGTTAACTGTATTATTTATTTGTTTCAAGCTTATGTTATAACTTTGTTACATATATTAAACCTAGGGTTTTATAAATTAGGATCTAGGGTTCATAATCTTGATAAGATATATATATATATATATATATATATATATATATATATATATATAATAGAGAACTACATTATACAAAGAAGTGGATAAATAAATAGTTTATATTCCGAAAACTTAGAGAGCTGAATGGTTTGTTGTATAATTTCAGAACATAACATAGAACATTTACACATGAAGGAGCTAGTAAAACATAAACCTTTAAGTAATTACATAAATATCCAAAAGGCTTAACCATAAGAAAGAACATTTAAATAACATAAGTATATATTTACAAAAGCATAGGCGTTTACACGCAGAGCGAGATGGCTCGGCATTATTATTTATACATTTTTACACAATTGTTTTTTATACCCAAAGCCCATCTATGAAATATTAAAACCATAGTACAAAATGCAAAGTCCAAATAAGAGGTAAAAGAATATTCTCATCCATAGATTTCAAAATCCAAGTATTCACATAAAGAGCCGAGAGGCTTCTTTTAAACATTTTATTCAAAGCATAGAGTCGAAAGGTCTCTTTTATTATAGACAGAGCCGAAAGGTTCAATAGATAAAAACGATAAGTATCCAAAGTACAGGAGTCGAATGGATAAGGGAAAGCCATAAGGCTAACCAAATTTCCTGTTAACCAAGTATTCACATGGGAAAATGCGAAAGTATTGCCCCATTACACTGGCGTAAACATTTCCAATCGTGCACAAGGCATGAACTAACCAAACCTTCACATTAACTATCAAAAGGGCGAGGGTAAACATACCTGTGTTCGCATCCATCGTAGTAGTAGCAATGCAATACATGCAAACACAATCAACAACGCACATAAGTTAGAATAGGTTGTAGGGCCAAGACTTAAGCAAATAATGGTAAAATTTTATGCAATAATACTTATAGGGTTCGAAGTTAAAACCCAGAGCACCGAACCCAAAACGCATGAGCGTTCTCACTTCCTTGCACCTGTACATTACACAACCAATATTTATCTATTATTTATGTAAACACAGAGAAAAAATGAGAAGAATACAAGGAGTCAAATATTTAGTTTACCTATGAAGCGCGACAAATTTTCCTAGATCACAAGATCGAACCACAACCAAACTCTATGTCCATCTTTCATTGCTTTACAATGAAACCGAAGGCATGCAAGCATTGCAGAGATGAAGGGTTCCTCTATAGAGGATAATATGTACTTAAAGAACCGTTGATTGTTCGCAGGTGTACTTGTACAAGCATGGCGGTTAAGTCAAATACACATACATGAACATGCAAACGATATAATGAAATGAAAACAAATTTAATGGAATATGTCTTACCTATTTTAAGACCAGCAAAGGGTCAAAACTAAGTCCTTACACTTTTGACAATGAGTTTTCCCAAGCTCAAACCCATAACAAACTTCAACCAATATTTACATACGAAGCGTTGCGTTGAGCCGAAGGCTCCGCAACAATGCCGGAAACACTAGGTTTTTTGGACCCAAAATCCGACGGCCCAAAAGTTAGATTTTCTACATCTTGCGGTCGACTATCTGACAACATCAGTATTTTTTTAATGTCGGTTCAATTTCGGATTAAAACCGACGGCTCGGACTTAGTCGGTTCTTCGACGCCTCCGGCAGTCGGATAACCGACACCCCTCACAACTGAAAAGGGCTTGGATCCGACGTATTTTGCCATCGGATTTATGGCATAGTCATCGGTATTTTTCACCATGGCGGTCGGATAACTGACACCCCTCACAACTCAAAATGGCTGAGCACTGATGTCTTTTGTCGTCGGATCTATGGCAAAGTCGTCGATTTTGTGCACTGTGGAGGTCGAAAAACCGATGCCCATCCCACTTGAAAATGGTTGAGCACTGACGTCTTTTGCCGTCGGATCTATGGAAAAGTAGTGGGATTTGTGCACTCTGGAGGTCGGATAACCGACGCCCCTCCCACTTGAAAATGGCTTAGCACCAACGTCTTTTTCCATTGGATCTATGGAAAAGTAGTCGGTTGTCTTTGTTGTGGCCGTCGGTTATTTGACACCATTGAGAAATTAAAAAAAAAAAAAAACATTATTGTTTGGAAGTGTATGTTGTTGATATAATTCCAAATAAAGGTGTAGAAGAATTAATTGTAGCAAGATACAATAAGGAAAATATTGGGGGTAAAGGAGCTTGTACAAGAAACTCAAGAAAGAATGGAAAAGTTTTAATGGATATATGTTGCAGTAGTGAGTGGTGTTGTAGTAGAAGATGACACGATAGAAGAGAGTGGTGTTACAATGGTGGAGTTGCAAGGAGATGATATTTAATTAGATGTAATAGTGGAAGATGCAAATGTGAATGTATTATTCGCATAATGTGTAGTGTGTTGATATCATTGTAGATGACTTTGAAAGTGAAACAAAAGAAAACAAAGTGGATAAAACCAAAGTAAAAATATAGCAGTTCTATCATAAAGAGTTTATGGAAAAGAGTGGAGATGAAGTAGAGCAACATTGTGTTGAATATGATTGCAATAGAGGAGTTCTTGCGTTAAAAAAAAATCAAAATGAGGAGATGATTGAGAAGTCCAAGCATTTGTGGAGTTTGTTGCTTGAAAATGGTAATGTTGTAGAAGAGGGAGGATGGAGAGGCAGTAAGCACGATTCAAAAGAAATTGAGAGAAAGAGAGAGATTTGAGGGAGTATGGAATGATGATGCATGCTCACCTTTATGAACTTACTTGACAGAACCTTATTGAAGTTTAAAGTAGCATAAGGAGGAGCATTTTAGCATGAAAAAACCAACATCAAAATGTTGATGAAGATGGCAAGGTACAAGGATAATTTACAAGACACAATATCAAGATCAGTCAATAGGCGGAGTAGTCGAAGCAAATGAACTTTTACTTCATTTTCTCCAACTACTCCCCCTATCATATGAACTTGTCCCACCGTATCCAAGTATTACCTTGATTTCAAGAGGCGGTTGTGAAGTCGGACTATCATAATGCATCGTTTCATATATCTATGGTTTTCTCATTACTCTAGAATGAACATAAAGAGGAATTCAATGGTAATATATTCCATATTCCAAACCTATCAAGTGCACTTTTAGGTCAACAATTTTGATGTCTCCAAACTATGGCAACTCTATGGCCATTTTCACCCTGTAAATTGAAGGATTCCTGCAAATACAAACCACTATGTTACGCGAGCTTCTTTTAGGGATTTGTTCCAGTTGCTTCTAAGATCTTTCATCACTTTGTTACATGAATATTTTTGACCTAAAAGTACACTTGATAGGTTTGGATGGAACATATTTCCGTGGAAACCCTCTTTAAGTTCATTCTCGAGTTACTTGATATTAACAATTCTGATTATCACAAGGGGATACATAATGTTAAAAAAGGAAAATAAAGAAAACACATAAAGGGATATGTAAAGTTGACAAAGGAAAATAAATAAAATCTATAATTTGCATTGAAAGAATAACTGGGTACAAACTGAACTGAGGAGATTCGAACCCGTGACCCATGTCTAGTCCCAAGGCTACCACCTTCAAGCTTGACCTTATCAATCAATTCCTATCGCCATTTCCTCTCATACGAAGTCCCACAACCATTTCTCTCGACACCCAGTACTCTTCATTCATTCTGCATGCATTTCACTATGCAACGGTCTCAGATTCACTGCGTTTTTCCTGAATTAGTTTCTCAATTCAATATGACCCATGCCCGTCATCCAAGGAGTGTTGCCAATGGTCTTGAGTTTCAGCCTGGAAACAGTGACGATTCATGGTATTATGTTTCCCTTCAGCTGCAATATGGAAAACTCATAGTCCACTGCGAAGGTTTGTCTGACAAATGTGACTGTTTGGGTCATGCTGAATCAAGAAACCGAAACCATCACATTTGTCAAACAAACCTTTGTATGAGAGCTTTGAGTTTGTCATATTGCAGCCGAAGGGAAACATAATACCATGAATCATCACCGTTTCTAGGATGAAACTCTAGACTGCTGGAAACACTCCTCGAATGGCAGGAGTGGGTCATGCTGAATCGAGAAACTAATTGAGGGAAAGCGCAGAGGGAATTTGAGACTGTTGCATAGTGAAATGCATGCATAATGAATCAATCAAGGTGGTATCCCGTCGTCTCCCACTATGAAATGCATGCATAATGAATCAAGTGGCTTGAAGGTGGTCTCCCATTGTCAGTTGCACTTCAAGCTTGAAGGTGTTAGCCTTGGGACTAGATATAGGTCATAGGTTCGAATCTCCTCAGTTAAGTTGCAACCCTTAAAAATGATGAACATTGACAATAGGTAGCATGTTTCTAATTGTTGTTGGTGTATGTTAGATTAGTTGCAAATATCATGCTTCAGAAGCCAGGCTTCAATGGTAAATATACCATTTTGGAAGGGTTTAATGTGAGGTTAAGGATATTGATTCCAAGGAAATTGAAGAGATGGTTTAGGGTATTGTTTCCAGTGCATCATTTACTCAGCCTTTGAAGTTGTGGAAACTCTAAATTGGTTATGAGGAGCAACCAAACATCACAACAAGATCCAAGAAATTGTCAAAATTTAGATGACACGCGAGCGGGTTGTAGAAAGACAGCATCGTAGCTATTCATTGATCTCCTCTCTGTTTCGAGAATAATTTAATATTCTCTACTGAACAGGGCCAACCACGTGAAGGTGGAAACTCTTATGGCTCCTCCCCCCCCCTCACATCACTCTCAATTCCCCATACCCAATGCATGTACTTGAAAAAAATGAATACGTGCAAATTCATCCATATTTCATCATGAACTTTCATCTACCATTCATTCAATAAAGGCTAACATTCATTAAACCATTGTTTCATTTAGTCAACACATTCATACAATAAAAGATAACATTCAATAAACCATTCATTCATTCAATCAACACATTCATTCAATAAAAACTAACATTAAATAAAAGTAACAGTTTACTGCACTCAATCATTAAACCATTAAACCATTCATTAAAAAATTCATTCATTCATTAGGCCAAAAAGCATGGACGATATATTGTTATCAAAAATAATTAGATGACATTTTTCTAGTCACTTCTTTTTAGTTCTTCTTCTCTTTAGTGGTAAATAATCTCTAAGAGGAGCATCTACATCTGGACTTTCTCTTCCAGTTCTTGGTTCTTCATCAGGCGCTTGTGGTGATGTCTGCGTCATAGAGTGCTGATTTAGATGTGGTTTTGCGGCAAGGGGTTCGGATTTGTTGCACCAATGTGAAAATTTTACATCGTTGTATTTTGCTATTGTAATGACAAGTATTTCATTTAAAAAAAACATTACAAAGGTGTTTTTTTACCTGGTGTGGCCACATCATGTAGTTCATGTTCTTGTCCAGGCCCAACCTATACAGTTTCACCCTCTACATGCTCTGCAGTTGAAATATGGTGAACTACAATTAATGTTCACCATTTGCAATGCTATACATAAAATTGTAGCATATGAATAAATTCATTACCAGGATTCGAAGCATGATCTTCGATTTGTTGTTCATGACATTAGGGGATCATTGCTTTCCTGCTCAAAACATAGTCAATATTTTTTGTCAAGTATTTATAACGAATAGATTGCACAAGTGGTTAATCTCCAATAAAGTATCTAGATTCTATTTACCTGTGCACCGGATGGATTGGTACCAGAAGACTGTGTTTGACTAGACAAGCTTTTTCGACGTTCAACAACAACTCTAAAGCCTTGCTTGAAGCCAAGCTTCATGTCTTCCTCAGTGGCCTGTTCATTGAATCGTTCGGTCTGCATATTTGCATAACGTCGTTAATTAACATTTTCCGGTGCAATAAAATGAAAAATAATTTGCAATTTATTATTTGTATGCATTATTGGTTTTTCGAAACTTACAAATCGTGCCACGAAATTGGAATAACCACCAGGCCCAAGCTTGTGCTAACCTATTTTTTCAAGTCTTACCTTTGTGGCCTTTGATGTGTCTGGTAGCCTATGCAAGTGTTGAAATACGTTAGATGTTCCAAGTTCGATATAGAAATATTCAATAATAATAAGGTTTTGAATTACATTGCGGAAAGTATTGCATACCTCCCTGTGCCTGGTGTTATATTTCCTTCTCTTCTCTGAGCCCTCTCCCTTCCATCCTCCACTAGAGCTCTCCACTCCATTGGTGGATTCATTGGAGGGCGCTCATACCTAGGGTTTTTTTCCAGGTGGGTCCTATATTGGTCTCGGACAACCTTCACATGTTGTCCATCCTTTTTCATGACCTCCACTTTATTGAAGGTCTTATCGTTGAATAGGCCAACCAACCGATTATTGAGTTCATCTTTTAAACATTTCGGTTGTTTATCCCACCTTTCTTGGATGGTGGGCTCGAATATATCCAAGCACGCATCATTCATTTGTTTATAGAAAACATAATTTCCTGTGAAACGATCATGCCATGATCATAATTAGTTGAAAGAAAACGTTTTATCGGTATATTACATTGAAGTTATAAACACTAACTTGATCAACGTATATTAATTACTTGGGACCTTATCGATCTTTATTGGGACGAGATCTACGTCGACAAAAATTGTTACCCCCATTGTTCCCGTGCTAGTGACACGGGAAGATCCTAGAAATCTAGCAATTTTACCAGGATTCTCAGTGTCGACCCTTTCTTCTGGAGGATCCAATGTGCATCGGTCACTAGCGGCCAGCGTGCTCATTGTTGGGGTCCGTGGTGTGTCAGAATGTGTTTCCAACTGTTCAGTCGACAACAATGGCGAAGGAGACGATGCACGTGGAGTCGTTTGCTAATGATGCCATGTCTCTCCATGAGCCTTGCTGGGGCCAACATCGCCTCCACCACTATTGTGTGTTCTCCGATAATTCTGTAAATACAAACCACGTCTTACATGTTCAGTACTATCATATAAAAGAGAAAATTATAAAGTCATAAATGAATTATTTTATGAATCAAGATTCCTCAACTTACTTCCAAGGATTCAGATTTCCATTCCAACAATTCAATCCTTGCCAGGTTCTGGCTTGTCTATGGAAACTTGATTAGCAAAGAAACGAGTTCCACACTATATTTTTCCAACAATTTGTCTATCATCTTAAACGGGTTTGTGGCTTCACCAATTACGTGGGAATCTTTAATGATCTCGGCCACTTTAGGATCTATTGAACATTCTTCTGATGCTGTTTCATACAACGATTCACTAGGCTGCAACAAATATATATAAAACACTATTGAGTTATATCATGATATATTCCTAAAATTATATTAACAAAACATATCTATGATCATGATAGATTCCTAAAGTTACAACTAGGTTTACTTGGTGCTTGAACGATGGTGTCTTCTGATCCACAGCTGTGGACTTGCCCCGATCATTGGGGCACTGCAAAAAAGAATTAGAAAACATTATCACAACGAAACCAGTATACACACGAAAAATACATAATAAAATAAACATTATGCTACGTATTATATTGGTACAATTCCAATGGATTATACCTACAATGTAGAGGATCGTGATCCACTCCTCGGATCGATGCCCAGAGGTGACTTGCCCCGATCTGCTAATATCTGGGAGCTGCCCCTTACAGATACCTAAATAAAAAACATAGTGAAAGTGATCACCTAAACGAATCCAAAACTAATCATGAGAAAACACATCGATTAACAACTATTATTAAGTATTATATTTTTACTATTACAAAGAATATGTATACCTGTTGCGTCGAGGGCACTGTGACCCTTGCAGAACTGGACTGC
This sequence comes from Larix kaempferi, assembly GCA_027924585.1. Classification (NCBI taxonomy): domain Eukaryota; kingdom Viridiplantae; phylum Streptophyta; class Pinopsida; order Pinales; family Pinaceae; genus Larix; species Larix kaempferi. The sequence goes on from BSBM01000079.1 coordinate 7,699,991, forward strand.
ATCAAAAGCATAGAGAAAATTACGTAAACTAAATAATTAGATAACATTATAGGAATGAAACCAATATACTAATAATGAAAAAACAAAGGAAAAAAAACTATTTTTTCTTATTATATTTGCACTATTACAAAGATGTATACCTGATCCCTAGAGGAAGATGTACTCCTCCGACCATCTACTGGTGGGTTTTTATCCCGATCACTAGCCTGCGAAGTAAATATGGAAAATTTAAATGAAATAAACTAACGAAAAAATCCTTAATATGTTAAATTCATTAATAAAAGGTTGGGTAAATTGTTATATGTACCACTCCCATAGTAACCTTTTTTGTATCTACTCGGTTCAAATTGTAATTAATAAGCAACTCTTCCCCTGCAGATATTGATTTAATGGAAACTACAAAAACACAGTTTCTTTCACGTCTCTCAAATTCACAGTTTGGTTGCTTAATCGTAGACCTTAGTTGTGTATTGTTTATAAACCCCGCAATATTCCCTGTGGCCTTTGGCCTTCCGTCCATGTACAACGTTGCTCCTTTATTTTGATTTTTGTCTTTCAACTGTAAATAGTTTGTTAACAATCCATAGCTATGCACACTTTTTGTAAATTGGACCAAGCACATCCAATCTATGTAGCTGTAACAGGGTCCAACATATCCATCAATTCTGTACATGTGTTGTAAGGGACCCTTATGCCATCCATGCTGAACAACCCGAAACCATGTATTGATGACGGTGCTATTCGATATATCCTCTCGTTCACACAAAAATCTGTGTTCGGTTGAGGAAGATCCTTGGGTACCCATTGTTTCACTAAATGTATGTACCTCAAGGGCACCTCGAGCTCATCTTTTGTCTCATCACCATAGGAACATGGCCCCCTTTGATTGTGAAAAAATTCATTGCATTTATCGAATGTTATTCTGGTATTTTGACATCTAGTTGATACAACTCTTCTAGACCTACTGGATGTCTCACTTTCCTTTGGCCTTCCTAAACTCCCCTCACTCGAGGAAGACATATCTGACAAATACATGTTTGGTTCTACCTGCACCATGGGAAAAAAGTTTAGATACGACCGCAAGGCATAGCGCCTCTTAAAAGGTGATGTGTAGCACCTTTTATAATGTTACTTGATCCTCATTCCCTTCTCAACATGTAGGCATTCAAGCGATGAGGAAGACGATCACTTTATCTTTCTTATAAGTACAAATTCACGCAATTATGAGCTTTCTTTTATTGCTCCTTTGTGTCTTGACTCCCATATCAAACCATCCAACTATCAGCTTTGTCGTCATAGCCCTAAAGTCTCTCTCATCCCATCAGTTTGGGTTCATCAACTCGGTAATTGAAGTCCAGTCACATTTAGTAAGATATTTATATTCAACAATAATAATATAAAATAAAAATCACTAACCATTATGGAAAACATCTAAAAGTTTTTATGACTTTCAAAAGTAAGATCTCTTAGGTGGTTAATAAGTGTTCATAAATCTTCAATAACAATATTTTGTATAATGTTGTGGAACTTGTATAATCTTATTCAAGCATGGTCTTCTTAGATGACTGAAAGTAATTGAATCAAGCAAAAACAGAACCGTAAACATGTAAGCTGTTTTGAAAAATGGTAGCTTTCAGTCATACTCCCAACTAATGTTTCCTTTGGACAATTACTTGTAATATTGACTTAGGGTATTTAATTCATAACATAGATTTTCAATCATATTGACATAGAGAAAAGTAGGGCTTTCTTTATATTATCATGACATAGTTACAAATACTTTCTTTTCAATCTTTATGACAATTTGCATGGACAGGCCCCACTCATAGCCAAATACTTTTGAGATATTTACAACTCATCGGAGTATGGGGGACCATATAATTCTCGAAAGACATTGGATTCAGTATCCCATGCCTTTGAATAAACAGACCTCAGGACCATGCGTCTATTCTGATGCATGTGGACGTCTATGTGGGTTTTGACAAGCCACTGTTGTTGGTTTTTAATGTAGTACCCAAGGATTTGAGCCTCAGTAAGCTTTGTCTGCAAAATATCTTTGAACTATTCGAGAGATTCTCCAACTTCCCGTTTCAGATTATAAATAACAGTTGCTTCTAATGCTGTCAGGTTGATGTCGGATGATCGCCACCAGTCTCTAATCCAATCAGGGACGTAGAATGCAGGATCCTCATAGATTTGTGGAATTTGAAGTCCAAACTTTAGCATGGTATAATATTTTCTATCTGTATTTTCTTTTCTCAAGAATTTCCACCATAATTTTTTATATTTTTCATAAGTGTGTGTAGTACTTGGAAACCAGAGACTAGCATCTTGATGTGGCCATGCTTCCAAAGAACGTATATGGTTAATACAGTAGTATTGTTGGTCTAGTTGTAGCCCGCGGTGAGGTGTAGATCCCTCCATCGAGATTAAGTTAAGATCTTAGTAGAGGTGTGTTAACCAATTGCTTGCATCGGCTGCTTTTCTCAGGGAGTTGTTGTAAATCATCTCTGGTACAATACTGGATCCCATAGGCATTCTTTTGAGTTCTGGCACTAGTCTAATAAAAGCATTAGATCCCTATAAGTTAGCATCTAATGTTATATTTTAAGCATTAATTAAATATGCTATAGGATCTTTACTAAGAGAATAACATGTACAGTATATCAATGCATAATAATCATATCAAGCATGCCAAGCATCACAAGAATCAAAAGCATGAGACAATGGACACACAGAGTTTCCGTGGGGAAAACCCTAAGGTGAAAAACCCCACAACTTCCTCAGGGATAGATAGAGCGGTGGCTCAACCAAAGTACAATCAAATACAATAGATAGTCTCCTACTATGCAGCTAATCCTCCTCCTCCAATGTGCGCCACTTTCCGAGTGAGAGAAGAGTGAGATATGAGATGATCAAAATAGAGAATCCCGACTCTCTATTTGCCTAATTACTTATGGGGCCGACTTGTCTAACTCAGCCTAATAACCCCAGTTACATATATTTCGGGCTGACACCCACATCAAGTAGTCTAATAACCCATCGGCAAGTTACTCCACTTGCGACACTTGACAATACAAATGACGACACTTCCTTATAGAGGAATAACACATCTCTTATAAGGGTACAATAAATATATATATGAAATACATTATGAAGTTACATATACATCAACACTCCCTCTTAACTAGGAAGGTATTTCTTGACACAGATCATCGGGCACAAGTCTTCTTCTCTAGATCATGGTCATCATTGTGACAGCTGTTGTTATCTCATCCAATCTCTGAATCTACTCGTCATAGGAAGTTCTACAGAGCCAATCCTTTTTCATACAGGATGTAGGCCCACCACCTGTAGGTCTTCATCATCACTAGTCATACTTTGGAATCCTTAGGACTCATCATGTGCGTCTACAAAACCTCGCAATAGCATCCCAGGCCTTTTACGAGCACACAGCTCAACCTCTCGAATCTCCCAAGATCTTTTACATGCCACTGCACGACCTGTCCATGACCACAGAGTACCTGATACTCACTATACATCCAACTGATGTATATCATCACATGATCAACCTGATCATCATCATCATCTATGTGAGCAAGCCATCAAGTAGGTACACCTCAGGACTGATTACACTGCCTCTGCAAAACCTGCAAGATCTCTCAGGATTGATTACACTGCCTCAGCAAAACCTGCAAGAGCATCTCAGGACTGATTATATGCCTCTGCAAAACCTGTGTACCAAACTGTCACATCAATGTCTTCAGATCACCACATAGTCCATGGAGCACAACCCATATGCACACACACAGCACTTACACTCACCAGCATGGGAGGACCAACCTACTACCATCTAGGAAAGGCTCACAGCACTTACATCAACGACCATGGGAGGACCAACCTACCACCATGTTCAGAATGGCACAACACTTACATCAACGACCATGGGAGGACCAACCTACCACTATGTCGGAAAGGCCCAACACTTACATCAACGACCATGAGAGGACCAACCTACTATCATGTCGGAAAGGCTTTAGCACTTATATCATGACCATGACAGGACAAACCTACCATCATGTCAGAATGGCTCCAGCACTTATATCTCACCATGGGAGGACCAACCTACCACCATGTGAGAATGGCCCAGCCCTTACATCTCACCATAGGAGGACCAACCTACCACTATGTGAGAATGGCTCAGCCCTTACATCTTACCATGGGAGGACCAACCTACCACCATGTAAGAATGGCTCGGCCCTTACATCTTTCCATGGGAGGACCAACCTACCACCATGCAAGAATGGCCCAGTGTGCATCTGTGTCTTCAGACTCATCACTTCCCTCTGGAAGGCATCTCGATCTGAAGTACACCAAGTCTCCCTCTGAAGTATTCAAACTTCACTCTGGCAAGAGGCTTGGTCAACACATTGGCTATCTGATCGTCTGTCGCAACATACAGGAGCTTCACAGCTCCTCTCTGCACCATATCCCTGATATAGTGGAACTTGATCTCAATGTGCTTCGACCTGTCATGGAACACTGGGTTCTCTGACAACTTCACACAACTCTGGTTGTCACAATATATACAGGTAGCGCTCAACTGGAGATCAAACAAATCAGACAGTAGCTTCCTAAGTCATACTGCCTCACAACTAGCTAAACAAGCTGCGACATACTTTTCTTCAGTTATACTCAGTGCCACACAGGACTGCTTCCTGCTAAACCAAGAGATCACACCTGATCCCATACTAAAGCAGCACCCTGAAGTGCTCTTCCGATCAATGGCACTGCCTTCCCAATCCGAATCAACATAACCCTCCAGGTTAAACTTTTGATTCACCTCATACTTGAGCCCATAATCCACTGTACCCTTTAGGTACCTCAAAACATGCTTTGCAGCTATCAGGTGAACATGTCTCGGATCTGTCAGATACTGGCTCAAGGTGTTCACCGCAAAGCAAATGTCTGGTCTCGTATTCGTCAGGTACATCAAGGACCCAATCATCTGACGATACATCGTAGCATCAACCAGCTCAGAAGAAGCATCACACAGAAGCTTCAGGTTTGATGCCATAGGTGTGGCCATGGCCTTGCAGTCCATCATCCCAAAACTCTTCAGGATCTTTACTGCACACTTCCCTTATCCAAGGAAGATTCCATCTACACTCTGCCACACCTCCATACCAAGAAAGTAGTGCATCATACCCAAGTCCTTCATCTCAAACTTGACATCTAGCTTCCTCTTTGTGTCGGCAATCAGTCTATCCTCACCTGTCAGAAACAGGTCATCCACATACAATAGTAGTATCACTGGATTTCCCTCCTCAACCTTGTAGTAAAGGTTGGAATCCGCTTTACTCTCGGTAAAGCCCAAACTGGATAAGAAGCCATCTATCCTGCCATACAAGGTCCTGGGTGCTTGTTTCAAACCATACAGGGCTTTCTTCAGTTTGCACACATGTGTTCCTCTATCATGTGTCTCAAACCCGAGTGGCTATTCCACATACACTTCCTCTTCAACTACACCATTCAAGAAGGCTGTCTTGACATCCATCTGGTGTACCTTCCATTTCATCATTGCAGCCAGAGCAAGTACTGATCTAATGGAAGTGTATTTGGCCACAATAGCAAAAGTCTCTTCATAATCAATTCATTCTTTCTGGGAGAAGCCACGAGCTACAAACATAGCTTTGTATTTCTCGATGCTACCATCTGCAGCATGCTTGACCTTATAGATCCATTTGGAAGTTACCACAGACTTCCCATCTGGTCTTGGGACCACATCCCAAACATCATTTTTCATAATAGATTGGTATTCTTCGATCATAACATCCTTCCATTCTTTCTTTTCTACAGCTTCTTCATAACTGGAAGGTTCTTTATCCACGATGTCACAGAGTAAAGCAACATAACTAGTATGTGACCTTGTCCTTTTCCTTTCTTTGTGTTCTTCTTCTAGAATGCCAAATCTCTTTGCATCTTGGATGAGCTCTCTAGCCCATGTTGGTTTCCTCTTGTGAGGATTCTTCTCAAGAGGTGGATCCACAGGTTCTTTTGGATCTTCCATTTCTCGATCTTCTTCAGGAACTGCTTCATTCATTGTGTTGTCTTGAGTTTTGGATATTCTGGGTTCTTCGTTGTCTTCAACAGGTGTCTTTCTCGATTTGTGGTAAGTTGAACTTTCATCAAATGTTACATCTCTGCTGATGTCAATCTTCTTGAATCCAGGGAAATAGATTCTGTAAGCCTTCGAGCTTTCACTACAACCCACAAATATACCCTTCTTTCCTGAAGGATCCAACTTTGACCTTTTCTCTTTTGGGATGTGAGTGTATACTGGACAACCAAATATTCTGAGATGGCTCACTTCTAGTTTCTTACCAGTAAACACTTCTTCTGGTGTTTTGTTGTCAAGTATGTTGTGGGATGTTCTGTTCTGCACATATACCATTGTCCTTGCTGCTTCAGCCCATAAGTGCATAGGTAAGTCTTGGTCATGAAGCATTGCCCTTGCTGCTTCCATGATTGTTCTATTCTTCCTTTCGGCAACCCCATTCTGCTGTGGATTGTAAGGAATAGTCAACTCTCGCTTAATCCCTGAATCACTGCATAACTTCTTGAAGTCTCCTGAAGTAAATTCTCCACCATTGTTAGATCTGAAGATCTTGATCTTCAAGTCATTTTGGTTTTCTATCAAGGCTTTGAATTCCTTGAAATTGTTAAACACTTCATCTTTTTTCTTCAAGAAGTAGATCCAAGTATTCCTAGAGAAATCATCAATAAAGGAGACATAGTATACATACCCACTCAGAGAACTGGATGACATGGGACCGCATACATCAGAGTGGATAATCTCCAAGATTCCTTTTGCCTTGCTTTCACTGCTTGGAAATGTCTTCTTTGTATTCTTTCCCTTTGCACAACCTTTGCAAATGCCTTCATGCTTTGTATGGATTTCAAGAAGACCTTCTCCGCTTTGCTTGCAATTGGTAATGCTCTGTAGTGCATATATGCAATTCTTCTGTGCCAAAGTTCACTTGGCTCCACTGAATCATGGACCATGGCTTGTTCTGGATGGCCCTTCAATTTGTACAATCCTCCCTCTTGCTCTCCAATCACAACTGCATCATCTATAGTCTTACCCTTAGGCCAAATTAGGACTTGGCCATCTATAAATGCAACCCTCATGCCTTTTGCATCCAATGCAGAGATTGAGAGTAGATTCTTCTTGAGTCTTGGAACAAAGAGTACATCTTTCATCTTCATAGAATTTCCAGAGTCTAGTTTATAGGAGACTTCACCACTCCCTTTTATGGGACACTGGTAGTCATCTCCAAGCTTCACCTTGTGGGGTGAATCATGTTTAGATAGATTCACAAAGGATTCTTTGAATCCTGTCATATGTTTAGAAGCCCCACTATCTATGAGCCAATCATTACTTCCATGAGTAATGGTTCTAGTGAGAGCAGAGTAATGGTTCTTCATCACTATCTTCTCTAGCCCTCTTCCTGGGAGGTTCATCATCCTCTGCAGCATAAGCATGATGTCTTCTTTTGAAGTTCTTCTTCTTGTGAGAACCCTCTTTCTTATTCTTAGGACAATCTCTGGCATAGTGTCCCTTATCATCACATGTATAGCAACGGACATGGGTCATGTCCCTTCGATGTCTGGGACTACTTCTTTGATTCTGATATTTTCCTTTCTTGCCATGATGGTGAGATTTCTTGTCACCATGCCTTTTGGAGTGAGCTGTGAGTGCTTGGTCCTCACTCCCCATCTTCTCTTCTCTGGCTACAATTCGAGCTCTTCCTATGAGCATTCTTCCCACAGTCTACCAAAAGAGATAAGTTTCTTTCTAGCACAAATTCCTTGGATGAAGGAATCCCATGACCTAGGGAGGCCATTAAGAGTGGTCATCACCACTTCTCCATTTTCTACAACTTCACCCGCAGCTTCAAGTTGTTCTTTTATCTCGGAGACCCTTGAGAAATATGACTGCATAGTCTTTGCATTCTGGATCTTGATATTCTTCAATTGATTCCTCAAGGTCATCTTCTGATTTATGTTCTTGCCTTCAAATAGTTTGGTCAAGGAATCAAACATCTCTTTTGGTGTCTTTAGGGATGACACATGGGGGATGAGATGATCTTTAATAGAATCAGCAATGATCCTCTTTGCCTTAACCAAATTCCTTTTGTGAAGAGCCTTAGCCTCTTCTCCCTCTTGGAGAGGGATCTCTTCACTTATATAAGTATCCAACTTATTTTCTTCAAGGATTAACCCAATCCTATACTTCCATGCTCGGAATTTATCAGCTCCTTCAAGCTTATCCTCAAGCTTGGTGTGGTGAGACATCTTTAAAGAGTACTTCAAATGGAAATAGAAAAGATTTAGGTCTTACCACTTGTTTGTTGAAAACTGGATCTAGTGCCAGATTAGGGTTTGAGTTTCCCAGAAATCTACCCAACCAAAAATCTTGATTCAAAGCTCTAAGCTTCTGATTTTCCAATGAGCTTCCAGCTGTGTCTTCAGATTTCAGAAATTCCTATTTTTGAGGAAGCCCTAATTTTTAGGGCCAAAACTGAAAGTGCTCAGAATTCAATTCTGATTGGACAGATAGTTTCACCTTGCTGAGGAGAGTCAATCCATCATATTGCTTTTCCAAAATCTATGGATAGAAACCCAAAAACAAGAATCCCTAGCTTCCGCAACTGCACAGTGTCTTCTTCTCAGGTTAGCTCTGATACCATGTTAGATTTTAAGCATTAATTCAATATGCTATAGGATCTTTACTGAGAGAATAACATGTACAGTATATCAATGCATAACAATCATATCAAGCATGTCAAGCATCACAAGAATCAAAAGCATGAGACAATGGACACACAGAGTTTTCGTGGGGAAAAACCTAAGGTGAAAAACCCCACAACTTCCTCAGAGATAGATAGAGAAATGGCTCAACCAAAGTACAACCAAATACAATAGATAGTCTCCTACTATGCAGTTGATCCTCCTCCTCCAATGTGCGCCACTTTTCGAGTGAGAGAAGAGTGAGATATGAGATGATCAAAATAGAGAATCCCGACTCTCTATTTATACTTGTCCTTACCTGCCTAATTACTTATGGGGCCGACTTGTCTAACTCAGCCTAATAACCCCAGTTACATATATTTCGGGCCGACACCCACATCAGGTAGTCTAATAACCCATCGGCAATTTACTCCACTTGCGACACTTGACAATACAAATGACGACACTTCCTTATAGAGGAATAACACATCTCTTATAAGGGTACAATAAATATATATATGAAATACATTCCGAAGTTACATATACATCAACATATAACACTTCAGCATGTCTCAACTCCCACCTAGGTTTCCAGTCTTGCAGATAATCTAACCAACTCATATTATCATTGATAGTATAGATATGATTTTTTCCTCCAGTCCAAGCAGATATTTTCATGTTTACTTGTGGGTTATGGGCCCACTGGATTCCGCTTTGACCTTCTATGCTCGCTTGCACCAAGATCGCTTGTTTCAGGCTCACTTCTTAAAAATTAACAACACACTTCTGTGTCAAATATTCTCTTGTTAAAAAGGCAGGAATGCTTTTTGCTTTCCCAGAAATGTGGTCATGAATAGTACAGTTATAACATCAGAACAATGCTTGCCATCTTGCAAAATTTCCTTTTGCCGTTGCAAATTTTATTGTGTTGTTTAGCACAAATGGAAGACGGGAGCAATTTGTTCTTATGATAAAGCCATGGTTCAACAAATAAAGTCATTGTTCTACTCAGTTTTCTGTCAGGACACTTATTCCCCAAGATAATTTTCCTCGCAAGTTCAATCGAGGAGTTCCACCACTCTTAAAATTCTTTACCAACAAATATAATTTGATTACCAACAATTTTGTTTGACAGGACAAGTCTTAACTGCTTAATCCAAATTATTTACCAATATTTGATTACCAACAATTTGATTACTTAAGTCTTATCACCAACACATATTTGATTACCTGGATGTAGACATTTCCTGTAATATACTCAGGAGAGTTACTTTCAGAAATGACTGTGCCTCTTAGAGGCCAGTCAACTCTAGGAACCAAGTGACCCAATTATAGGGTTAGTACAAACCAGAGAGAGAGAGATGACTGGGCTATGGTACGGTCAATCAAAGAAAGTCAATGGCAGTCAAAAGGCTCAGTACAATTACAATAAAGATGACCTGACAGCCAGCAGACTGAGGCCAAAGAGACTCATGGCCTCCAGTAAGGTACAAGGACAAACCAAAGGGTAAAAAAACCAACCAGTAAGGTACAAGTAAAAAAGAAGAGAGTGGGTATAAATTAGACTCATAACCCTTGGTACTAAGGGGGTGTACTACCTCAAATGTGGAAAAACTACGTCCATAGTTATACCCACAAGACCAAAAACATAAAAGTCAGTACAAATCAAAAGATAACTCAATATCAATAAAAGACCCAAAAGGTGATAGGCAAGGTACCACAAAAAAATGAAAGGACCAAAATTAAAGGACAATCTACCACAAGACCAATAAACAACAGGGTGTAAGGACCAAAAGTAAATCAACCATTGTGGGGAATGTACAAATAAGGTCAAATTTATATTGCAATAGTTCCTTGTAACTACTTGTTATTTGACATGCCAAAGAGATAGAAGGTCAAATAATGTCAAATATATGCAATAGCTCCTTGTAACTACCTCTTATATGCAATAGCTCCTTGTAACCACCACTTATATGCAATAGCTCCCTATAACTACCTATTGTAACTCAAATAGGACCACCAAAAGGTATGATAGCAAGCAACCTTCCTAACTAAGGTCTGGAGGGTGGTATGAAGTGGGTATAAAGACTCATAACAACTTGGAAAAAGGGGGTGTACCTCAAATGTGGACAAACTACTGTATTACCTACAAGACCAAAAACATAAAAGGTGGTACAAATAAAAAGATATACCAAGATGAGTAAAAGACCCAAAAGGTAAAAGGCAAGGTACCACACAAATATTATCGAAAAAATGGAAGGACCATAAGACAATCAACCAAGGTGGGGTACAACCAATCATCTATCTCAGATGTACCATTGTTCCATATAAATTGAAAGACCATCATCATAGTAAATGGGAAAGTCCACACGGATGATGTGATCACGTGGTCCTCTAGACTACTCCTAAGGTCAAGCATTAGTGGCTCCATCAAGGGTTGTTCAGTCCCTTGAGAAGACCATCTAACCCAACCATCTCAAAGACCTAGGAGAAGAGGACATCACACATCATCAGATAATTGGTAACTAACCGTGTAAGAACTCAAAAACCCTAAAGCAACCAAGCGTGTAGAAGGGGAGCTAGGAAAAGACAAGGCTTGCAGACCAAAAAATCAAGCTTAAAAAACTGTACTAGGACCGGTGTCACAGTAAGCGAGATGAAAAAAAGTGGCTAGAATGCCAACAAGCAGCACTAAAAAGAAAAAGACCCTCTAAAAAGGTGAATAGAAAGAAAAACCTCCTAACTAAGAGATGGAGACCTCAGCAAGTTGTATCATTCGCAAGGTGATGAAATCCAAGTCGAACAATACAAAATGAGAGACCAATAATGTAAGGATATCCCTCTACCGAAAGGGATCTTGGGTAAAAGATCCCTAGTAGAAAAGTCACTAAGCTACCTCATTCATGACACGTCGAAAAAGTTTTTCTATGCTTCTGCCTTATCACCCTTGTATCACCAGTATGGTGGCCGAAGAATACAAGGAAGACAATGATCGATGTTGCCTTAGGGCTAAGTGGAGTGCGGCATTCCACAGAGTCCGTCTGGTTCTCGATCTCATGGCGGTTTAACCCCTGAAACAACAGGAGGCCTCTCCACAAACTTGTCGATGACTGTGTCAACAAGTACAGGAGGATTTTAGCACCCTAGAGGACAACAACTATGTATCGGATGATAATGACAATAGAGAATTATTTCGATGCCTATCCCCGGTGTCCTACCTAACTAACAAATTCTTTTTATCCTCAAGCGAGGTTAAAGTGTGTTGAGTTAATGAGTTAAATTTTAATGGTTGTATTAGTCTCAGTCGAGTGATGGAAGTGCAACTCGTGGTGTGAGGACTGAATCAAACCATGCAAATGCATATGAATAAAATAAGCCTTTCCTTTCAATGAATGCTAGCTAAGGTAAGGAGAGAGTTCTTTCAAACTATAACTACTCTTTCAAATTAAATGAATGCAACAAGTGTCCAAGTTCATTCATGGGACCTCAAGGAGAGCTTCAGATATACTCAAGTCATGCAAATGAATTCATCCATGTTCTTAATTCTTTAGGCACACTTATAACATTCTTCAATCATTCTTCACAAAAACATAGTGATATTGAACTACAACTGCTCTTCCTCTAGGAAACCATAAAATACATCTAATTACATCATTCATTATGTAGGACAGAATTGTGAATTTAAAGAACAGTCATTTGCTAGTACTGATTACAATGTGACTCGATCTGAGGAGTGTTGCCAACGGTCTTGAGTTTCAGCATGGCAACGGTGACGACTGGCGTGGGTCACCATTGCCAAGCTGAAACTCAAGACCCCTGGCAACACAACTGTAGGTCAACTTTATTTGATATCCAAATTAACTATTAGATGGTTTTAGATAATTTTGTACCAATTTCAAATGGAAATCAAAAGTTATAGGGTTTTGTTGAGTTATGGGCACCTTGCAGCTGCATAGGAAACCCTAAAACAACGTTGGGCATATTTTAGGGGGTCATCTTTTCAAATGTTGGACATATTTCAGCCATTGAATAAGTATTGGTAGTCATAATTATGAAAAGATGACCTCCACACTTCTCTCTACTATAGTACTGGCTTTTTTCTCTCTTCTATATTAGTATCACCTCCACACTTCTACTCATACTATGGATGGCCAACACCTAATGGAAAAGTGAATTGTTTTCCCTTATTTTGCTAGGTTTTTTATAGCTAGAGTTACGATTAGATTTAGAGTTTTGAAATTCTCTTGGAAACTCTATGATACTTTTAGAAGTAGAAGTCCATATCAGAATTATGGTGAGCTGACATGATTTCCACTTGTACCTACCAAATATTTTGACCATTACTTTGTTGTGGCCATAAATTTTGTATATGAACTTTGTTTTGTGAAAATATTCCAGTATTGGAAAGCTATTGACTCATAGAATGAAAAAATAGGCATACAACCTAGGTCCTCAATACTAGGTCCGGCAAAATTCTACGTCTTTGTCCCATAAACAAAGGAATTACCATTTTAGTCTGTCAATGTAGTTGACCCAAATTGGTCAGACTAGAAGGGCTTCATGGCAGTTGGAGAATGTACACTCTCACCTCATATTATCTCGCTCATATTATCTCGTTGTATTTTGGGTTATTCATGCTTTCTAACCACATGTGGGAATCCTTAGATAACCTATAAGCAAATTGTGAACCCTAAAGATAAAAAAACATTGCCAAAATGCAATAAATGCTTATTGTAATTTGAAATATCAGACCTGTAAGATGCATTAAAACACACTAAGAAAGCAACCAAAACACATATTTACACCTAAGGAAATGTAAAAACATTAATGTCGAAATTATGGTCAAAGTGAATTGTTTTCCCTTTTTTGCTAGGTTTTTTATAGACAGGGCAATTTAATTTATAGACACGGAAATTTTTAGCCGTAGGATAGTTATCAACCTAATCCTTCGCATATCAGGGCAATCTAATTTATAGATAGGGCAATGATCTGGTTGACATCCATACAGGGCAATTTCTAATCCTCTACAATTAAAGGCATCGCAATACCGTATTACTAAGTATCCCAAGCCATTTTTATTTGGAAATTGGTTTACAAATTATAAATATGCAGGTTTGATATACTTATCCAAATTTTTGGACCCATCTTTCATCACATTCGCTGGGTAAATTAAATGCTAATTTGCTAGTTTATGATTCCTTGGATCACTGTCATATTGTTCTTGAGTTAGTGTTTGAGAAATATCTTAAGCATATATTGGTTACTTGATCACTATTATTACCATCACACTTGGAATTTGTTTCACTGTTGTTCATACTCTCTTACATAGAGCAGACCTCTGTTTGTGGTTCACTCCTTCATTGGCACCATATTGAGATCACTTTAATACTCATTTTGTGGACTAAAGAATCACTATTGTCACTTAGCGTATTTGTACCCATTGTTGATTGGTTGAATGAGGCTTGATTTTACAAATCCTAATCTATGCAAAGAACATAATTCACTAATCTATGCTAAGATATTTTGAGATAAATCTGAGTTTGATTCACAGTGATTTTATTGCCCTTTATTACCATTTGGTTACTAATGTAATAGGTCTTCATTTGCTTCATTCTTGGCAATACTTGTGGAGCATATTGCTTGATTACTACTTTCGCAACTAAGACATCCTGATTAAATAATTGTGCACAACCCACCTTTGAGTAGTGTAACCAATCGACAATAGAGTACAGTTCACAACACTATAAAAAATTCATGCTACGTGACAGCCTCCTAATCTACTTTTTTGCATGCCCTTGATCTCACATTTGGGACTGTTTGGTGCCTCTAACAAATTCATATTGATTGCAAATTATCCTTTGGTTGAGATATGACTTAATTGCTTTGAGAGATTGAAGGCTTGTCTCCTAAGCCACCTAGATAGGCTCTTACAAGATTTAGGAACTAGTCACCTAAAATTAGAAAGAAAATATTAAGTTTGGACAAGTGGAATCTTGCAAATGGCAGTTCGAGGAAAAATCTGTAACTCCCGGTTAGGGCTGAAATTGAAGAGTTTTTTTTGTTGTCAAAAAGAAAAAACTAAGAAACAACCGGTAACTCGTTGGGGCAGAAATCGATAATAGCCTATCAATGAATAAAAGAATGAACTCGGAAAATTGAGAGAGGCCCGGTATTTGTGTGAATAATTTGAGAATGGATGGAAAATTTCTTTATTTTCTTCCTTCATTACCTGAATTCATGGTAGCCATATCCCTAGTACACATGTAGGTGTTTTAATTATTTTCCATTGAGGTTTTCCTTCGAGTTTCAGTTACATTAGGGTTTCATTTCAACAGAGATAGACTCAGCCCTAGCCATTATACATGCAAATGCTTGAAAAACTCCAGTAGGCAATGTTGAACCTGAAATTCACTCATAATATAGCTCTATGATCGATATGTGGAAGGAACTGATGTTTTCTTAGTGACAGGCGCAGGGAAGCTCTCATAGGAACCAATAATTGATCTAGGGCTTCAAACGCCGAAAGAGACTCAATATGCGAGTGGAATGGGTCTATTGTGACAAACGTTGAAAGATTCAAGGAGTTAATCCACTCTTGCAGTCTAGATTGAGGGATACCCACCAAAAATTGGAAGGAAATGTGTTACCATTCACTACAGGGTGTATTGCATCCACATTCTGCACATTGAATTAATGTCTTGATAACTAGAGGAGTCTCATTACTAGGAAGGGGGCCCAAGCCCATGATACCTTATTGAATATCGCCACCCCCATAATATTAGAACCTGTAAAGTGAGGCGTGATCACTCATTGTGTTTATGGGCACATGGGTTGGTTGTTTAAGAAGTAGCGCAGGTTTAACCTAGGCACCAGAACTGTGGTAGTGAAATTTCAGACACAAAGCCTGAGGTCTTATGTGGAGATGCAAATCTTGATGAGGGGCTAAGACAACTCACTTAACTCGCGTATTGACAACCTTCCCTAGATTCATACCATTTCCAAGCATCAGAAGTGCACAAATTTACAGGTGGAAAACCCAAAATTACAGAAACTAGAACCCAAGAAACATACAATTGTGGGAATTTCTATTTGGGTATAAGAGACTCACCGATCTATGAGACATTCTTGCCAGTCGTAGAGTCCTCCGTGTGTTCCTGGTGCCTGGTGTGTTATCCCCCTTTGTTTCCTGGTGCAGTATCCCCCTCCGGTGCCTTGTTGGTACGTAGCTCTAGTTCCAGACGATGGGAGGCAGAGTCCGTGGATGAGGCAAGAGGCAGAGTTCGTGGAGGATGCGATGGGTCGAGGTAGGGTTCAGAGTTTCGAGACGATGGGAGGTAGACTCTATGGATGAGGTGAGAGGCAGAGTAATGTGGAGGATGCGATAGGTCGAGGAAGGGTTCAGAGTTCACAGAGGAGGCGAGATCTCAGCGGGAGAATGAGGCCGTATGTCATGTGTTTTGTGTTTTGTTTTTTAGTGTTTTCATTTTGTTTTAATATTTAATATTAAAATATATATTAAAAAAATAAAATATATATTTAATATATAATGGTACCAAGCACTATCTAGCCATAGGAAATCATGTAAATGTGCAACACCCCAATATTACCATTCATATACATAAAATAAAGGTGAGCATATTAGAAAAAATCACTAATAGTTACAAGGTTTTTCTATGCAAATGACATTAGTAAATAATTTGTACTTGTACTAGTGGTATGTTGTGTGCATGGATTTTTGAAGAATATCTTAATGAAAGATGGAAAATATTGTGTGAATGTATGTGACTATAGTTTGGGGAGGCTAATGATATTGCAGGTACACCATTGCATACACATCATTGGGCTAGAAGGCCTATCTTTCTACACCACTAGATGCAAATCTAGCCACTCTATGTCTACTAAACCAAGATTTGAGAACAAGGTTAGCCACTATAGTTGTGTGATAATTTATTTTAGCTCTCCTCTATAAGGGATCCAATATAATGCTCTAATCCTACATAGCTATGCTCCAAATCATATGACATGGTCTAGCAATTTATTTGTATGTAGGTTTTTGAGATGGAGGGGTAACCCCTTATTTGCGGTTGGTGTGTTATGTTCTTGGTTCCACCTTACAAAGAATTTAGTAATTGCTTGAATTTGATGTCACATAATCAAGTTGTATAGGAACTATTTGAATTGTGCATACATGTCTAATTTGTTTTCATGGTATCAATCCAGGTGTAGTGTGTGACTATTAAGTGGAATTTTTGTCATTTATGGTTGTTGATACATACATCCCCAATTGGAAAAAGTGTTGGGAATGTAATTTCAAATAGGCCTTATGTGTTTTATTCATTGATTGGCGATAAATCAATTTCTAGCCACACAATCTTATTTGGTCAACAATGTCTTCATTATCCATTTTCCTTTTGGATTTTTACTGCATCTAGAAATTGAAATTCTAGACATAGTAAAAATCCAAAAGGATAATGGATCATTTAGATATCTAGGAAAGCCTGAATCACCTTAATGTCTTCATTATGAACAAATTATTTGATCTTTTTCATTTCTCGTTGAATAGTAGGCAATTTGAAGGCAATGGAAGATAGATTTTATTATTGTTGGGTGTCACCATTGTTTTCTAGATAAGGGATGGATTGCCATTATTTGTAGACATATTATGAAATCGAGCAAAGACATTAATGTGTGCATGTACAAGTGCAACACATAGGTTATGGTCAAGTTTGACATCATTGTAATATTTGTTGTTTTGTATATTACAAAGAAATACATTTATGATGCATGGATTGGTCACATAAAAGTTGTGTACTTTTTTCTCTTTGTTCCATTCCTTTTCACAAATAGTATGTCAAGGTATATAAAGTGGCGTTGATTGTAACATGCACTACATCGATTGTAATAAACGTGTTCTGCACAATGCACTGACACACGAGATCAGTTCCAAGGCTATCTGTACATGCACTGAATTGTCAAATGCATCGAGATCAACTCCATCTAAAAATGAAAAGCGGATCTCACAATAAAAGGTTGCACTACAAAAACGTTATGTGACAGGTGGCCCATTTAATTCACACAGAGGTTTGTAATGCAATGCAGGATGATATGCAGATTCAGCAGGCTAAGGTAACATATGCATGCTAGAACCGCACTAGCCCAGCAGAAAACACGAAAATCTAAAAAAAAATTTGTATAAAGCTGTAAAGTTTGAACAACATTAAAAAAATGCTATCTTTCTGTGTCATCTGTAGGCCTAACGTCAGCCGGCCGCTCCCTCCTGGGCACCAAAAACGAGGATGACGTTAAGGCATGCAGCCGATCAATTTTTTTTAAAATTCATATTTATAAAAAAATATTTCAACTTTTATTGAAACTATAGGTATTAGCAAAAAATTTATAGACTTTCATCATATTAATAGGTATTCATCTATCTATGATCCCCTTCGGGGACATAATAAATGTAATAGTTTTTAAATTCTAATTAACAATATACAAATAAAAAATTTAAATAAAAATAAACTATAATGATATTATTAACTCATTTAAATTTTTATTTACCTAAATCATAATTAAGATTGTTTGATCTGATTACAAAATTCAAAACATGCAAAAAAAAGTGGTAAGACACTTTAATTTGATAAATTCACAAGCACACAAATGTATTGGAAACAACTAAAACACATGCATACATACAAGATTAGAACACAAGAACCTAAGCTTGCATGTTAATTCCTTAGTTGCATTAATATCCTAAATGCTTGAATTATGCTTAAACACATTAATATCCTAAATGCTTGAATTATCCTAGAAGCTACCCATTCTGAATAAGTGACTGAGTTGGAAAATTGGACGTGGCATTTGGGCTTACATTAGTATTTCCCCGATTGTGGGTCTACAGGATCCTCTGGATGATGCAATCTTATGATTTGGGTCTTACTGGAAGCGAGGCTAGTGAATGGCAGAGGTATATTCTAAATTTAAGTGCAGCTGGTATTCGACTAGCAGATGAACCTGATTGTCTAGTTTGGGACTGGGCAAATTCAAACGGTAACATCTCTGCAAAATTTGCTTATGAATTTTTGGTAAAGGATCAAGTAGTCAAGGAGCCTGCTTGGTGGTCTTCTCAAATCTGGAAATGGAAAATCCCTACGAATATCTATTTTTTTATGGTTATGACTGGAAAATAAAGTTCTTACCTGGGATAATTTAATGAGACATGGCTTTATTGGCCCGAGTATTTGCTGTCTATGCTCTCATAACTCTGAGTCTGTTTCTCATCTTTTCGTGTCTTGCACTTTTATAACAAATGTCTAGAATATTTGTCAAGATATCTTACACTTCAAGGTTTGTTGGACTCAAGATAAATTTCAGGATAGTGTAAGGTTTTGGTGTCTTAAGAAGCCTTGATTTCTTGAGCTTCCTTTTTTTATATGCTGGGAAGTATGGAAACAAAGGAACTGTCTTATTTTTTATAACAAGAGACCAAATTTCATTCAAGAATCTTGTAGAGCAATCGCTCAAAAACAAGGAAGTAAGCATGAAGAAGGTAAAGATGAAACAAAGATCTCTTATTCCTCCTCTTTTTTACACTTATGTCCCTGTGGGATTTTTTGATGGGGCTCAGAAAGAGGGTCTTTGTGGAGCAGGTATGGTTTTACATATCAAGATGGGGCATACCATTAAGCTTTGGATGAGTGTTGGTTTTGGTACTAATACAAAGGCGGAGTTGCTAGCTTTGTGGGGTATTTTGTGGATTGCTAGGCATCGCGGTATTCAAATGTTACAGGCGGCAGGGGATTCTATGGTTATTATCAATTGGATTGTAGGGAAATATTCTTTAAGTGTCCTTCATCTTAGTCATTGGATGACTAGAATCTTGGAGTTAAAGGGGTCTTTTACTCAACTCTATTTCTATATCTACCGGGAGTTTAACATGGAACCTGATCACTTATCAAAGGTAGTCGTGGGACGGATGGACGGTATCCTACATTTCAAAGAATTTGTGGAAGATGTTCCTATTGATGCTGGAACTCACCTTTTGTTCTAGACATGTTCCTTTTTTCTTGTTGTTTGATTATGGTCGATCATAGTTTCTTTTTTGTAATTAGTATTATGTCCGCTTTCTGGGGGGATCTTTGCCTCTTTCGTCCTTGATGGTAAGCAGTATGCCCGTAAAAGCGTGTAATTTGTTTACATAGGTATTGTTGGTTTTTTTGTAGTATTAAACTATGGATGGATGATCCAGATGACAATTTTATGTGGGTATGCATCTGATGTGACTTTGATTCCTCAAGAATAACAAGTTATCTTTTTTCGGCTTGAATAACAAGTGTTCCAATAGGGTGCACATACCTTAAGACCCACTTGTTAGACTCCCCGCAATGCACATGCAATTAATCTATAGAATATTGAACAATGGTCAATGATTTTTAAATTAGGGTTTTTCAAGGTTCAAATATGTACTTGGTTTATTCAAATCATGGAAAAAAAACTACAACATATTAAAAGAATTTTAAATAAATGAAGCAATGAGAAAGCTACAATATATTAAAAATATATACAAAAAATGAACCAATAAAAATTTATGATACTTGAGTGTTGAGCTCATAATGAAAATATCATTGTAACAACTTCAAACCTATTGTTGACTTGACCTTATGCTCTAAAGAATCTAAGACTTACTCTAAATACCATCCTCAAAATAAGAAAAAGTGCTCAAAATTTTGCCTTAAAATCTTACAAAAAAACCACTCTTATAACAATGAAACCCTACCTAATCAAATCTTATATAATAATAAAATTCATAATTAAGATATTTAGCTTTATATTTAATAACCACTAAAACTACACTATTATAAGTGCTCAAATATTTGCCTTAAAATATTACCAAAAAGCACTCTTATAGCAATGAAACCCTACTTAATCAAATCTTATATAATAATAAAAATCATAATTAGACATTTCACTTTATATTTAATAACCACTATAACTACACTATTATTACTCCGACACTATTATTACTCCTTGTGGACTTAATCTTTCCACTATCCCATAAACTCTTTCCACTATCCCCACAAGAATGTTCACAACTAGGCATTCAACGCCCCATTACATATAAAGTGGTACCCCTAGAGGTTAAATGTAGGATCAAAGGCCCACAATATTTATAATAGGGTAGTTATGTTCACTATACAAGGTAAAATGCACTGATTCCAACTTATTTGTTATTATTAAATTTCAAGTGTTTTAGATAATTAGAATTGAATAAATATACGGTGAACTAAATATAATTTGACTTCGATAAAGAAAATTTATTAAATAATTTAACTTATTATGTTAAAGTTCTATTTTTAAATTATAAATAAAAATGAATTTTTACTTAAAAAGATGTGAGGAAGGACAATAAATTTGAGGCATTTATAGAGATGTCTTAATGGTGAGTTTTGACATTTAATAATTCTGATTTTTTTAACCTTACTTTTAGAGGCATTTGGTGTCTTTGAAGAGAAAGGAGGAATTTTTTCCATTTTAAAGAGGTTTGCAATACTCAATTTCTTTAAAAAATAATGATATTATTGATTTTAGAATTTTTTAACATTGTAAATCAAATATCTTTCCAAATAACATGCTAATTTTTTAAGCTTTGATTTTGATATATTATAAAATGTACTTGTGATGAAACTTCACACTACAATTCTTCTAATCAAATTTAAAAAAATAACCATATCATTGATTTTAGAGTTTTTTAACATTGTAAAATAAATATCTTTCCAAATAACATGCTAATTTTTGAAACTTTGATTTTGATATATTATAAAATGTACTTCTGATCAAACTTCACAGTACAATCCTTTTAATCAAACTTCAAAAAATAACCATACCATTAATTTTAGATTTTTTTAACATTGTAAAACAAATATCTTTCCAAACAACATGCTAATTTTTGAAACTTTGATTTTGATATATTATAAAATGTACTTCTGATCAAACTTCACACTCCACTCCTTCCAAATTTCCATCTTCAGGCCCTAATGGAACCAAAGAATGGGGGCAAAACATGACATATGAGGATAACATTTTCATAGTAAGCAAAACATGACATATGAGAATAGCATTTTCATATTAAAATACTTGCAAGACATCACGAGGCTCACACAATCACAATCACTCCAATAGTTTTCTGATTAAGAATTAATTCAAAATAAATAACTTTCTAATTAATTCAAAATAAAGTGCTAGACCCAATTTGTTGGGTTTTCTTAAGAACATAAAGAAAGATCTATGTAACAAATTTGCTTTAAAACAATGAAAAACAAATATTACTCTTGCTTTTCAGAATTGTAATATTTTGGATGATGGACTTAATTCTTCGCTTAATCTTCAAAAAAAACTGTGGTGGAAGATGCACGCACCATTTCCAAAGAAAATTGTCACGGCAATCAACCGCTCCAGGGCTTCCAAGTTTTGAAATTGGACAGAATAGTGTGGAACAGAATAGTGTGGAGGCCAGTAAGCTGTTTGCATAGTGTCGAGGCCAGTAAATTGTTTGTAACCATAAGTAAACTAACCAGCTATAGAAAGCACTATAAACTTATTGTCAACACTCTGAGATTATAAAAAATATCTTCAGCATTTGTTAATAATAAGTTTTGGAGCTTTTATGTACGTTTTAACAAAACAGAGACCCATGTCTGTTTACTTGTCAGAAAAATGCAGTCAGACCCTTGACAAGGCTTCTACTAAAGCAGATACCTGTAGCGTATTTCTTTCTGGATCTTAGCTGTGGAAAATGCAGCGTATTGCTCAATATTTATATAAATTCCCAGGTATAAACCCTAAAAACTCACCACATAATTACCCTTCATCTAAGACAACAAACAACAAATAAAAATGGAGGATGGACGTCTATTTATTCAACACGGTAGCATTGTTAATGTCTATTACATAGACAACTAAAAGATCTATTTTACTATTTAAATTTTTTTATTTGAAAGTTAATGTTTATAATATTAATTATAATTTATAAATCAACTTTGTAATACATGAAAGGAATGAAAAGGATTAACGCTCTTTTTTAGTCAGTGCAATAACTTATATGTTCTTTCCTACTCTATTGCTCTATTGATTTGTAGAGTGACATAAAGAATATCTTATGGCAGATATTATGTGTTTTATTCTACTCTATTGATTTGTAGGTCATAGTTAATGTTTTTTCCAATCACTCACGATAGCTTTGTGCTTATCTCCAACACTGTCAAGCCCTATCCCTTTGTGCTCAAACGTTATGTCCAATACCGACGAGCACCCCTCCCACTGTGCACGCTAACTACACATTAAGTAAAAAATTC
This sequence comes from Larix kaempferi, assembly GCA_027924585.1. Lineage (NCBI taxonomy): Eukaryota > Viridiplantae > Streptophyta > Pinopsida > Pinales > Pinaceae > Larix > Larix kaempferi. The sequence goes on from BSBM01000079.1 coordinate 7,723,132, forward strand.
TTGCTTTGCTACCACATGTCAACACCGTGGAGCACTATGGATTTGTGCAACACTGTTGAGCGCCATCTCCCCCTATCACTTTTTGTTGTCAATGTTCTAGAGCAATATCGCTTTATGCCGCTAATGGTTAGGATGTTTTATGGAACCACCTAATTTCCTAATTAATTAAGCAATTGATTTCTTTAACCCATAATATGTTTTTTCCATGGATGTTTTCCCATGGGCCTGGCTATCCCTATGGTAGGGAATTTGTTGCAACTCAACTGTTTCTTGTTTTATATATTAGCTCAAGTTCCGTTTGTTGAATATTTCGTTGAATTCCAAGTGATGACGGAAGTTAGATTTTTTAACATGTATTTATTTAAATATTTTCAAATATTATATTAGTTTATTCTCTCATTTCAAATAGTTGGTACTTATGAGTGGACAGTGGATTTTTTTTCACTTTTATGATTTGGTGGGTCAAGATCTTGTTGACGTTGTGGAAGATTCTAGGTAAAAGGGGTGTGTGCTCATAAATATGAATGCAACATTTATTGCTTTAATACCTAAGAAGGATAGACCTGAATCTCTCAATGATTACACGCCTATTTCCTTATGTAAATTGATCTATTAAGTCATTACTAAGGTCATATCAAATCGCATCAAGCCTTTATTGGAAAAGAATATCTCTAAGGAGCAGTTTGGTTTTTTATCCAACACATAGATTCTTGATGTTGTGGGAGTTGCGCAAGAGGGCCTTCATTCTATTAAGATAAAAAATATACAAGCATTTATCCTTAAAATGAATTTGATCAAATATTTTGATCGAGTTGACTAGTCTTTCTTGAAATTGGTCCTTATTCAAATTGGTATACCTATTGATGCTTCTATTTGGGTCAGTGCAAGCTAATGAGGGTCACTTTTGGCGCGTTAGATGCAATAGAAAACTGAAAAAGCAGGCATCCCTCAACTTACTTGGATTTTTTGAGCTACTTACGCAAAATATCTTGCATTGAGTAAAAAAGATGAAATGTAGGAAATTGAATTATGTTTCCGAATATATAACTTTTATGTATTGAAAATTTGCATAGCTATGTCAAGTTTCATTTTTCCAAACAGACACTTTTTATTTTTCAGGAAAATGATAAGGTATATGTTTTTGTGGGTAGAGCCTTTGAGGGCCTAAATGATGGAATCAAGCTACAAAAATCGGCATGCATGTAGAGAACACATAGCACTTGTGCGCCATTATTTTTCGAAAATTAAATTAGTAATTTTATAATTTTTTTATAATTGTCTAAGTGATCAAACCTTGAAAATAGTACCTCTTTTGTGGGTAGAGCCTTTGAAGGTCTTAATGCAAAAATATTGAAATGGGTTTTTCATAAAACATGGAGGTTAGTGTCCTCTTGTGCACCATACAATTTTTTTTTGAAATGATTGAGAATTGAAAAAGTTATGGAAGAAACACTAACAGTGTGTTTCATGAGTTAAGGAGGTAGGACCGAAAATAAATTGAAAGAAAATAGGAAAAATTAATATTTCAAAATAAAAGTTACATATTTGGAATCTACAGAAAAAATGCTATTTGTGTCTAAGATTTCATTAAAAATGACTCTGTGTAGCATATTGTAACGAGTGGCTAAGCACAGGCTTCTCCAGAAACTGGAAGAAATACCCAATTAGCTTTGGTTTTTCATTAACATAGCACAGGTTTGGAATTACCGAAGCAAACTCCAAAGCATACACATAGGATTATTGTTGACATGTGAGCATGTGACTCGGCCTGGTTTAGGCTCTACAAAACACGAGTGCGTTATGTTTAAATTCAAAAATATTGCTGCGCTTTTAGATGTACATAATGCGCTTGTGTTATATAACTACATAACACGTACGCATTATCTAACTACATAACACATACGTGTTATATAGTTAAAAAACGCGCTCGCGTTATGCAAATCATAAAATACATGTTTAATACTTGAGAAAGAGGGGGTGTGGAAGACTCAAGGGAATTTTTGTTTAATATTTGAAAAGGGGTGGGGAAGGGTCAAGGGAATCTATGGTTAATATTTAATAGGGGTGGGAAAGGGTCAAGGGCTTAGAAGGATGTTGGAAGCTTGAGTGGGGAGAGATGAAGGGAATGAGAACATGATGGGCTACAGGGGGTGAAGGGAAGTGGAGCTTGAGAGCACTATTAGGAGTAGAATAGGTTCTGAAGAGGTATAGGGTTAGAAGTTGAAAGTGAGAGTTGAGTGACAAGGGGGAATGGAAGGAGGCAAGGGGGATGTGAGAGAGAAATAAAGAATACAAGGGGGGGGGGAGACATAGAGTGAGGGAGGGAGAGGGACAATGGGGAGGAATGGATTTGGAGGGAGTGAGAGATAGATGGGGATAGAACGAAATAAAGAGATAGGAAGGGAGGGACAGAAAGTGTTGGTGGGAGACATGCAGGGAGTGGTGGCGAGAGAGAGAGAGAGAGAGAGAGAGAGAGGAGGGGTAAGGGACATAAAGTGTGTGAGAGAGAGGGAGTGACAGAGAGATTGGGATAGGTTGAGGGAAAGATAACATGAGGAAGGGATAGAAGGTGAGAGAGAGACAGGCGATGAGAGAGGGAGGGAGAGAAGGTAGGGTGAGGGATGGAGGGAGAAAGGTGGAGAGATATGGATGGAGGGGGGATGGGTTTGAGAATGGAAAGTGACATAATGTGTGTGTATGTGTATGTGTTTGAGAGAGAGAGAGAGAGAGAGATTGATGGTTGGGGGAGAGAGACTAGAGGGAGTTGTGAGCATCATATTCTCCATCAGCATCATATTCTTCATCATCATCATCTTCATGACCATCATCAACATCTTCATCATCATCACCATCATCATCATCATCATCATATTCCTCATCAAATCAACATCTCCATCATCATCATCATCATCATCTTCTGAACATCATCTAAACATCACCATCACCATCATCATCAACATCTTCATCATCATCACCATCACCATCATCATCAAAATCTTCATCGTCATCACCATCACCATCACCATCACCATCTTCATCATCATTGTCATCTCTAGGTTCCCCATCAACATCAACATCTCCATCATCATCATCTTCTTCATCATCATCATCTTCATCACCATCATCATCATCATCAACATCTTCATCATCATCACCATCATCATCATCATCTTCCTTGAATCAGATCAACATCTCCATCATGTCACCATCATCTTCATCATCATCATCATCATCATCATCATCATCTGAACATCACCATCACCATCACCATCATCATCAACATCTTCATCATCATTAAAATCACCATCATCATTAACATCTTCATCGTCATCACCATCATCATCATCATCATCATCATCATTGGCATTTGTAGGTTCCTCATCAACATCTCCATCATCATCATCTTCATCACCATCATCATCAGCATCAACATCTTCATCATCATCACCATAATCATCATCTTCATCGTCATCAGATCAACATCTCCATCATCATCATCTTCTTCATCATCTTCACCACCATCATCATCATCGTCATCATCATATTCATCACCATCTCCATCATCTTCAACAACTCCATCATCATCACCATCACCATCATCATCATCTTCATGACCATACACATCTTCATCATCATTGTCATCTCCCCCTTCCTCATCAACATCTCCATCATCATCATCATCATCATCACCATCTGAACATCACCATCACCATCATCGTCAACATCTTCATCATCATCACCATCAACATCATCATCATCATCATCACCATCAGCATCATCATCAAAATCTTCATCGTCATCACCATCACCATCACCATCACCATCTTCATCATCATTGTCATCTCTAGCTTCCCCATCAACACCACATCTCCATCATCATCATCTTCTTCATCATCATCATCTTCATCACCATCATCATCATCATCAACATCTTCATCATCATCACCATCATCATCATCATCTTCCTCATCAGATCCACATCTCCATCATGTCACCATCATCTTCATCATCATCATCATCATCATCATCATTACCAACACCATCATCATCAACATCTTCATCGTCATCACCATCATCATTGGCATCTGTAGGTTCCTCATCAACGTCTCCATCATCAGCATCTTCATCACCATCATCATCATCATCATTGGCATCTGTAGGTTCCTCATCAACATATCCATCATCGTCTTCTTCTCCATCATCATCACCATCATCACCATCATGATCTTCTGAACATCATCATGATCATCATCTAAACATCACCATCACCATCATCGTCAACATCCTCATCATCATCACCACCACCATCATCATCAAAATCTTCATCGTCATCACCATCACCATCACCATCACCATCTTCATCATCATTGTCATCTCAAGGTTCCCCATCAACACAACATCTCCATCATCATCATCTTCTTCATCATCATCATCTTCATCACCATCATCATCATCATCAACATCTTCATCATCATCACCATCATCATCATCATCTTCCTCATCAGATCAACATCTCCATCATGTCACCATCATCATCATCATCATCATCATTATCATCATCATCATCCGAACATCACCATCACCATCATCATCATCATTACTAGCACCATCATCATCAACATCTTCATCGTCATCACCATCACCATTGGCATTTGTAGGTTCCTCATCAACATCTCCATCATCATCATCTTCATCACCATCATCATCATCATCATTGGCATCTGCAGGTTCCTCATCAACATATCCATCATCGTCATCTTCTCCATCATCATCACCATCATCACCATCATGATCTTCTGAACATCATCATGATCATCATCTAAACATCACCATCACCATCATCGTCAACATCTTCATCATCATCACCATCAGCATCATCATCAAAATTTTCATCGTCATCACCATCATCATCAAAATCTTCATCGTCATCACCATCATCATCACCATCACCATCTTCATCATCATTGTCATCTCTAGGTTCCCCATCAACACAACATCTCCATAATCATCATCTTCTTCATCATCATCATCATCATCTTCATCACCATCATCATCATCATCATCGACATCTTCATCATCATCACCATCATCATCATCATCTTCCTCATCAGATCAACATCTCCATCATGTCACCATCATCTTCATCATCATCATCATCATCCGAACATCACCATCACCATCATCATCAACATCTTCATCATCATCACCATCATCTTCATCAACATCATCATCTTTATCATCTTCATCTACATCATGATCATCTTCATTGTCATCACCCTCCTCCTCATCATCATCTTTATCATCTTCATCTACATCGTGATCATCTTCATTGTCATCACCCTCCTCCTCATCATCATCTTGTGCACTTATGCACTTAGGGATTAATGTTTAGAAGAGGGTCTAAAGGCCTTTATGGGGGAGGGGCTCTAGGAACAAGGTAAGACAAAGAGGGCAGGGGGGAGGGATAAAGGCGTAGAGGGTTAGTGATTAAGGGAGAAGAAGGGAGAGAGTGCTATAGGGAGGGATAATGATGAAGATAAAGAGAAGGTGGAGAGATGTAGAGTGGGGTGGTAGAGACATGGCTGGAGTAAGGGAGAGAAAGAAACATGAAAGAAACATGTAGGGAGGGATGTAGGGAGAATGAGGGACAGATATTTAGAAAGAGATAGGGGGTATCAAGGGATTATTGGGAGAGAGCTAAGGGGTATTAAACCATACAAAACATTTATCCCCACACTAAAAACATTTGTTTTGTATGTAACCATATAAATTATTTGTTTTCTTTTGATTTTGTTCGTTGCCCTAGCCGTGCACCTAACCTATTTATTGTGCTTGACAATATCGCGTATGCGTTTTTGCACTACATATCGCGCACGCATTTTTGTAACTCCATAAACAGTGGACTGTCCCTGTCCGAGAGCAACTTCACTCTGTCCGAGCCAAAACAACACTCCCGCGATTTTTCGAACAACACGAGCCCGCCATTGAAAATTCTCACACTCTACACCAACTCCATCATTATTTTTTTTATGCAGGTGCAGCATTGAGGACATCTTTCATGGTTGCTTAGTGTGGTGTTGGGTTATATGGCCATATTTGAAGAAGATAATCAGCAAGCTTGAAGAATCTCCAATTGAATAACACCAAAGATAAGGCCTTTGAAAGATTCATTTTGCCTATATTTGAGGAGCACACAAGATAAGATATCAAGCTTCAAGACCATTTCATGGTGATGGTGGATATACACAAGTGTACAAGAGAATCAAAGAGCCCAAACAATTTATGATTTAACTTCCATTTGCTTATTATTGAAGAGCTTGTAATTGAGGAGCAACAAAAACAAACTATATTGAATTGATCATTGTGGTGATGGGGAATGCACGTAACCGAGTAAACAAATCAACAAGGAAGAAGAGACCTCAAGAAGTCATTGAAGAAGAGAAAGAAAAGAAAAGAATATACATGATGAATCGGAGGCTTTCTTTGGAAACTAATCCAAATCCAATTGTAGAGGATACCATGGTTCATCCTATTAATCCACGACAATAGGGACCTTCAATTTCCACAATAGTTGTTGAACAAGCACCCCATGGAAGTAATCAAGAAGCAAAACGTAGGTGCTCATTAGGGGATGTTTCAATTCCCACTTCAAGTCAAAGTGATAAGTTACCATCTCAAGATTAAGCTCACGAAGAAACACCCAATTTGCTATCTGGATGTGGTTATACAAGCGATGAAGTCAGAGAGGCGTTGGACATTTTGCCTACTGTTGAAGAAGAGAATGTTATCCACACCATCGATGAGGATGTTGGACTTCCACAAGGGGATGTTGGATTTCCACAGACCATCGTTGAGGATGTTGGACTTCCACCATCCAACTACCAGGAAGAGAATGAAGGACACCAAGCTACTACTGAAACACTAGAGCGTCTTGGTGATGTGCTACATGGTACAATTCCAACCCCCTTACCTCCATTAGCAAGCACACATCGAAGAACTCCGAAGCGTATACAAGTTGATGAAAGTCTCATCAATTCCATTGAAGGTACGCTATCTAAACGTAGTATTGCTTATCAAACTCAATAGATACTTGATAAATATTTTGTTTCTAAATGTGATGGAGATAAATGTAGATTATTTTTATCATTGTTAAAATCTAGGAGCATGAATGTTGTTAGTAAAAAGTCAGGAATAAAGATGATAAAGAATTCTGAACCAAGTTCTCATATAGTTAAAAGCCTAGTAGATGCATTTGGTAAAATTGGTAAGAACACATGTTCAAAGGACTGCAATGCTGCTCGTCGTGTGTTGTCACAAGTAATTGCCAATAAGAACACCAGGGCCCTTCGTATTCTCAGGCCTACATCCGAACTAGTTAATTTGAATGTAAAAACCCTCCGTAGGTATTCTATTAGAAGAGAACATCTTGACACAACTGATCAGACAGATTTTTGGGCCTTTGTTGGTCAGTTGCCACGTCGTGACATGAAGCTAGTTGATGCAGTAAAGGGACTAGTGCACAGTTTTTGGCATGATCACACAAGGCCTTCTTCAAACCGAAAGGATGTACTAAAACTGAGAAGGGGTTCAAAGGATCGTGAACCACATACTAAGCATCTTCTTGATATAACACAGACAGAACTTTACGAGAAATTTAGGATTGAGCATAGACAATTGAACTTGGGGCAAAAATCTTTTGAGAAATGTAAGCCATGGTATGTTAGAATAAATACTCTTCATAACACTTGTTGTTTTAGATACCATGTAGAATATGAATATTACTATGAAATATTTTTGTACATTCATCGTGTGTTGCATACTAACCATGTGCGGGATTGCTCCATGACAATACCACCGACTTCATGAAGAGAATTCATTCATAGCATCATGTGCAATAGGCCCGAGGGGAAAACATACTATGCAAAATCTTGTTTGGATGGAACATGCTCCAACTGTGCTGGAATGGCATTATTGAGCCAATGTATGCACGAGAATGGAGATAGTGAATTTGGGAAAATGGTTACAGACATAAAAAGTTTCAAATATATCAACTATGAAATAGTCCTAGGGAAAGAAAGAAAAAAAATACAATTGGTGACATCTCAGGTATGCATTTATATCTATAAAATTATGTTGTAACGGTTACATTTCAATCCTTACTTACAACAAAAAACTGACATTGAGATCATTTTGTGTCACCAGGTACAAGTTAGTGACTTCATCAAGGAATTTTTTGAAAAGACGCATCAATATGTTCAGCATGTCCACGTGGCACGATGGCAGGATGAGAAGTTTAGAATATGCAGAGATACATTTCCCCTTGTTACTATACTTTCAGTTGTTGATTTTGCCGAGAACTACACTCTGCAACCTCAAAATGAGATCCAAAGTCAATATTATCACTCTAAGCAGGTTTCCTTGATGGTCCATATCACATATAGGCATGGCCCAAATAGCACTGAAGAGCAAAGAGAAATTCTGAAGGAATATCACTTCTACATAAGTGATGATAGGTGCCACGACTTCCACTATGTACATCATTGCTTCATCATGTTCTATGATCACTTGAAGGGAAGGAACATACAGATGGATCGACACTGGATTTGGTCTGATGGGTGTGCTGGTCAGTTCAAAAATGCACGCATATTTCAGTGGTTGTGTTCATTGCATAAAAACTACAAAGTGCCACGTATGTGGAACTATTTTGAGACTGGGCATGGTAAAGGAGAGCATGATGGAGCCGGAGCATGTGTCAAAACAGCCCTACGAAGAGAGGAATTGAAAGTATCTACAGAATCTACTATTCTAAATGCTCAATCTATAGTCAAGTGGTGCACGTCAGTAATGGGAGAGGAATCAACTATGCGAGTAGAATCCACAAGAAAGAGACATGTGGAGAGATTTTTTTGGGAGTTGGTATACATAGATCGTTTACATGCATGGGAATGAAAGACTGTGCCTGGGACTCGTGGCTTTCATTTGGTTCGAAGCTCTGATAACCCAGTATTTGAAATTTGGATCAGAAAACTCGCTTGTTTTTGCCCACCTTGTTGTGATGGTGATTGGGATGGGTGTGAATCATCGGATTGGGTTGATGGATGGGATCTCATATCACTTCCACTTGATCAGCGTGCAATTGTTGATTTAACTCCGTTGGAAGAAGACCAATCATCTATTTCTGCAGATTTTGATCATGTCTCAGACCTTGTACAACCCGGTATGATGCATTTCCTTAACATTTTTTGTTTGTTTACGTAGTCTTCAAATGCACATTAATGGCCTTGTATCGCACGAAAAATATTTTGATCATATACCTACAATCATATAATGCAAGGCACATATACGCAGTGGTTGCCTCAAAAGATATTGAATGGGGTGATGAATACTGGTTGGCACGCTGTATAGATGGAAAGAAAACCCTCATTATGTCCATGACTAATGATGAAAACAACCACTTTCCAACTGGGTCTATGGTTGTTAAAGGTGAATACTTGACACGGGATAGCAATGGAAGAAAGAAGGGTGGATATGTTTACAGGGATTACAAACCAGGTGCAAGTGTGTATCACTTTACCAACTTAATCATTGGCACAAACCTTCAGGTACGAACAATGCCTAGTCGAAATACATCAAAGGTACGCTACTTCTTACCGGATATAGAGCACGAGAGACTAATGGAGACCATCAGTATAAGAGATGATCCGGAGGGATTGGTTGTATGATAATAGGTGGGATCTACCATGATGAGGTACGTTACATACTTTTAATACTATACTATTTATACTATTTGTAATTGAATATTGATATATGCTCAATTTTCACATGTATGTTTCATATGAATATGTCAATTTTGTGTTCTTGATATGCCAAATTTACATTTACGTTGTTTATAAATATGCCAAAAGTTCTCTTGTATGTCAAGTTTATGAATATGCCATTTTTTGCATATGATCAGTAAACCCTAAAATTATATTATGTTCATCATGTTGGTTATTGGCTTCACCCAACAAAATTAATTCAATTCATGCTCACTATATTAAACAATACACTTATATTAAATTTAATTCATGTCTTCTTAAATATTTCATAATGAATTAGCTATTTGAGAGCACCACCTTAGACCAAGCCATCATCATCAACATCTTCATCATCATCACCATCATCATCATCATGAAAATCTTCATCATGGACCTGCAAAACCCTAGTTTCCAAGATGGACCTGCAAGGTGGCACATGGGCCACCGGGCCGGAGGGGAGGGGCACCCCTAGCACTATCCCAGCGTGCTGAATCCAACGGAGTTGACGGTTCGTTGATCCGAGCCACGGTCGTCATTCTACGGCTCATTCTGTCTCGAACCCAAAAGGCCTTCAGGGACACTTGCTAGATACCTGCCGGGGGAAAAGAACTCCAACCGTGCAACAAAACCGGGTTCCAGGGAGTCCTACAGGTGTGTCTAGGCAGGTTCGGGCTGGGAACACTATCCATACCCGCCCGGTGGATGATTTTCCAAAGTTGACCCCCGTGTGCAAAAATTGCACACTCCCACACTAAGCAAAACCCTAGTTTCCAAGATGGACCTGCAAGGTGACACATGGGCCACCGGGCTAGAGGGGAGGGGAACCCCTGGCACTATCCTGATGTGCTGAATACAATGGAGTCGACGGTTCGTCGATCTTAGCCACGGTCTTCATTCTATGGCTCGTCCCGTCTCGCTGCCAGAAGGCCTTCAGGGACACTTGCTGGATACCTGTCGGGGGCATAGAACTCCAACTGTGCAACAAAACCGGGTTTCGGGGAGTCCTACAGGTGTGTCTAGGCAGGTTCAGGCTGGGAACACTAGCCATACCCGCCCGGTGGATGATTTTCCAAAGTTGAACCCCGTGTGCAAAAATTACACACTTCCACACTAAGCAAAACCCTAGTTTCCAAGATGGACCTGCAAGGTGACACATGGGCCACCGGGCCAGATGGGAGGGGCACCCCTAACACTATCCCAGCGTGTTGAATCCAACGGATTCGACAGTTCATCGATTTGAGCCACGATCGTCATTCTATGGCTCGTTCTGTCTCGCATCCAAAAGACCTTCAAGTACACTTGCTGGATACCTGCCGGGGGCATAGAACTCCAACCGTGCAACAAAATCGGGTTCCAGGGAGTCTTGCAGGTGTGTCTAGGCAGGTTTGGGCTGGGAACACTAGCCATACCCGCCCGGTGGATGATTTTCCAAAGTTGACCCCCGTGTGCAAAAATTTCACACTCCCACACTGAGCAAAACCCTAGTTTCCAAGATGGACTTGCAAGGTGACACATGGGCCACCGGTTCGGAGGGGAGGGCCACCCTTAGCACTATCGCGTTGTGCTGAATCCAACGGAGTTGACGGTTCATCGATCCGAGCCACGGTCTTCATTCTATGGCTCGTCCCGTCTCGCTGCCAGAAGGCCTTCAGGGACACCTGCTGGATACCTGCCGGGGGCATAGAACTCCAACCGTGCAACAAAACCGGGTTTCGGGGAGTCCTACAAGTGTGTCTAGGCAGGTTCGGGCTGGGAACACTAGCCATACCTTCCCGGTGGATGATTTTCCAAAGTTGACCCCCGTGTGCAAAAATTGCACACTCCCACACTGAGCAAAACCCTAGTTTATGAAATGAATGCACAATGAAGCCACTAGGCCACGGGGAGACGAGGGAGAGGCCCCCCTAGCAGTAATCGCACGCCAGGAGACCAACGGATTCGACAGTTTGTCGGTCCGACGTCCGATTTCCAAGTTATGTCGAGTTGCAAGTCACATGAAAATGTCGTTCAGGGACACTTGGTGAATTTCCGTCCGGGAGCCAAGAAGCAAACAGAGCAGCAAGATTGCATGCCGTTGGCTCCTGCAAGTGTGTGTGGGAAATGCCAATGTGGGAACACTGCCAACACTGGCTCGGGGGAGGGTTTTGCAGAGTTGACCCACTAATGCGAGATTGCATGCAATTAAACTAAGAAAAACCCTAGTTTATGAAATGAATGCACAATGAAGCCACTGGGCCATGAGGAGACGAGGGAGAGGGCCCCCTAGAGGTAATTGCACGCCAGGAGACCAATGTAGTTGACAGTTCGTCGGTCCGACGTCCAGTTTCCGAGTTATGTCGAGTTGCAAGTCGCATGAAAATGTCGTACAGGGACACTTGGTGAATTTTCGTCCGAGAGCCAAAAAGCAAACGGAGCAGGAAGATTGCGTGCTGTTGGCTCCTGCAAGTGTGTGTGGGCAATTCCGACGTGGGAACACTGCCAACACTGGCTTGGGGGAGGTTTTTGCAGAGTTGACCCACCAATGCGAGATTGCATGCAATTAAACTGAGCAAAACCCTAGTTTACGAAATGAATGCACAATGAAGCCACTGGGCCATGGGGAGATGAGGGAGAGGGCCCCCTAGAGGTAATCGCATGCTAGGAGACCAACGGAGTCAACGGTTTGTCGGTTCGACATCCGGTTTCTGAGTTATGTCAACTTGCAAGTCGCCTAAAAATGTCGTTCAGGGACACTTGGTGAATTTCCGTCCGGGAGCCAAAAAGAAAACGGAGCAGGAAGATTGCATGTCGTTGGCTCCTGCAAGTGTGTGTGGGCAATGCCGATGTGGGAACACTACTAACACTGGCTCAAGGGAGGTTTTTGCAGAGTTGACCCACCAATGCGAGATTGCACGCAATTAAACTGAGCAAAACCCTAGTTTATGAAATGAATGCACAATGAAGCCACTGGGCCATGGGGAGACGAGGGAGAGGGCCCCCTAGAGGTAATTGCACGCCAGGAGACCAACGGAGTCAACGGTTCGTCGGTCCGACGTTCGGTTTCCGAGCTATGTCGAGTTGCAAGTCGCATGAAAATGCCATTCAGGGACACATGGTGAATTTCAGTCCGGGAGCCAAAAAGTAAACGGAGCAGGAATATTGCGTGCCGTTGGCTCTTGCAAGTGTGTGTGGGCAATGCCGACGTGGGAACACTACCAACACTAGCTCAGGGGAGTTTTTTGCAGAGTTGACCCACCAATGCGAGATTGCATGCAATTAAACTGAGCAAAACCCTAGTTTACGTAATGAATGCACAATGAAGCCACTCGGCCATGGGGAGACGAGGGAGAGGGCCCCCTAGAGGTAATCGCATGCTAGGAGACCAACGGAGTTGACGATTCGTCGGTCCGACGTCCGGTTTTCGAGTTATGTCGAGTTGCAAGTCGCATGAAAATACCGTTCAGGGACACTTGGTGAATTTCTGTCCGGGAGCCAAAAAGAAAACGGCGCAGCAAGATTGCGTGTCATTGGCTCCTGCAAGTGTGTGTGGGCAATGCCGACGTGGGAACATTGCCAACACTGGCCTGGGGAGGGTTTTGTAGAGTTGACCCACCAATGCGAGATTGCATGCAATTAAACTGTGCAAAACCCTAGTTTACGAAATGAATGCACAATGAAGCCACTGGGCCACAGGGAGACGAGGGAGAGGGCCCCCTAGAGGTAATCGCATGCCAGGAGACCAACGAAGTCGACGGTTCGTCGGTCCGACGTCCAGTTTCCAAGTTATGTCGAGTTGCAAGTCGCATGAAAATGTTGTTCAGGGACACTTGGTGAATTTCCGTCCGGGAGACAAAAAGCAAACGCAGCAGGAAGATTGCATGTCGTTGGCTCGTGCAAGTGTGTGTGGGAAATGCCGACGTGGGAACACTGCCAACACTGGCTTGGGGGAGGTTTTTGCAGAGTTGACCCACCAATGCGAGATTGCATGCAATTAAACTGAGCAAAACCCTAGTTTACGAAATGAATGCACAATGAAGCCACTAGGCCATGGGGAGACGAGGGAGAGGGCCCCCTAGAGGTAATCGCACGCCAGGAGACCAACGGAGTTGACGGTTCGTCGGTTCGACGTCCAGTTTCTGAGTTATGTCAAGTTGTAAGTCGCATGAAAATGTCGTTCAGGGACACTTGGTGAATTTTCGCCCGGGAGCCAAAAAGCAAACGGAGTAGGAAGATTGCATGTCGTTGGCTCCTGCAAGTGTGTGTGGGCAATGTCGACGTGGAAACACTACCAACACTAGCTCAGGGGAGGTTTTTGCAGAGTTGACCCACCAATTCGAGATTGCATGCAATGAAATTGAGCAAAACCCTAGTTTACGAAATGAATGCACAATGAAGCCACTGGGCCATGGGGAGACGAGGGAGAGGGCCCCCTAGAGGTAATCACACGCCAGGGGACCAATGGAGTCAACAGTTTGTCGGTCCGACGTCCGGTTTCTAGGCTATGTCGAGCTGCAAGTCGCATGAAAATGTTGTTCAAGGACAAGAGACACAACATTTTATCCCGGGAAACCCTCATGGGGAAGAAAACCTAGCAACCTTTCTTAGAATAATTATATGTTTAGAAATCAAGTACAATGAAACCATGAACAAACCCTGGCCCTGAAGGGTTTTATCACATGAAAAAACCTTAATGACACATGACAACAAGAGTACTTATCTACATGAATATGACCTCCAAGCCATAAGGATAACCAAGCATATCCTTCCCAACCAACATTAGAAGGCACTTTATTTCTCGAATCCCGAGGTAACGTTTGTTCCTTTCACCAATGTTTCTTTGAGCACTTGTATGTAGTTACTCATATGTAGTGTTGAATCTAATTGTACAATCAAATATTGGGCGTTGATGAAATGTGTAGCATGTATTGCACTTAGTTTTATTAAATTACACTTGAACATTAACTTAACTTGTAATTTAATCATCCAAACTCACAAATTTTAATTACACCTATCCAATTAGTGTGCATGAGTGAGTTCGTTGAAACCTTGAAAAACATTGTATTGCATTTAGTTTGATTAAATTACACGAGCAAGAACTTTGACATAACTTGTAATGATCATCCAAAATCACAAATTTTAATTAGATACCAATTAGTGCACGCATAGTGAGTTTGCTGAAACCTTTAAATATAATAGTTTGTTCTTTTGACATAGCGCATTCATGAATAATAGATAATCCACACAAATCAACACATTAGATTGACACAAGAACACGTGGAAACCGAAGAACAAATACAAAGTGAAATGTATCATTCATTTATAAGTGAAATGTCAATGTGCATGTCTCCAAAAGTACATGTATCCAAAAGTACATATATATCCAAAAGTATCCAAAAGTGCATGTCTCCAAAAGTACATGTATATCCAAAAGTATCCAAAAGTACATGTATCCATTGAAGTCAATGTACATGTCTCCAAAAGTACATGCACAATAAAGTCAATGTACATGTCTCCAAAAGTGAATGTATCGAAAAGTACATATATATACAAAAGTATCCAAAAGCACATGTGTCTAAAACTATCAAAGCCACATGTACATACATCCAAATGTACATATATCCCATAAGACACATCAAAACTCAAGCTTCCTCTTGTTCTTTCCCGACGTTGATCCTCTAGGCACATCTCTAAGATCAGTGTGCATCTCTGGATCCTGCAAATTAAATATCAATTGTTAAATTCAACTAACTATGTACACTAATACATTAGCTTAACAATTAACTCAACAATTATCAACTGGTGCATGGAAAGTGCATGAAACACTTGGTCATTGAAGGACATCTCACCTCAACTGACAAAGGATATTGCGTTGCTTGTGTAGCAGATGGAGCCATTGGTTGAACATCTAGGATGGTCGAACCAGGGGGGCCAGGAACTGCTCTGGCTGGTGGTGGCTACAGTGAAAAAATGTTGAAATCGTTAGAAATGCATGAATAAACAATAGACAACAATAATAAACTATGTAAAGATAATGTTGAAATAGTTACATACCTATGTGTGATCAGTTGCCATTGCAGATGCGGCACTGACTGCTACATCAACCATCGATGCGAGGTTTTCAGTAGACAACTCGGGTTCCTGATGCAATAAACATGCAATTCAAACATTAACAAAAACGATTTATGCACTAGATTTCAAGTTAAACAACAAATATCATCGAAGGATATACATTACCATGGTGTGAGTAAGCCCATGGTCATGGGCAGCTGGAGTCTTTCTAGGAGTAGAACGCCTCACATACACACGACCCTTGTTCACAAATGGCCTGGAGGGAGATACAAATCCAAGCAATGGTCCAGATGTCTCGGATGGTGCCTATAGTCAGCAAGTGTTCATGTAGTTAGACATGCATGATTCAACAAACAAACATGTATTTAAAAAATGTCATTTTTAATTGTTTACCTGGAGCCCAGATGTTTCATGGGACGGTACGACCATGGGTGCTACCTCCACATTACCTTGCCCCAGTGAAGGATCTGCCATATGCAAGTTTAATAATTGTAAATATTACACCGTAGATAGCATTAGTGAACCAAAATGTAAAGTATGTGGAAATTAACAAATTAACAAGTATTAAAAAACTAAAATTTTTAAATGTTTACCTTGGTGTGAGATACGGCAATAGGTGCTATATAAGATGGGCCTACCAAATGGGTAGCATCATGCCCCCCTGCGGAGTCTGGAACATCCGGCTCTGGGGCGTCGCTACCGGCATAAAGCATCAACTGCAAGTTCACAAAATTAATATATTAGCTCAAACTATATATATGTGTACAAAGACAAAAATAAATGAAGAATTTATTACAATTAACCATCAACATACCTCTCTCAAAAACCCACTGAAGGCAACATCTGAGGCAAGCCCATAGCAGGGACGACGACATGATGTGCACTCGTGAGGATCAGTACTAGGATGGGGATGTGTCGATGGTCCTGCACTAGTGGATGGTCCTGATGGTCCTGCACTAGTTGATGGTCCTGCATGGTGACGAGCTGGTGTATGTACCACACCAGGGACAGATGTCCCTTCCTCACCCATATGCTGAACCATAGTGTCCTGGCGAACAACCGCTTGTGCCAAACTCAAAAATGCATCCCGTGTCTGTGGAATAATACAATGTGCAGGTGGGACATCTGGCACAGGAAACTGCCTGCGAGGTGCAGGGATGGGGCGATCCTGGTCTCGAAGCCTCGCATTGGGTCGGTTTTGGGGCATCCCCCCACCGATCCCCTGAAACTACAAGATGTCAAAATAGTTTACGTGTTTATGTAACACGAACTCTGCGTACATCTTTCGAAGGAAATACAAGGGAATTTCCCTGTTGTTGTGTGATGGCATATCAAAAACCATGTACCATATGTCCATCCAGTTATCAACAAATGGTTGAAACGTGCACCACTCAATGGAGATATGTGGCCTGTTTACATTTGGGATTTTCCCCATCCGAGGCTCCCTAAACAATGCAAATATGAGCTCTTTGGATATTTTCAACTTTTTTATTGCATTGTAGTCTAGCCCATCAGCATATTGTTGTCTTTTTCTTTCTCTATATGATGTAATATCATATAGTACATTGCTAGACTGTGAAATGGTGTCAACAATTGCATCCAAGGTTGGTGCAAGCGAGCGGCAAATCTTGTCACCACCACTAAAAGCTGCACTAATGCCCCTCAAGTGGGCAAGCTCAATCAGTATCTCGACATTGGTGTCCATGGCCGCAACTGCAATAAAGACATCAATACGAAAATCATTAGAAACATATACATGGTATATAATGACGTCTCTTCAAAATTGAAAATGTATTAAATCAAACTCAAGTAAGCAATTTAATGGCATTCACTTACATACATTTAAAACTTAAAATTAAACATTTAACAATTAAAAAGTAAGTTTCGTTCAACTTCTTTCTAGAAGTTAAGGCACTTCTTAACCCTCATTCGTGACTTTTCCATGCAAACTTGGGTTTAAACTTCTTAGAATTTAGGAGTGTTATTTTGACATGTTTTGGCCTTTACGTCCATTGTAGAAAACAATATTTCCATCAACTTCATAAGCTAACATTAAATTTATTGATTTCAACATATTACGCCTTGTGGTTGGAGGGGAGGACAAAGTGGCATGGAATGAAATGGATATGTATGAGTTTGCACACCTTTGCATTGCTTGGTCCACTCATTGAACCCCAGGTTCTACGCTTAGGATTGGCTCAGTGGTGGGTCGGGGCCCTCATCCAGAGTCCCTCCTCACATGGATGGAGAGATCTCAGAGGGGAGGAAGATAGCATTTAGATGGCTACTTTAGGATAGAGACCACCTTGAGGTGGTGGAGGAGGAATTTTATGATTTTTCTAGTGGCACTAGGAGATTTGGAGGATATGAGGTGGTTAGAGACATGGGGTTAAGAAACCCCTTGTTTGGTGGACAACTCATGGGGAAACATGCCCTCTTCTACAAAAGATAGCCTTGAGGGATGTCTTTCCTGATGAGATGGGTTTGGACAACAGTACTGAATTGGCATTAGCCAACATGGATCTTAATGATCCAGTGCTAGAACCGGTCACTTTTGATGAGGGTGATCGTATGGAGGGGTCATCCTCCACACTAACAGATGCAGTTAGTCAGATTGGCAGAGAGGAGGAGGAGGAGGATCAGGGCAGTGATGAGTTTGTTGATTTAGGCATGGAGGAGGACTATTGAGTCATTGACAAATGGGATTCTTCCATCTTGATCCACTCCTTTTTTGTATTTACTATTAGACTATTAGTCTATTTGGAATTTGCCAGTGCCCAGTGGCATTCTGACATCTATGTAATACATTTTGATTTTGATGACTTAATGAGAAATATGGTTCCGAGTCTCTGACATGCATCTATGTGTCTCAATGTCTCGTTGTGATTTGTGATTGTGAATGACAAATGTGTTGTGATTTGTGAATGATCTAATTTCTATTGAATATTGAATATTTGTAATTGTAAATGTAATTTCTATTGAATATTTGTAATTGTAAATGTTAAATTTTATTGGATCTATATGTCTATATTTTTAAATTTTAATATATTTTTAAAAATATATATATATGTATATAAAACGTGTCATAATTCCGGGGGTCACCGTGTCCCGTGGGGACACTCGTGTCCCGTGTCCTCGTGTCAGGTGACTTAAATGGATACATTGTAGAAAGGGGAGAGTTCTATTTTTTTCAATTTTTGGTTGGATTAGGAATTTTTGAGTTTTTGAAAAGGGATTCATTTTAATTATTCACTCATCTTGGTTGAGGGAGATGTGAATTTAATTAGAGATTGGGTTATTCCCAAGTTTATCAATATTACAAAACTAGGTTGTTTTAAACAATAAAAAAATAGTAATATAGGTTAAGAAATGACAAAAAAATGGTATGGGTGAATGAATTACCTGATTAGATGACAATCCACCGGTGAATTTTCCTCCCCTCTAGCTAAATCGAGCTCCACCGATACTCCAGAGCACACAAACCATCCTCGTCCAACCTCTATTTCACGTTTTTGATGCGTGAAGAGCGCCGCGGGTGGTCGGGGGTGGTCAGGGCTGTGTTTTTAAATTGATTTTAGATTTCAATAACACGTACGCGTTTTGTAGTTCTATAACGCATACGCGTTATGGTTACCTATCCTACATGTCCAGTGACATGTCAGGCTTGGGTCTTACCATGGCAGGTGTTAAGTATCAGAAACGCGTTATGTTTTTATGTATCAGGAATGAGTTTTGAAAAAGTAGGATTGCATCTAAAGTGACCCTTATCTTCTTGCACACACCCATTTGGATATGGCTTGTATCACTTCAACTAATTTTGCAATATTGGTGAATGGTTCTCCAACTTTCCTTTTCAATTGTAGCAGAGGTATTTGGAAGGGGTGTCCTTTGTCCCCTCTTCTATTCCTATTAGGCATTGAGGGCCTCATCAAGCTTATTATTACAACTAAAGAAGAAAATAATTCCCAAGGTATCAACATCTCTCAAGCTTTGTCTATAACACACATGTTTTTTGTTGAGATGTTCTCATTTTTTGTAAAGGTTTAGTGGTTTATTGGGAGTAATTCCATGACCTAATTAACACCTTTTGTACAACATTGAGGATGGTTGCTACTCTCAATAATTCAATGTTTCTATATTTCAGTTTTGATCTTGGGCTCAAGGACAAAATTGCTCAGCTTTGTCCTTATAAAATGGAAGATATCGATGTTGTTTTTAAATATCTAGGTTATTATTTGAAGATAAACTACTACAAGAAAGAGGATTAGAACTGGTTGATCCAAAAGGTTGAAAGAGGGATAAGTAATTGGACCTTCATATATCTTTCTTTAGGTGGTAGAATTATTTTTGCTAAGTCTGTTCTTAAAAGCATCCCAGTGTATTGGTTATCTCTGTCTATGATTCCCTCTTTTGTTGTCAATGTTATTAGACAATGGATGTTTCAATTCCTTTAGGTCGGTAATCTGAGGAAAAGAAAATTCCATCCATCTTCTTGGGAAATTTTATCCTTACCCAAAAGATGGGAGGCTAGGGTCTGAAACACTTAGGCTGGTTTAGGTCTGCTTTGAGTATGAAGAGTCTATGGTGTGGTATTACTAGGGATGGGCTATGGAGCAGAGTGATTAAAGCAAAATATATCAAGTGTTGGTCTATTACTCAGTGGATTCTAAATCCACATAATACTGTTACTAATGCTTCGATAATCTGGAGGGATTTATTAAAAGTACACCCTAAGCTGGGTGAAAGACTTTCATGGAAGATTGGTCGCGGTATTGAGGTGTTCATGGGAATTGATCCCTATATTGGTGATAAAGGTAATTTTCTTTTATCTAAGAGACTAATCTCTAAGCTTCATTATAAAAATATATAGGTTTTTTCTCATATAAGGAGATTGGTTGTTTGTGATGAAGTTTCCTCCTACTAGTTAACTACTAGAGATTTGTATTTGAATGGTGACTTAGTGGTAGAATGGAATAATTATGTCATGGTTTTAAATAGAGCTAGTATTTGGCTAAGGAATGATGAGGATAAGGTTGTTTGGGTATGGAAAAAATCAAATGGGATAGTGATTGCAAAGAAGGCCTATGAAGCTATCTCAGTTGATTTAGTGATAATTCCTCCAAAGTGGTGGGCCAATTCTATTTGGAAATGGAGAGCTCAATTAAAGATAAAATGCTTTATATGGCTATGTCTTGAAGACAAGATACTCGCCTAGGATCATATGCTAAAAATGGGATTTTGTGGCCCAAGTATGTGTGTTCTTTACAGAAATGAGATGGAAACCATTTCCCATATTTTTGTTCACTATAGTTTCCTTAGACTTATATGTAAAGAATTGTTCAGAATTCTAAATTTTTAGGATAGATGGGGATGTTTTGATTTTCAAGACTGTCTTTTCAGCTTGTTTCATGGTACTGTCAAGTTTAAAGAGCTTTCCTTATTTATGGTTGGGAAATTTGGAGGGCTCGGAACTACCTCATTTTTTA
The DNA here is from genome assembly GCA_027924585.1 of Larix kaempferi. Lineage (NCBI taxonomy): Eukaryota > Viridiplantae > Streptophyta > Pinopsida > Pinales > Pinaceae > Larix > Larix kaempferi. The sequence continues at coordinate 7,744,463 of BSBM01000079.1, forward strand.
AAACATCAAACCCTCTTCTTACTTGGTGTGTTCAAGAATTATATCCTTGTTTTTGGAATACTTCAAAGAGAAGAAAATAAAAAGTTTGAGGCCTTTGTTAAAGCCATGCTTGGCTGATTGCACCTTCAAGATCTTTTGATGGGGCGGAGAAAGATGGATTATGTGGCGCTGGTATGATTTTGAGAATTAGAGTTGGACATATTATCAGGTTGAGGATGGGGGGTGGCTTTGGGTTCAATACTAGAGCAGAGATCATTACTTTATGGTGTCTACGTTGGTTTGATAGAAGAAGAGGTATTGACAGTCTACAAGTTACAAGTGACTCAAAAATCATTATTGACTTGGCCGGTGGTATTTCTGATCTTCAAGTTCTTGCCATTGATCAATGGATTAACAAAGTCAAAGATCATATCAATAGATTCTTTTATATCTCTTTTTCTCATATTTAAAGGGAATTTAATAAGGAAGTAGATAGTCTCTCAAAAATGGTTATTGGTGTCATGGATGATATTTTACACTATGAGGAGTTCATCGATGAACTCTTGGTTGGTGATGGTTCAATTTATGTTTTCTAAATGACTTTTAATGGGCTCTTACGACATGCTATTTGATCAGTTCTTTCCTTGGAAAAAAGATGGAAAGGTTATGTGGTTTTTGGTGTAGAAAGAAAGAATGTAATATCTTGGTTTTTTTGGATGTTATCAGGTGGATGGACAAAAATTTTGTTTTCCCCTTGACAATTTTGAAATATTGCAATGTAACAGATAAGGATAAATCGACATATTTTTGGAGCCTCTTTGCTCTATCTCTGTTTTTATGATGAAGACTAATGTAACTTTGATTCAAATGAATTACAAGTTACAATTTTTTTCTTAGTGAATTTTTTTATATATAATATGTATTTTAAAATATAGTTTTAATATATATATAATTTTTTTTTTTGTTATCTATGTTTTAATGGTGTTTTGATTTTTTTTGTTATTTGATTATTTATAATGAATTTTGTATTTTTAATTTTTTTTAACTTTTGTTTATAGGGTTAATTTTTATGTTCTTATAGTGTTTTTTTATTCAAAAAAATATATTTTTTTGTTAAAATTTGTGTTTTAAGCTCAATTTTTGAAAATGATTTAAAAACAAAATTGAGCCTAAAAGTCTACAATTTTAACCCAAGAGAAGAAAGGGTTACCATTGGTAGCACGTATTTTCGATTCAAGCGTTGGTTTTGACAATTTCGTTGCATCGATACCCATTGTTAAGGCCACAGTTTCAAGTAAGTTGTAAATTTGACCTCGGGAAAAAAAATGGGGGCGCCATGATAGTGTGAGCTTTCTATTTAGGGGTTGATTTTAGGTTTTTGGTTGCAACAATGTCGGTTTCCAAAGCCACAGTTTTAAATAAGGCATAATTTTAACCCCCAAAAAAAGAGGGTGATTATGGGAGCACCACTTTTCGATTTGGGGGTTGATTTAGGGTTTTGATCGCAACTGCATAGGTCGATGTTTCAAAAAAATTGTAATTTTAGCCCCCAAAAAAGAGTGCTACTAGTAGCACCACTTTTCAATTTGAGGGTAAAAATAGCCATTTAATATAGCTTATAAAAAAATGAGAACTCTGTAGAGTTCTTCTCACGTTGTATAACACATTTAAATTCTAATAAGTGGCTTGTGCAAACATAATTGCTTAGAACTGATGATGATGTGGTTTTACTAATAAGCAATCAAACAAAAATAATAAATAATTATTTGTGTGTGTTGGGGACATTACACGCAGGTAGTTCGACTTACAATGAATTAAGTTCACTTAGTAATATCAAATTTCCTCATCTTATTTTATCCTTCTTGAAATATTTGAAGTGTTGGGTCATTGTATTTTCTCTATTTATAATCATTGACTTGGGGCTATTACTACCTAGGTTATTACAATGTTGCGGTGGGTATTCTTTCGTCATACTTGAGGTTATGGGAAAGTTATGTTGGTTGTTTACAAGTTGGGTTGTGGAGGGAACCCTACCTCCTCCATGTCTATTTTTCTTTTACTAGTATTTACGTCTTTGCATCATAGTTATCTGTAACTTGTATTGGTTAATGACATTCGTGGATGAATTGGAATGTTTGAGGTTTCCTTGTATTTTTCTTGTATGTGCAACGGGTTATGAGATACTTTGGATTGTATATCTTTCTTCTTGCTTATATATATAATAGTTATTGTGTGTATTCATTTTCTCTAAATCAAGAGTAGTTCATAACTTCTCTTTCTTTAACTATGTCAACTCATAGGTATTATCAATGTCTTTTTGTTTAAAAGTGTATTTATATATTTATTAACACATAGGTCGATACGCCTATTTCTAGCCATTGTTTAGATAAGTATAGGTAAGTACGTAAATCATATTCCCACACTGTAGGTGTAAATCTTTTCTAGATATAACATTTTTTCTTTTTACTTTCTCTAGTTCTAGAAATAAGTTTCCATTTTGTGATCGATCCCTTATTTGATAATGAACCTCAACTAGGTTCAATGGTAAAACAAGCTATGTTTATTTTAGATAAAAATATTATTTGTATTTGAGTAACTAAGTTCAATGGTAAAACAAGCTATGTTTATTTTAGATAAAAATACTATTTATATTTTAGTAAGGGTTTATGCTTATAGGTGTTTACATGCTTTAATGTTACTCACTACTCTTTTTGTAATCGAAAGGCTTGAAATTATTCTTTGTTTAGATTATAAAACAAGTTTATGATATTAAACATGTAACACATAAACTTCTAATACATTTCAAAAAATCTTCTTTGCTTGTGTTTATTTTCTTAAAATCTTCTTACTTGTGTTTATTTTCTTATAGATTAAAATCTTACCTATGCACCTAGTCAACATAGGATTTTTTTTTTAGTTTTTTTTCATAATTACTAAAATACAAAATACTTTTTTTTACATACCTATTAAAAAATAAATCATGAAATCCTTTGTACAAGTAGGAAATATATCTTTAATCAAAAATTTAACAATAATATATTCAACATATCCTTGTTATAGTTAAATATTTACTAAAAAATATTATATTTCTTCCTTACGAATTAAATGTACATTTTAATTCCTTTTCATAACTTTGCCATAATATAAAATATTAATAAATTGTAATTGTAATAAAACATTACTTATTAACCAAAATATTAGAATGTTAGTGACTTATTCTTTACTTACATAAATCCTTCCAACACATCAAATGGGTAGTCCCAAACCACTTAACCATAGATCAACAAGGACATTGTAGACTCTATGCTCTTCTAGCCACACCCCAGCCAGGCCATAGTCTCACTAGGGTCAAGCTACTCATGTAGTTTTACTATTTAATGTCTATGTCTCAAATTTGAACAAAACTAACACAGTCCTCGGTAACTAGTAGACACACCATTAGTTCCATACATAACACTTTCCCATTGCTCATAACAATGGGAAACCTAAAATGATTATGGTCTCTATTACTATAATAGTTCAAGAATAGATTTTACCTGTCTTTTGTAGGTTCAACATAGGTAAACCCTTTCCTAACAACACCTCTAGTGCTTTGCTCTATGGCAATAGAGAATTTCTTCCTTTAACCTGATTGAACTTGAAATCAGGTCATTTGCTCATAATGATATTAGAACCTAGCATGGTATATGGTTATTGCTCATGAAAAATATATGTGATTGCCTCCAAGTGCATGATGGAAGATGATAGATCTATTGTATTGGTAGTGAAAAGTAGATATGAGTGCTTGCAAGTGCATGATGGAAGATGATAAATTTATTGCTTTGACTTTTGAATCTGCAAGGAGAAATTGCAGATTTGGTTAAAGTGCAGATCTATGGGTGCCACCACTAAATGTGTTGGAAGAGAACCGCATGGATAAATCATGAGAAGGAATCCTAAATGGTAAATGTATTTAATTCATTATTTTATAAAAGGACCAAATCAAGTAATTTAAAATGGAAGATATTAAAGTTTGTGTTTTATCCATATTATTTTAAAAGAATTTTTTTTAATCTCATCTTAGGAGAGGAGTATTTAAATAAAAAGTTATTTTTATAAGTATGGATGTATGTGGTTTATAGGTTTAATCATGGTTAAAAGTAGTTGGAAAAAGTATAGTAAAAGTTGATCTCTTCAAAAGAGTAGCAAATGCAAACGCAGTGGCTTGATGGAACTAATAGTCATTGGTTGAAGCAATTTGTGAGAAAGGTATTGAATGTTTTTGTACTTATGTTGAAATTATTGAGCATGTGTTGTAAGGGGTGCATGATCCGTTGTACCCCACACCCTATAATTTTTTGTTTCCAGTTATAGTTTGGTTTCCCCGGGTGTTTAGAAGCACACGTCCCTCTTATGTGTAGAAGAGGATGTGGCATCCAGTTGTGGAATGAACCACTTGGTTAGGTACCAGGTTGGCAAGTGTACTAGTAGCCTAGCTTGATGTGGAATCGGAGAGGATGGGTCTTCGATTAAAGGGGGAATGTGAGATGGATTTATCTCGGAGTGTTGGAACTAGGTTATGCTAAAGGAAGAATGTATTGATGAACCACGTAGGAGAAAATGATTCCTAGAGAACTGGTAGTTACAGCTGCTGAGCACCCATGTATTTCGGTAGACGGATTCCTTTTTATATGGACATCAATGATGAATTGTTTGTAGGTACAGAAGGCTTGTGGAAGTGCAGCACATGAAGAGCAAGTCAAGGCGGCAAAAATGACAATTGAAAGAAGCAACTATTATTCCAGAAGATTTTGGATGTAATAGCAACTAAAAAAAAATGGAGATGACAATGTGTAATCTAAATGTAAAGGGATTCCTGAGTACTCTATTTGTTTTTTGGGGGGGTTAGATCCGAAGCAATTTCCCAAGTCAAGTTTAAAGGGGGGATTGTTAGGGTTAACCTTGACTCGAGAATGAGCAAGGATGTAAGTGGTTTGGGCACGCAGTTTTGGTAGCCCGTAGTTTCTCGACCAATAATAGATCTATTATTGATGGCTGGTTTTTCCCTACGAGTTTTTCCCGGATAAATATGGTGTTGCTATTGTTCTTTGCTTGTATTTGTATTTATTTCTCTCTCGCAGAAAGTGCTATAAGTTTCAGTTGGAGATGTGGCTACAGGCTGAGTTTCCATACTAGTGGTGAATATCGAGCTTGGATATCTCTCAAAATAGCCTTCTGGGGTGATTTCCAAGGAACTTTGCCAATGCTTTCCTTATCTCTTAACCCTTGATCGCTCCCGGAACCAGTTTATTGGACATATTCCTCCCCGACTTCTACCAAAATGCCAAGATTTGGAGAGGGAATCCTAATCGTCGTTAGTGACAAAACATGTAGTCTTTTTTCCAACAGTTCAGGAACCGCATTTGCGGATTTGTCTCCTCTAGGACTATGAGTTAAAGGGAAGCCTAAGAATTATGTTGGACTACCCCGTTCGTGAGCCGCTATGGGAATAAAACTGGTTAGTTAGCTGCTAACCAGTCTTTAACCTTTAGTCTGTAGGTAACCAGTCTTTCAAAGCCAAGCAGAGCGATCTGGTGAAGGAGATCCTCATAGTGAGCCAAGTTAATGCAAGCAAAGCTTCACGAGTTAAAAAAAGTCAATAACATTTATAAAAAAAATTGTTAATTTATATTTTCTTAATAAGCTAATAACATTTAACATTTTTGGTTGACTTACATTTTTTTAATAAGTTAATGTTCAGTCCTCATTTATATGTTTCGAAATGAAGTGGGCTATTCTCTTGACCATATGCACTCGGGGCCCACCGGATGCCATCGAGAGAGACTTAACACCGTCTCCTCTGCCTCCAGCTCTACCCCGGTCGTCCGACTTCCCCCTCCGGCGACGGAAACCTCCACTTCACCTCCGACTCTACCCCCAGTCACTGCAGGTCCCCACGTCGCCAAGATTCTGACAGAATCTGAGAACGAATCACTCTTCATCACTCAGTGGCTGCGGGTCCATCCCCGTCACCTCCATGCATTAACTGCATGCCAACCACCGTAGTTCGGTGGATCCAAAATTTGAACAAAACTCACTCCTACGCTAACTCTGCGTCACTCTTCCCACTTCCAAACTCTGCACCAAACGAATTCGCACCCAACAACTCTTGCTCCTGCGCTAACTCTGCATTACTCTGCACCCAACGAAGCTTCGGATCCTGCACCTGCTCCTGATCCTCCTGCATTCAGAAGGCTCTCCCTATTAAACGGGTAAGCCGGATTCTCCATGTTTTTGTTTTCTTGTGTTCTGTTTTTATCCCTGCATGCAAGCATCTCTAGGTAATTGGAGATTCTCTCAAGACTCATAAACGAGTTATAAGCTCAGGCTTAAACATCGATGGTATTATAAATACAGGTGGACTATATACAAATGCTTAAGAGCATGATATATCTGTATAAACTTGAAGTTAAATGATTTGGGACATTTCATTATATGCCTAAGATAATTTATAAACAAACTTAGAACCCAATGGGAAATAAGTTAAACAATAATCAAGAAGCGCATAGTTGTGAAGCTACATGAGAAACCCTATGAATCACAATATCTCATACAAAACCAAAATTGGGAGGAAAACTCCAGCCTTGTAACCTTATTACTCATGGAAGGCCATCTCAATCAAGTTTATGCTTACAGGGTTGAGACCCTGAATCTCTACAAATATTAATTCCTTCGAGACCAATTGCCTTGCTTTTATAAATAATTGTAGGTCCAATGCATCCTTTGCTCGCTTTTATTAAAGAATTAAATACAGCAAGATCAATTTCTCCTTGAATCTCCATATAAACTTATAAATTTGTATTTCTTTGAGACACTAGTGAGAGTTCAAAATGGAAGGGTATGATTCCCAAGGAGGATAGTGAAAGAAAGCCAAGTGATAGGAACAATGTGGAAAACGGTAAAAGAACATACAAATTTACCTTTGGGTATTTCTCTAATTTCATTTTAATAACTTTAATTTTGAAGGTAATTTTTAATTAATTATATAATGTTTTAGATTTTATGCATATTTTGAATTTCAATTTTTTTGATAGAATAGTGTTAACATCTAACAGAGGATCCCCAATTGGATTCTTGCACGGAACAGGCTTTCAGCCATTGTTGTCTCTGTATAGTTCTTGATATGTGGATGGGATTTCAACCATTGTTGTCTCTTGGTGTCTCAGTTTTTTACAGTACTACCCACAGTAATGAAAGTCGGAATCAACATAAAAATTATCAGAACTTTCCTCCCACTCATTCATTGATCTATTGAAATTTTAATATCTTTGAAAACCTAAGAACATAGGTATTTTATGATTTAGGTTCCAGTAATATAAAATCTAACATGATCTACAAATAGTCAACCTCGGGCAATTTCAAGATATTCAATTTCATATATCTTCACACTCATAAAGTCACTCTTTCTGTAAATCTTAAGACAAAAAAAATTATAAATGCCATAAAATATATCTTAAGAAAAAATTATAAACAACAAGTAGAGAATAGAGCCCTCTACCACCCCACATTTTGAAAGAAATGTTGAATAGTCCAATACCCGGCCCTACTTGTCCTGCCTTCAACCTGTGTGATGGGTTTACAGTTTTACTCTCCCCCGCAATAAACCCAAACAACTGTTATGGTCCCTGGCAACCTGCATTGTCCACAATTTGGATCTCCTTGATGGGCATTTAGATTTTTTAAATCAGAATAGCGTTCATTCTTTTCCAACAATATATATACTGAGCAAGCAAATATATATATCTAAGTACACCTATAGTTGTGCTTGGAGATGATTCAAGTATTCAATTGCCTCATCTAAAATAGAAGCCTTTCCCGCATGCAAAATTGCATATTTTTTATGCATCAAAATAAGTAACTCAATAAACATAATGTTTAGGCATTTGTAAAATGTATTCTTATGCATTTGTGGATGTACAGTTGTTAACTTGCATAAGGACAATTGATTTTAGGATTCATTCGATGTTTCAATTACATAGCATTTTCATAGTAGTTTTATCTCCTTAGGTGAACTATATAGTGCACCATAAGGAATTCAATAGAAATTCAATTTTTACAGAACATCAATGACCCTGTGCTATGCATGTATCTAAGCCATAATATATTGAATAGTTTATTAGAATAGTTTAAGCCATAATATATTGAGGCTGCCTGTCATATGATGCCTGTGCTTATTATTAAAACAGGTGCCATATTTTTCTTTTGATACCATTTGGTATCATATGTCGGACAGTTTGTGGTGTGTGTACACACACACACAATGAAGAGATCATGTCCATGTTTAGCTACAGAGGCTGCATTGTATACAAGAGGAAGGTTGGGTCATGTATATTAGGAAGAGTTGTGACATATAATTAATAACTATTTATTGATAATATTACATCTCTTAGCTAGTATTGAAAATGTCCCCTGCTCTGCTCTCCTGAGACTATCAATATACTGCCTATGATCTCATTTTTTAAGCTACAGAACTATTCGTAGATTTCACTGAACTATTTATTATAAGAAGTTTGATCATCATGTTGCTCTGTTTCTTGCACTCTTTCCATAATCCATTTAGGTTTTATTGCACTTATTGCCATGAAACATATGTTGACAAAAGCAAAGAGATATAATTTATACTACGTAGAAAGTCAGGATATTAATGGAACTGTACAAATTTTGTTAGTTTAACCATTTCACCATTTCTTAGTTTAACCTTTTCAACTAATTTTCATATTGTTGTATATTGAGGGGACAATTACATAAACACTTTGAAATGCATTAGAGACTAGAGGTTGAATTGAGGGGACAATTAAGTAATGTAAAAGTATTATTTTGTTACACACGCAAATTTGGGAAAGTATGAGAGTGTTTATCAACATAAAGTTGTGTTTTTTTTGTCAACAATGATTATCGTTACTTTCAGCTCAATTGTTACATTTTTTAAGCATGTGGTTTTATTGTGACATTGACGTCTCATCAAAATTTGTTTTATTTGTTTTCTTTCTGTAGCTCATTCGAACAGACAGGATGGTGCATAAATGGACGCTTTGTATTCAAGTGTCATGTTACCCCAACCCATGGCAAGCAAACATCGAATATGTCTTGAAGAATAATGATTCGAATAAGGTTTTCCAAAAAAATAGAGAAATATGTGGAAGGACAACGAACAACAAAGCATACTACGTTGCCCTTATTGAAGGGCTAAAAACAACACAAATTTATGGTTCTAACAACGTTTGTGTCTTCACCAACTCAAAACTTCTTTGTAACCAGATGAAGGGAGAGTACCAAGTTAGAAAATCCAATCTAAAACCACTTCATAGAGAAGCAAGAGCCATTGTTGCTCAATTTCATTTCTTTACGATAGCTCACCATTCAGATATTAAGAGAATATCCAGTGGTCTATTGTATGGGAAAATCTCAAGTCTAGGCGAAGGTGTGAAAACTTAAATGATGTTGAAAATTGAAATGGCGTCAACATATGTTCCTTCAAAAAATATTGATGGACTTTGTTACACATCTTTGTTATGTGTATGTTTTTTCTTATAATTGTTTTGGTGTCCCTCATGGTGTGGGACTTTCTATAAAGAAGAACCCAATACTATAGTGCGTGTGATCGGGCCACCATGTAATGGATGGGGTGTCATGTCTGGGTGACAAGTTCAAGAATGCCTTGTATAGAATGGTGGTGCCTACGGCGTCTTTTGTCTTTTGTCTAAACTTTGTGGGACAAAAAATATTGAGTATATATTTATGGAGTTATTTTTTACTATTTTTGGTTACCACATATACTGAAAATATTCTCTTATTTTCTTCAATGGAAAGTTCCATTTTATCTAAGAAGTCTTCAATCTTGTCTTCAAGTTACACAAGAAAATGATTCTCTTGATGTTTATTTTCAAATGTTTCGTTGTGTAGGTATACATGGAAATAATTTAACCTTACTGGTTGGAGATCCAATAGAAATGGTGAAAACATCTATTTGACAACATAGTTTTATGTTGGTATTGAAGGGGTTGGATTACCTCATCGATGATGTGTAACATACTAATATACTTTGAAATTTGTTTTTTTCTTCAAATAGCCTTGATTGACCCCATTTTCCCAACTTCAGCCCTAGGCACTAGTCACAAATTTTCTAGCAATAAAAAATTCATTTCAAACTCCTTTAAATTCTATTCTAGTAGATCTGGGATTGTCTTTGCTTGTAGCCAACAGGAAATAAAATTCAAGCTCTTCATTCCATGGTCCTTGACCCTCTTTTCTTGCTGGATTTTTCTAGGAATCAAGTCTGCTGTCATAACCCTCAGAACTTTGCAAGAAAAACAGAATTTTAAGGATCTACCCCAATTTGGCCTCCAATACCTCTCCTTCAAACATCCTTTGAGCTGAAATAAATCTGTTGTAGTAGATCCTTGTTTGCTAGTCTGAATTTTTCATCTTAAGGAAATTTGTTACAGCCATACTAAGCCAATTTTCAATTTGAGCTTGGGAAGTCTTGAGCATTGATTTGATCATTCATTTTTATGCTTTCTCATCTTAAATTTGAATCTAGAATTAGTATACACATATCAACTTAAAAAGCATGAATAACATACAAGTTTAGTAAATACTAGTTCAAGTTTTAAGTGGCTTTCTGCAAAGCTTTGTTAATGTGGGATGTTTTTCCATATTCAAGTTAATTTCATCTTGATCTTATTGTGGTTCATCCCATGGTGTAAGAGGATGGTATTGTTGTATTCGAGCCACCATCTTGTTTGTGCCTCTACAAGTTTTCTTATGATTATAGAATTGTAAGCCCATAACCAAATATCTGTGTTAGCATGGGATATCTTGTATCTTAAGTCATCAATGACCTTTTGAGTCAGGTCACTTTGGATGATCCAATCTTTGGACAAGTGTCCTTTTGTTTATGGAATAAGGATTTCTGAGCAAAAATATTATATTTGATGTTTTTGTATTTTGTAATTTTCCTAGGATTTGTTTGGCAATATGTGTTTCCTGGTTTTAGTCTTCATCGATTTTTGTTTTTGTTGAGTTCAATGTTAATTGTGAAGCTTGGAGTCTTTTTCCTAGCTTTAAGAGTTTTAGAATTTTCTCACAAGATTATTGTGCTTAGGCCGTGGGCACATGCATGCCTAAGTTGCAATGCTTCTGTAATTACTAAAAGATAGAGGAAGGAAGCTATATCTAAAATGGAACTCAACTAATAAATAATATTTCATTGAATGATGATTACAATTGAAGGAGAAGACCCCTATTTATATCAAGGAATACAAATTGTTACAAAAAGTACGAGCTTAAATGCAAAATTGTTCATGTATGTGAACTTATTTGCATAACAGGAAATACCTTTACATTTTACATTTAGTGGGAAAGGTGGCTTTTCAGTAAACAATGTAATGATATACATGATTTTTTATAAAGGAAATACCTTTACATTTTACATTTAGTGGGAAAGGTGGCTTTTCAGTAAACAATGTAATGATATACATGATATTAGGTATCTTGTCATTATAAATTGAACTTTTATATTAGGTTCTTGAAGAAAATCAAATCACATATTTTTCAGGGTGGAATTTTATTCTTTTACTAATATTATAAATTAAAAATAAGATTTTAACATTTTAATATCGAAGTTTGGAAAAAAGATTAGATTAAATAATTTCAAAGATAAACATGAGACGCTGAAACACTCCTCACTACACCCACATGGTTGTTTGAAATGGCACACAAAATTAGTGCATTCCACCATCAGCACATCAGTGGTTTTGTTTGGACATGCAATCCTTTTTCCAGTCTTTCATTATGTTCTGAGATGCAGCTGCTCTATAAGAATTCTCTTTCTGATTGTGTTTTGAATATCTAATACAACTTTTATATAATTTCATACCAAAGCTAAAAACAATAGATACAATTTAACACCAATTTACAACAAGTAGAGATCCAGCTTAACCTAGATCTGCCATGTGATTGTTTTGGCACTCACTTGCTTTGGTTAAATAGCTTGTGTGGGGTTATGGGTGTGGATACTTTAGAGGTTGATATTTGCATAGAGAGAAGCAAGGTACTCTAAAGCCCAATGTGGAGAAGATCACTATGTACAAGCATTTGACATTTGAGTGTGTATAATTGCACCTACAAAAACTAGTTACTCTGGTTGGAGACCCTGTGTGTGGGTGTTTCAGTATGTGTAAAACAATAATAATATAAAATGAAAAGAAAAACAAAGCAGGCTCATATATTTTTAATTACCTTATTGTCAAACAACCATAAACTACATCTTAATCTTGGATGCAAGTATAAACTGGAATATATCCAACTTAACCTTCCATCTATGCAAACCTCTTTATAAAATTATAAAGATTGAGGTTTATATCTCAATAATGCTTAATAAATCTTAGATTAAGATAAATCTATGCTAATGATACCTTGCTTTTTGATAGCGTTAAGTCCATAACAGACATTTGAAATAAATATGTACTACTTACAAGCACAATGCCATGTTAATTCTAGTGCAACCCTCATCTCTTTGCACACTTGAAATTATTTAACAAAGCTGAAATTTGTTACATTTACACCATAAGTCCAAAGTTAAGATGGATTTATAATACTTTTGTTTTATTGCCCTTTTAACCACCATTACCTTACACAACCGACAAGAACACAAACACATCTCACCTAACCTGGACTAAATTCTGTCAAGTGAGTCATCTTAAACTTGAAACATATTTATAAAGATATATATTAAGATACATATAAGCAATACCATAACTTGGTCCAGAGATTTTTACACATAATTCCATGATTGAAAAATCTCAGATCCCTACCTTTCAATCAAGGCTTTATTGGAATGAGGTATCCATAGCCATGCAAAAAAGACCTTTCAAAGCCTTTTACTGGAATGCCCCCTACCAGAGCATTTTACACATGGTTACATTATTAACAGATCCCAAATCTCTACCTTTCAATCAAGGGCTTATTGGAATGAAGTACCCAAACTGTGAGGATAAAACCTTGGACTTATTGGAATGAAGTACCCAAACTGTGAGGATAAAACCTTGGAACATGCCCTACTAGGACTGTAGAATAGCCCAAAATAATAATAATAATAATAATATGTACACACAAAAACACAAGTGCTAATGGATTTGGCTACCTAGGCTATAAAAATTTCAAGAATGCACAACAGATTCCAACCCAATATTCAAATCATTGACCTTCTTATTCTTCATCATTCTGTCTTCTGCTCTAGCTCAAGCACCCTGAGGATTCATGACTGTGGCATGCTAATGCAAAATCAACTTGAACTTAATCTAAAGGGATTATCTTTCTAATTATTACTTTCCCTGTGGCATGCTAATGCAAGAAGCAAGAATACCATGCCCTGAAGGATTCAAACACATAAACTCCCCCCCATAAAAGGACAAATTCCATCATGAAATATTCATAATATTGCAGGTCATCCTAATCTAAAAGTTTATATCCAAGAAGAGTTTTTGATTGTCAAAGATTCTCATGGTGTTGCATCTTCAACCTCTGTGTATAATGTCATCAAAAGGTGAATGCAACAAAGCATAATTGTATAGATTTAAGCAATTGAACCTTCAAGGCCATAAGATTCGGAGCATAGATACCAGTTAAGCATTCAATGAACTCCTGAAGGATTGGCACTAGGTGAGAATTAAAAACTTCCACAGGAATACCAAATAGCAATAGCAAAAATATACTACAAAGTACCGGCAAAGATCTTAACATTTAAATTGTGTAAATAATGTTTCCCAATATACTTGACATTATTTGGATCTATATAAAGTAGAACAATGTCTATAGGTAGCAGGGTGTTTCACAAATAATTTTAGCAAGCTTAAGAACCGTGCATCTCCTCTATGACAAAGCCATTGTCTTACTAGCCAGAAGTATTGAAAATATGAATTGAGTAACAACAAACATGCGATCAAGAGATACCGCACAATGCTCGTTCTGGAAAGGATCCAAATATGCAATTATCTAGTAATCAACTTCCAACAAACTCAAATTACAACCATTGTAAGATAGGTGCATTAGCAGATGATGGAAGGCATATTTCAGAATAAAAACAAATGTAAATTAGTAGAATTTGACAAATGGTCAAGAAAATGTAGAATTTATATATTAGCCACTGCTATCCTACTCCATGGCTGTGAACCACAGGGGGTAAATTCATAAAAACTTGTAATAATAACGAACCAAACTATCTCATAGTGAACATTAATGGCCGCGATTAACAATAAAAGTTAGGTTTTTCTCAAGAACATTACACACCTTCAGAAAGCACAGAACAAAACCCGCAAGTGAACCCACAACGGCCATCAATGTGAAAAATCGACAGTTAAAAATAACCTGTGAAATGTAGTCTAAGATTTTATGAGATGCTTAAGCACTAAAATTCATTTAAAACTAAGCTTGAGTACTGTAGAGTCAGGTGGTGTGGTCAAACAACTTTAGTAATGAATTCCTTCAATCACGAGTTGTACAAAGCCAATAAAATATACTGAAACTTCAGCACATGACAACCACAAAACCTGCTCTGCTTTGCTATGAACAGACCTTTTAGTTCCACCAACTATACATCCATGAAACCATCAAGTTAAAATTTCATAAAATTCCATAAAATAACAACATACCACCATTAAAGTATATGTCCTTTTTTATTTGTATATAGCAATTGACAACACATACCAATGCAGCAGAGATGATGAGTTCTGTGTTTCATTTTGTAATTTTTAAAACGCCAACCACATGGTGGAAGACTTAAAAGAAAACTCTTTTAAGTGTAAAATGAGATAACAAATTAGACATCTAAGTAATTAGACAACTTAGACATATTATTTTTAGGATTAAGTAATTAGAAAACTTAGACATATTATTTTTAGGATTATCTGCGTAATGTAAGTCATTAATTTATGAACCATGTCACTGTGTTTTTGAAGATCTGAAGATGTGAGATGAACAAATACCAACTTATATTATTAATCAGTACGAAAACAATTCATACTCTGTACATGCCTCTGGTGTGTAGTATTTGAAATCTGTGTATCATCTATACAGCAGGTCAGGTCAGTTCAATGACCACTTTCTCAAAATTGTTGCTTTTCTAAGCAATAAAACATAGAGAGATACATATGTGTTACACTACAAAGTGCATAGAACAATGAATGTAAATTCAAAATAAGTCTCTAGATTTTGAGGCCTGGTGAAGATCACATCCTCAAGTTCAAGGAGTCTGTTTCGGATCTTTAATGTTGCCTATAGCGAGGATACCTGCAGAAAAATGCCCAACAACAATTTAATCAATACAAATACTGGAATTTCATAGCCTAAAAGAGTGCAGAACCTGCAATAATCTTCAATACAAATACTGGAATTCCATAGCCTAAAAGAGTGCGTAACCTGCAATAATCTTCAGTTCAATGAATAGAAAAACAACTGTATTAGTGATCAATTATACAGTAAAATACTTAATTGCACCCTGGGTGCTTCAACTAGTGGAGGTGGGGTGATCCATCAATTCTTTGTGTGCTTCAATTGGCCTAGGTGGGTTGATACATCAACTCTTTGTATGTCTATGTAACTTAAACCTTGCATTGAACCTGTACACTATCCCATATCCATCTAAATCTACTTGTATCTAGAGATTGTGAAGCTACAAAGATGCATATGTCCAGTTCAGTGGCCAGGGTTTCAAAAATTGCTCAGCTATGCAATCTCAAGGTGCATACCTGGGTTTAAATCATTTTAGGCTACCTGGGATTAAATGGGTTTAGGCTAGGTACTGGGGTCAAATTCAAGTAACAAAAACCTATGTTAGATAGGTACTTGTTCACCATTTCTTGTAGGTACTTGTTCACCATTTCTTGTATCTGTTGTTTCTTACTCAGCCATGAAACTACACCTATAACGAGGTTGAAAACATACCCTGTGACAATTAGATTTCCTTGAAAATTATTTTGATGGTGCAGTAATCCCGCTGGAATGATGTTCCAGCTGGGCAAGTCCTTCGATTGAATTATCCATAGAAGTGGCCTCTGTAAACATGCATACACCGTAATTTAAAAAATAGAGGCCATCTAAATACATTATTTTAAGCACATGCACTGTCCTATTCTATGAAACTCACCTAGTTCAATAGAGGATGCTTTTTTGGATTGAGTACGCCCCCGCTTCTTGAGGTACTGAAATGGATATGGTTCATATTCTGATGCATGAACATTTAGATCGATATCCAGGCCATATTTTGTTTTCTTCCTTTGTTTTTCTTTTTAGGGCCAAGAAAACTCTTCTTTCTCTTCAAAGAGGACTCATATGCACCCAATCCAAGGGTGAAGTCATAATCCAGAAGAGAAAGATTGTTGACCTCATTCAACATTCCTTTAACAAGACCAATCATTTCTTCAATTTTTCCCAAAGTGATAGGAGGACTGTTTTGAATCAACTGAAAATAAACGAACAACTCCTGTCTAGCTAATTGTAGTGCATCAACATCATTAACATCATTGTTAGTGGCCATAATAGTGTTTTCAGCATCCACCTCATGGCTTGGTTCATCCATACTTATCTCAGGAGGAGCATTGCATGAAGAAGGTGTTGCATCATTATCCAATAACGTATCAGAATCCCTCAAGGAGCAATACAACCAATCAACTTTTATAGCGTGCTTGCAAATATTTCCACGGATAGACCATGGGAAAGTACACGTCATAAAATTTGGGCGATACGAAGTGACAAGGTACCTCTTGTCAGGAGTGGTTTGACTCCTCACCCAATATGCATGAGATATGCTCTCATGAGGGCAGCAGTCACTATCTGGAATGATTTTGGCTCTATCAGTTGATGATTCAAGTTGCTTCTCTTTCTTATAGTTGTTCAAATAGCCTTCTTTTTTCAAAATTTCTTTGAACCGATAAAATGGTTCAATATTTATGAGGAGTACATACAACATCCATTCCATTCTACGGGAACACTTCTTCCTTCTATCAGAAAGAAACTTTGTCTTCAAAAAACAGTGGTATGACTCCACTGCATTATTGGTCTCTTGATTTGCGTGTGGAAAATCTCGGTAACCTTTTACCCACATCCCTACAAGTAAAAAACTAAATTAGTGCATATATCCCATCTTTAGGATATACAAAAACAAAAGATACAAGGAATAGTATGTACACTCACAAAGTTTGTCACCCGAAACCCAATTCTTGCTGAAATAGTCCAAGAATTTTTCCTCATCAGCATATTTTTTGAAAAAGGCATCAATTGCATCAATGACATCGTCATTGGAACAATATTTCATGATATGTCCCAAGTCTTTCAACATTTCACTCACTCTTTCTTCAGTTGTGGCTAACCAGTTCACGTTTTTTGACCATGCCCTTTGTACATGCCAAACACATAAGAGAACTTTGCAACGTGTGACCCTCCTGCCACATGTAATTTTTTTAAATGTGGCATTCAATAAATAAGTACAAGTTACATTGCAAAATAACAAGATTGGAATTACCTCAGGGATGCTATTTCAGCCAACGTGTAGTCTACCATGAAGGCATTTAGTTTCCAATCTAGATGAGCTTGGTAACACCTTTGCATGAGTCGATCCAACCATATTGAAATGTCCTGTGTTGTATTCCTGGATGATACAACCCACACAATTGGCACCCCACTTTGCTGCTCATTGAATGCGACAAGTGTATATAGTTGATACTGCCATATCCATAGAACATATTGCAGTCAAACTTAAGTCATCAATATCATTGAATGGATACAACTAAAATGATCATGCTAAATCAATCATTGACATCACGCTTACCCCGTATTTATTGGTACTAAATGTAGAATCCATTGCTATTAAGCTATTATGAGATAGCTTCACCATTGTCTCTGGCATCCACTTTGTTTGGATTCCCATTATAAATGGGACACCTCTACCATTGGGATTTTGATAGAAAAAAATATCATCTTTATGTTTTTGGTGCCAAAGATTCACACTCATCTCGTCTTTTTAGTGCAACTGATACTTTCCCTTGCTCAAGCGATTGTATATGTTTACGACATCTTTCCACTTCAAGAAGAAATCTCTATCCCGATATGCCGCATCCATGTCAACATGTTTCTTGATGTGCATTTTACACACCGAATCAATTGACACATCCCAAGAAAAGCAACTTTCTACATAAGAAACGATATCCCTTGACAACCTTGGCTTATGCATGGATCTAGGCTCACCCGAAGCATCATGCTTTCCATGACAAGGCCATCCTCTCGTGTCTTCATGCTCGTACATGTTATAAGTTAGTATTTCTACCTCGGGATCTTTCACCATGACCTTAACAATGAAATGGCATTGGAAGCCCCTTTTTTTCATAAATGAATTGACCCTTCGTTTAGCGGGTTTGTCTCCCCTTTTATCAGTTGGGCCATATGAACAATTATATCTGCATAAAATATTGTCAAATGTTAATACATATGGCAGGTGATAAATGTACTATGATTGCTAACATCCAAACAATCAAATTTTGAAATACTTACACTTCATATTTCAAGGCTGTAGTATCCCTCTTTTTTGGGGATTTGTTTTGGATACAATAGAAAGTACAAGGAGCATCGGGATCCATTTCCTCCCCTTTAATAAAGTGGGGGACTCGATGCAACGGTATTTTGGCAACTCGATCAATTCCATTCTTTCGATGTATTTCGGACCAAACAAGATCTTTACCAAAAAAGATGGTTATGTCTTTGGGATCTTGCAACTTTAAGCCCATTAAAGTCTCCCATATGTTCTTCCTACCCATTTTGTATTGAAGCATACAAAAAAAGAGCGAAAACTTGAGATAAGAAGACAAAAAGTAATGCTTATTCTCCTTTGATACACAAAATCAAAGTACGTTAGCTTTGTATGAAAAAATCAGCAGAGCTAGGATAATTGCAACAAAAAAATAGGATAATTGAAAGAACATATTACGCATAAGGTTTGCAACTATGAACATAAAGCTATGTCTTCAAATGAGGTAGAACCAATTTAGGCATTCTCTACAGAAGATGGGTTTCCTAGCAGTCAGCATTTCTAGTTTTTCATTTATGTGCTTTTGCTTTGAATGGAAAATATCCCTTTAAAGTGTTTATTAATCCTGCAAACCCACTTTAGTTATGTGACATCCTTGTTCTTGCAGGGAATTTTATAGGAAGGTGAGGCTACAGTCAAGTGTACACAGGATCTCTTCCTGATGGACAATTGGTGGCAGTAAAGATATTGAATTCTTCATCCAAAACAAAGCTAATAACAGTGGGATGCGAGTAGAGGGCGATACCTTAATTGTCACTAATTCCATTAGTTAACATTTGATTTGGAAGTGTCGAGGCAACCACATTTTCACTATGATTTTTTTTGAACTTCATATAAAATAATATCAGCTTATATTTGATTTTTATTCATGCTTATATAATAAAATCCGTATAAAGTGGCTCTCATGGGTTAATAATAGCAAGACTTCCTCCTCAAAACTCTTCAAATAATAACTTTCTCAAGCTCTGGAACATGAGCTGATTGTTAGATGCTTTCCCTAAAGCTAAGACATTACTCAAATCAAAAGGTCAATCGAACTAAATCCTTAAATGGTGGATTCAGTATGGATACCTATGCAAGATAGTATTTGATCCATGTGCCAAAGAAACATTTTTTCTTAAAATATGCCAAAATAATGGAATGCTCCTAAATCAGTTTCAACTTCCACCTTGGATACTTCAATAGGTGGAATGCTTTTCCTCTTTTTGATGCATTGAGGGCATAGACTATGCCAAAAACCCCTCTCTTGGGTGGAGTGTCCTAAAACTCTCTGCCCTTTCTCTCTAGTGCCTTGGATGCTTCCTTTTCAAACTCTTTGACATTGTGTTTAAGACTTGTGATTGGCCTTGGATATTTTACAGCTAGGATGCCCCTCATGTTATGCAGGTATAGAGTGTAACTCCCCCAACTACTGGCTGATGAAATCTAAAGTATCTCTAAAACTATTCTGCAGTAGTGCCTTTCCTGCCACTGTTGATTTGTCTGAGAACATATCCATATAGTCTTCATTGTTTAATGATGTTGGGTTGAGGTACCAAGTAGAAACATCTGAAATTCCCCTAAAAGTCACATAAAGGGAGTTAGATAAGGTCCCTTGTATCTCAACCAGGTTCATGAGTCTGCATAAAGGCATTCCAGCACATCAGAGATGAGGGTAAAAATTTCCAGTACAGGCTGAAAAAGGAACCGCTTCCTCGTTCAAAATGACAATGCCTTTGGATTGGAATTCCTCTCATCATTAAGCGTTGTCAATGTCCTAGGAGTACCATCATCCAAACTGAATTTAGGAATTGTATCAATGTTGGGGACTTTTGATCTTTGCTAAGGACTGGCAGAAGATGCTCCCAACATTATTGCAATTCCTTATGTAGTGGATTTCCTCTGACTTGAACTTCCAAAGTATCCCACAAGTCTGTTCTATCCAAAAGTAAGTATGGATTTTCCTCCATGGAGTGCTAATGACTGCCAAGCTAAATAAAGAAGGTTTGTTGTGATCAACACCAGAAAAACTCAAGTCTAGCTAGGGCACAGCTAGACTTCCAAACTAAAAGAAACAGGGTAATTCATCCGACTATCCTAAACTTACCTATTCGATGTGACTGTAGTCTAATTAGAATGGGTGATTTCTGCACAATCACCTGCACTATTCACCATATTTATCTATTATCTATCAGTGTAGGTATTAGAATGACCAGCACTGCAGACTATATCATGAAAATCAATGCTTCTGTAGCTATTAAATACCTGTTGGCTAGTACTAGTAAGCTGTAAAACGCAGACTCTGATCATCTTGACAGTCTTTCCCTCACCCTATTTAATGCATGTTTTCTTGTTATACATAGCCTCTCCCTGGTCTTCTCTCTTGCCTCGTAATTTCAAGCAAATGTTTCTACATATAGAGTTGCAGTACTTTCATATGACATTTGTGAGGAGTTTGGATTTTATATCATGGATGTCACAGGAGATGGTCATGATGGGTGTTCTGTTCATAGGAATTGAAGATGTATGCCCATAATTTGGGCTCGAATCAGCTGCTTTAGATTGTGGGTCTATGTAGAGAGAAGCTGAAGATGATGGAAGCATGATTTGATTCCAATCTATATTTGAATGGTAAGTATTTTTTTTTCAAATTCTAGTACAGCAGTAAACTGCTATGTTTTAAATTTCTCCCTTCTTTGACAATGCCATTTTACCTAAACCGGGTTAAGCATGAGGGCCTCTAATAAGGATGTAGGTTTAGCAATTTCTGGGTGTCTAATGAATATGGAGTTAGGTTTGAGCTTTCCCAATAGGGAAGGAGCCGGGTTTAACAATTTTGTTGTTTCCTAATGAACATAGAATTAAATTTGAGCTTGCATAATAAAAATGGATTTAGATTTAACAATGCCATTTGTGGATGCCAAATAAACATGTAGGTGGGTTTAAGCCCTAATCAAATTCTATGGTTTAGATTACACATCTAAAATCAATGGCATTATGATGATCTATGGTATAGGATATCCTTTGAAGATAAAATCCATTCTGCTGATCCCAAAGAAGTGAATAGAAAACCAGTTGATTCTAGATGATCTGGGAGCAGGGATTGCTCTACTTCTATGATTTCTATTATTATGTTTTCTTAACTCAGTCTAGGATGTGTCTCATAAGGTTCCATAATTCAATATGATTATGAGATCTGACTAGTTTTTGCAGTACAAGATTGTTCTAGGCTATTTTGTACTTCATGTAAATGTTGTTGTAACCTTGGAGGAATTGGATTCTTCATTTTCAACCATTTTGTTCTTCTTGCATAGCTTGCCTTTCATCTCTTCGGGTTCTAGGCCATTGTTGCAATGAAGGTTATGTGAAATTGTTCTTATTTCAGTGATGCCCATGTTTTAAACCAAGAAATTTGTCTAACTACAAAGGTGGAAGTGGGGTTGAATCCATTCTGTGATTTTGTATTTTGTAGTAACTCTCACCCATTTCTCAGGAGGGCAGAGATTGATTATGGTATCGGTTGGGGTGTTGGAAACTGGACAGGCTAAGAATGAAACCCCGGACCTGCTCAATGGGCTCCTCTATCATTGAGTTACACTCCCTTTCATGACAGGCACCCTTAATATCAGAAGGTGTGGATTGCTATCCCCACTATGAAGTGCTAAAAAATGAAACCTGAATACCCTACGTGGGAATATCAACACCAAGCTCAAGGTGTTTTTAAGGTTCAGATCTCCCAAGTTGTTCAAAAATAATAGATATGCTGATAAAGCTATAATATGACTTCAGGTTGGACCATGTGATTAAGGTAAACTGTCATCTAAGCATTACAAAAAGCTTTCAAGGTTCAAGTCTCTGAAGACAAACTGTTCAAGTTGAACCTTCAAAGAGATTTTTTCAACAAGCCAGAAAGGATCAGATTCAAGCCCGAGGCTCAAACCCTCAAGAAAAATCTCACAAGGGCTTCTACTTATCAATTTCATGGCCGGGAAGGTTCAAATCAACGACCTGAAAGGATATGCACATAATACTTCGATAAAGCTGGAAACCATCTATGAAGTAGTGCATTTATTGCTATAGTGCATTTATTGCTATTTAGTGCATTTATATTGCAAGCAAGGATAAATACTATACAAAAATTGAATTCTATTCAGGCTTTTGGAGACATAAACAGAGACGTTGTGGGAGAGGCAATTCATCTTACAGGTTACATTCTATCTACTCATAACAACATTGGTCATCCCTCAGCAGATTATGGTGCCAAAATTACGATTGGACCACACTGCATGCTTGGAGAAGGGTCACAATTGGGCGACAAATGTAGTGTCAAAACGATCTGTTGTCGGACGCCACTACAGAATTGGCTCAAATATAAAGATTGTTAATTTAGTTGTGATGAACCATGTCACAATTGATGATGGATGTCTCATTCAAGGATCGATAATATGCAGTAATGTCGTAATGTTCCCCTTCAAGAACGGGCCACATTAAAAGACTGACAGGTAGGAGTTGGTTTGTTGTTTCTTCTGGGATAGAGCATCGGATGGAGGCCTTGACAAAAGAGGAGAGACTTAGCAGTCGTTCATTTGGTTGATCGACGGTGTTGATTTATTTTTACCATTGGGAATTATCCCATATTGGCCGCGGAGAAATATTTTCATGAGTATATATATACCAACCTTTCATATGTATTTCGACGCGCAATGCAACGATAGTGTGGGAGCTCTGGGTGTTTGGTTCTCCGTGAGAAGAACACCAGCCTGGAGCTCGGGATGCCTAGGTGCCCCCCTATCTTTTGGTACACGTGGCAACTCAGTTGTCGACGAGGATAGTGACTTGGTAGCGATGTGTCGCCAGTGTGGACAGTGATATGGCATCAGACCGAAAACATGGATGATGATATGGCAGCATTGAGATGTATTGTCAAGATGGAAAATTCGTGGCAGTTATGTATGGTTGAGATGGACAGCTAGGATTCAAAAGAATGCATATGTTGTGTGGTCAATTGCCAAATGTATGTTTGAGTTGGTATTAACTGAATTAATCCTGCGTTGTTGCTCTTTATCATTCTTTGCCGACTTAGGATTAGTGCTTGTTGAATTTGGTACCATGGAACTATTTTTACTCAAACAAGATTGAAAATTTTTCCACATCATTGTATAGTATCTGATAATGCAAAATATATGTAGTCAGAACACCCAACAGCCTTGCTGAAACTTCCAGCGGCAAAGATTAATGTCATAGTTCAAACTTAACTTCAAAACCTTAACTGTAAACCAATCCAGGTTTCGAAGTTCAGGCTTGATGTATAATGTCGTAGCCAAATATATATTGATGTATATAGTCCACCTGTATTTATAATACCATCGATGTTTAAGCCTGAGCTTATAACTTGTTTATGAATCTTGAGCGAATCTCCAATTACCTAGAGATGCTCGCATGCAGGGATAAAAACATAACACAATAAAAACAAAAACATGGAGAATCCGGCTTACCTATTTAATAGGGAGAGCCTTCCGCATGCAGGAGGATCAGGATCAAGTGCAGGATCCAGAGCTTCGTTGGGTGCAGAGTAACGCAGAGTTAGCGTAGGAGCAGGAGTTGTTGGCTGCGAATTCGTTGGGTGCAGAGTTTGGAAGTGGGCAGAGTAACGCAGAGTTAGCACAGAAGCAAGTTTCGTTCAAATTTTGGGTCCATCGAACTACGATTTCGGTGGTTGGCATGCAGTTAATGCATGGAGGTGACGGGGACGGACCTGCAGCCACTGAGTGATGAAGAGTCATTCGTTCTTGGATTCTATCAGAATCCTAGCAGCGTGGGGACCTGCAGTGATTGGGAGTAGATCCGAAGGTGAATTGGAGGTTGTCGTCGCCGGAGGCGGATGTCGGACGACCGGGGTAGAGCCGGAGGCAGAGGAGACAGCGTTAAGTCTCTCTCGACAGCACCCGGTGGGCCCCGGGTGCATATGGTCGAGAGAATAGCCCACTTCGTTTTGAAATTTCAATTAATTGCATTTCTAAATTTTTAGAAATTCAATCATTTTAGAAATTTTATATTTTTATCGTTTCACAAATATAATTTTTCATGCATATTTTATAAATTTAATAATTTTAGATTTTTTTCAATTTAATATTTTTAATATTTATCACATGTGTGTAGATAGATTTAATAATATTTTATTATTCTCTTTTATGATTAACATATTTTTGTCATATAATATAATTAACATAATTTATAATTTTAAAATTTTTAGAAATATTATAATTTTAGAACTATATTTTTAAAATTTTAGAAATATTATAATCTTATGACTTTTGAAATGTTATAATTTTAACATTTTTAGATTTCGATATTTGTTTTAGAATTGTTATAATTTTATAAATTTTATTATTTTTAATATATATTAAACTTTTAGTTAAATATTATTAGATTCTGTAATTTCTTTTTTTTTTTCATGTGAATGAAAGAGTATATATTTAATTTAATCTTTTGCTATTCTCATAAAAGAATAAGATTCATAATAATAATTAAAAAATAGAAAAATAAAATCATCTTGGAAGGAGATACAACGTTCTAAAAATGATTCAAAATGAGTTATATATACAGATACATTTAAATTGCAAATTTTAATTTAATTTTAAAATTGTTTCAAATTTTATTGTTAGTTAGAACATATTTATTAATATTTTCCTTTTTCTTCAATTAGATAAATGATTTGTTACTATAAATATGTTTTCCTTCTTATAATTTAAATATAGAGGAATCTAAGTATTTTATTTCACATTTACATGTATTCTTCCAATCTCAATTAGTCTTATAGTTTTAACTGCAAAATAATATACATTAGCATGGGTATGACATTAAACTTTTGACATAATATGTTGAAACTATTGTAAAATCTAATATTAAATATATATAATAAAATTATTTGACATAATATGTTGAAACTATTGTAAAATCTAATATTAAATATATATAATAAAATTATTTGACATAATATGTTGAAACTATTGTAAAATCTAATATTAAATATATATAATAAAATTATCTAAATTGTAATGAAGAATTTAAGTATTTATTATTTAAATATGGTCTAGACGGGTGTAGCTTAATCGACGATTTGCTTGATATGAAGGAAATGTT
Organism: Larix kaempferi; assembly: GCA_027924585.1. Classification (NCBI taxonomy): domain Eukaryota; kingdom Viridiplantae; phylum Streptophyta; class Pinopsida; order Pinales; family Pinaceae; genus Larix; species Larix kaempferi. The sequence goes on from BSBM01000079.1 coordinate 7,770,180, forward strand.
GCCAAAATGGAGGACATGAGTTCAAATCATCCTTGCTTACCTGTGCCCCGTGCTTGTGGGTTGTGTGGGTGCACATGGGGTATAGTGGTTATCGCGTACCAGCCCCATCCCAATTGTCGATTCCCCTAGATACAGATATATATATATATATATATAAAGAAATTTTATAAATTGGGATATGCACGAAATCTTTGCGTGAGTGTATAGTCCCGTTCATTTTTTCTCATTCATAAGGGAATCACCAATGATATGTAGTCTAATTATCACTAAATAATTCGAAATCATTAATGTTTATAGTATAAAAATGGTACAATTGCGATCTCAAGAGGACCCTCCACAAAGTGGAAAACATGCCCTTCCTGAGCTCTAAATCAAAGGTTTAACCATGGCCCCAGCCCAAATCCCAGAGAGTGGGCATGTTCATAAGTCAGAATAAGGCAATTATAAAACCGAGTGTAAAAAGAGTGGGTCTGTAAGCTAGGCTATATACTGCTACAAACTATATACAGAACTAGAAAATATTTTCGAAATACTAGGAATTAACAACATGAAGCCCATATTAACAAAGTTGTTCTTCCACAACTAGATCCAAAACATTAGGTAGCACATCATAACAAAAGGGTCAAGTAGGAGGAACCTTAGTGGCGTTGGCCGCCTCATTGTCTGGATCCATAATTATCTGGGGAGTTGTCAGAGTATTTCCTGAAGCTACACTATGAACCTGAAAAAGCCACTCCTTCCCTTCGATCCATGATGTCAAATTTAGCATGCAACAAGTGGGCCTCCATCCACATTTTCTTTAGCGGTGCCAATTCTTCCTTGATTTCTACAATCATCCTATATCTATCTACAATCATGGATCCAATTAGATATTTCATGGACCAATAGATATGCAAGCAGCGGTGGTAAAGGGCCATTCGAGACCTAGTGTCCCTAGAGTCCTCGACCCACTCAACCAACTTTTCCAAATCCTCAAAGAAATGTGAATCCTCATACTAGGTTTGAATTATACATTCTACAGCTGCAATTTCATCCTTGATATGGGTAGGGGTGTGCTTCTAATAATGCATGGCAGACTATATTTCTCTTTTCAACTCCCTCGTTGGCTTAGAGTCAGCCATGCGGGATTTCCCTTTGCTGATGGAGCCCCTACCCATGCTTAATTTGATAAACAAAGTGATAATCCCTCTCTCTAGCGCATTCAACCAGTTCTTGCTACTAAGTAGAGAAAACAACAACTCATTCAGATTGAAAGGTTCTAAGAAGGGATTGTTAGCTAGTTACGAGCCCGACTCATTGAACCTAATGGATTCCTCCTTCTTTTTCCATACCTTTAGACATTATGGTTCATCGTGATTATTTCTTCCACATACCAGGCACGATCCATCTTCGTCTGGCTAGCAGACCCATGGGCCATGACCTTCTCCAGGTGTGCGAATCTCATAACTGAGCTCACCACCTTCTGCATCCTTGTCCTTCACCTGCATATCAATCATTTGCATGAGGGGAGATCGTACTGCTTATAGTTTTGGCCTTATGGATTGCATCGAGCCTCATGACAAGGAGGATGCCACCATCTGTCGTGTGCACCCGTCATGGGGACATGAAAGTATTTTAACATTAACAATAAAATTAGATTTAATTAATTATTTAAACAAAAATGATTTTAATTAGTTAAGTGAATTTTTTTTGTAAGTTTCAAAAAACTAAGAACAAGTTTCAGAGCTATGAGTTTTCAAGGGAGTTGCTTCATGACTCTGAATGACAATGTTTAGACTATTACTTCTATTTTGAAACTGACTATACAAATATTGTAGAGATCTAAGGACAAGTAGTCTATGTAGTTATTTCAAAATGACCCCCCACAGGCCAAGGGTTATGACCAAACTAGCAAAAAAGAGTTTGTCTGAATCAGAAACCCAGTCTATGTAAAAACAAAAAAATATATATCAAATGTAATCATCACCAGATATGAGAATGGGAGAAGATACTGGATGATTTGCAGTTGGAGATTCAACCTTGACTAACTGATCAGTTGTGGGAAATTAGCTACGAGGATGAGGTGCCCATTGAGGGTGCTCTGCTAAAGGTCTTACTAGTCAGCTCTTTTTCCAAATCATTTATCTTGGCATTGATTCTCTCATCCAATTCAAGCTGGTTATGATCCAACCTCTGCAATCCCTCCTCCAAACGAGCAATCCGAGCAACCAAGGGAACACATGTGGGATCATCTTGAAAATTACCATCCGTGAAATATTCTAGTGCCAAACTAAATAGAGCTTTCATATTCCATAACATTCCTAGGGTATGAGTATAACAGGTTTCCCTGGTCTTGGTTGAACCCGAATTCTCAACCATGTCTCCTAACTCTTCCACCAGTTTCTTTGTATTCATTATTTTTCCCCTGCTCTGGAGGCATTCTTCCATGCCAGAGACATGCACCCTAGTACCTAGTCAAACCTTATACTCAAATAATCCTTGGGAATTCCTTGTGTCTTGTAAGGCCCAAGGCATGTGAGTATAATTGGGCCCTGCTACCGTTTTCTTCTTAGTCACCTTGGTGCATGCCATTTCCCATGGCAAGTCGAGCAAGTTCCAAACAGAAAGACACATAGAACTGATGAGAGGGAAACACCACAAAGCCACCTAATGTCGGCCAGTCCGCAGAATTCTACAATTGAGGGAGCATTCCAAACTATGGAAATGAAGGTGCCTACATCAACAGCACCCAATTGGAAACTCCACCATAATACATACATCCTTATAAAGGTGGCTAGTATAGGATTTAATCTCCATGAGTGCTTGCACGCAGGAGGATCTTACCAACTTAGTGTCAGACCGAGGATCCCACAAAAGCTTGTATGCAATGGTATAGCCTATCATTATGACAAGGGGCAGATGCTTGTTCTAGAGACTTCAGCGATGGACACCTTCTGTCATGCACATTCCTCCCCTCCACTTACTTACATCTTTACACATGTTTTCTCCACATGGCAGGTGGAGACACACACCCGTCGTGGTGAATTAGTTAATTGACTTAATATATATATGTGTGTGTGTATATATACACACATATATACACATATATATATACACACACACACACACATATATATATGTGTGTGTATATATGTGTGTATATACACACACACACATATATATATGTGTGTATACACACACACACACACACATGTGTGTGTGTGTGTGTGTGTGTGTGTGTGTGTGTGTGTGTACATACATATATATATATATATATATAGTGTGTATATATATATATATATATATATATATACACACACACACACATGTGTGTGTGTATACACATATATACACACATATATATATGTGTGTGTATATGTGTATATATATACATATATAAAGCATATATATACACACATATATATATGTGTATATATATGTTTATATATATATATATATATATATATATATATATATATATAAACATATATATACACATATATATATGTGTGTATATATATGCTTTATATATGTATATATATACACATATACACACACATATATATATGTGTGTATATATATATAATTTTAGTATAAAGCATATAATAAAAGGTGATAAAAGTTAAATTTAATATTATTCTTTCTCTCTCTACTAATGCTTTATATCCATAATGCCATATAAAATATCCTTATACTATAAATATAATAACTAAGTCTATAATACACTACTAATAAATCCTTTAATGAATGTGTCATTGATACATTATCATTCAATAACAAAGTCATTCATCATAAGTTGGAAATATGAATGTCACAATCAACCATAATCAAATATGGTTAACAAAGGTCAATCAAAGTCAACCAAACTCAATATGTAACATAGTCAAACATTTCCCAAACCATAATTTTACAAAAGACAACAACCAAAGTAAACCATGTTCAACCATAGTCAACTTGGTCACCCATAATCAACTATGATCATCATGGTTAACCACAATCAAATATGATTGTATCAGATCAACATGATTAACCATAGTCAACCATGGTCAACCATAGTTAACTATAGTCAAATGTGATTAACCAAAGGGAACAATAGTAAACCAAAGACAAATATAACCAAATTCAACCATGTTCAACCAAATTATTAGCGTGACATAACCACAGTTAATCATATAGAAAATATCATGGTTCATTAAAGTTAACCATAGTAAAAGAAAATAAACCATAGTAAACTATGGTTAAACTTATTCAACAATCTTTTATGATCCATCATCAACCATGTCAATGATCATAAGAGCTTGTATAGAATACATGTGTCTATTTTTTGTACTCAAGGTATGTTTCAAACTACTCAGCTAAGTCCATCATTAGGAGAAATTTTAGCTCATTTTTTATTTATGCAAAGGACAACCACTAATATTAATTTTCATCATTCAAACCATTTCCAACCGACATGGAAAGAGATGGCAAACTATTTTAATGGATTCCTTATTGATGTTCCTTTAGAGAGTTTAAGATTGGTTTTCGAAATTTGCTAAGAAACAAATCATTGTTTCTGTTGAAATTCCTTGGTTGCTTCTTGATTTCTAAAGCCTCATGGATACACCTCTTGTTATAGTGTTCCTCTAGAGCAATAACATGGTCAACCTTAGCTAATGATAATCAAACATGGTCAACCTCAACTAATGATAATCAACCATTGTACACTAAATTCAACTATGGTTAACCATAGTCACCCATGGCTAACTAAATTCTACGAATGTCAAATCATGGCCAATCAAAGTCAAACCTGGTTCACTAAAGTCAACCAATAGTTAGCCATGGTAAATTATGGTCAAACTTAGTCAACCATGGTAAACATAGGCCAAGCATGGTTCACTCAAGTCAACAATGGGTAACTAAATCAGTTAGGGTTAACCAAATTCAATTGTGATTCATTAAAGTCAACCATGCTCAAACTTATTCAATAATCACTTGTCACCTATTATCAACCATAGTAATGATGGTCAAACATAGTCAACCTTAGCTAACCACAATCAACCATTGTTCACTAAAGTCAACCATAGTCACCCATGGTTAACTAAAATCTATCACTGTCATCCATGGTTAACTATGATTAAACATTATTAACCATCATTTGAAACCCATCATCAAATATTTTCAATGATGTTCAAACATGGTTAACCTTAACTAACCAATGCCGACCATGTTTAGCCAAAGTCAAACATGTTTAAGTCAAGTAAACCATGCTTAAACAATAAATAGATTCAAAACCTGGTGAATGACATTTAACCACGGTCTCACATAATCAACATGGACAAACATAGTTGAAACCATTGCAATGAACCATGGTCAACCTTTTCAAACTAGAGTAAACCGTAGTCAAACCTGGAGAATGATGATTGAACATGGTCAACCTCAACTAACCATATTCAACCATGGTAAACTATGTCAGTTAAAATTATTCAACCATCATTTCTCATCCATCATTAACCATGGTCAATGATGATCAAACATGGTCAAGCTAATGATAATCAACTATTATATACTAAAGTCAACCATGGTTAACCATAAACACCCATGGCTAGCTAAATTCTTCCAGTGTCAAATCATGGTCAATCAAAGTTAAACCTTATTCACTAAAGTCAACCAATAGTCAACAATGGTAAATTATGGTCAAACTTAGTCAACCATGGTAAACATAGGTAAATCATGGTTCACTCAAGTCAATGATGGGTAACTAAATCAATTATGGTTAACCAAAGGAAACCATGATTCATTAAATTCAACCATGGTCAAACTTATTCAATAATAATTTATCACCCATTTTCAACCATAGTCAATTATGGTAAAACATAGTCAACCTTAGCTAACTATAATCAACCATTGCTCACTAAAGTCAACCATGGTTAACCAAATTCAACCATAGTCGCCCATGGTTAACTAAATTCTATCATTGTCATCCATGGTTAACTATGATTAAGCAGTATCAACCATCATTTGACACCCATCGTCAATTATAGTCAAACACGGTTAACCTTAGTTAACCAATGTTGACCATGGCTAGCCAAATTCAACCATGATTTACTAAATTCAAACATGTTTGAGTCAAGTCAACCAAGCTCAAACATTAATGACATTAAAAAATGGTTAATAACATTCAAACATGGTCAACCATAATCAAACATGGCCAAACATGGTTAACAATGGTTGAAACCATTGCAATGAACCATGGTCAACCTTTTCATACTAGAATCAACATAGTCAAGCATGGTTAACCATAGTCAAACCTGTACAATGATGATTCAACATGGTCAACCTTACCCAACTAAAGTCAACCATAGTCAATAATGATTCATTAAAGTCAACCATGGTAAACTATAGTTAAATTTGATCAACCATCATTTCTCATCCATCATCAACCATAGTCAATGATGATCAAACATGGTCAACCTCAACTAATGATAATCAACCATTGTACACTAAAGTCAAGTAGGGCTAACCATAGTCACCCATGGCTAACTAAATTCTACCAATGTCAAATCATGGTCAATCAAAGTCAAAACTTGTTCACTAAAGTCAACTAATAGTCAATCATGGTAAATTATGGCCAAAATTAGTCAACCATGGGAAACATAGTCAACCTTTGTCACCCACAGTCAAACCATAGTTAATTATGGTTAACCATGGGTCTAATAGTCTCAACCATGGCCAATCATAGTCAACAATAGTAAACCATAATTAACTATAGTGAATGACACCCTAACATGGGTTAATCTTAGCTAACCAATTTCAACCATAGTTAAACATGATTCACTAAGGCCAAACATAGTTAACCAATGTGAAACAATGTTTTCTAAAGTTAACCATAGTCAAACAATGGTTAACCATAGTTAGTTATGATCAAACTTAGTCAACCATTGTTAACTCAGACATAACCAACCATGTTGATCAACCATTGCCTACCAGTCTCCCATATTTAACCATTGTCCACCATGGTTAAATACAATGAACAATGGTTAACCGTAGTCAACCATTTTCTAACTACTTTCAAGAATAGTTAAACATGGTTAGCCATGGTCAAACTTGGTCAAAGATGTGTTAACCTTGCCTAACCAAATTCAACCATAGTCAAGCATGCTTCACTAAAGTCAACAATGGGTAACTAAAGTCAATCATAGTTAACCAAAGTCAACCTTGTTTAATTAAAGTCAACCATGGTCAAACATAGTCAACATGGTCAAGCATGGTCAACATGGTTGAACATAGTCAATAAGGTCGAACATAGTCAATAGGGTCGAACATAGTCTACCATAATCAAAGATGGTTATTGACATTCAAGCATGGTCACACATAATCAAACATGGCCAACCATGGTCAACAGAATTAATTCATAGTTAAACTTGATCAACCATGGCTAACAATGTTTAACTATAGTCCAACCATACTCAAACATTGTAATCCTTGGAAAAACATAATAAATTGTTGGAGGCATTGACTACCATAGTCTACCATAGTTAACCATTGACCACCATGGCCAAACGTAATGAACCATGGCCAACCATAGTCAACTATTTTCAAAATAGGGATAGCCATATTTAAACATAGTCGAACCTACTTAATGATGGTTCACTATGTTCAACCTTACCTAACAAAAGTCAACTAAATAGCTAACTAATGACAACCACGGTTCACTAAAGTCAACCATAGTTAACAAATCCAACTAAATTCAAATATGGTTCACTAAAGTTAGCCATGTTTAAACAAAATTTAATCATAGTAAACTATGGTCAAAATTAGTTAACCATGGTAAACATAATGGACCTTTATCGCCCATGGTCAAACAATAGTCAACTATGGTAACTTAACAAAGGTCTAGCTTTCTCAACCATGTTTGAACATAGTCAACCATAATCAGACATGATGAATTACATTCAAACATGGTCACACATAATCAAACATGGCCAACCATGGTCAACCATTGTCTATCATACTCTACCATAGTTAACCATTGTCAACCATGGTCAAACACAATAAACCCTTGACATACTCTCTATATTAATGACATCAAATAAAAGCATAGTGAACCCTTGTAAATACTCTTTATATTAATGACACTTAACCTATGCCTATGCCAATATAACAACAATATGAATATTTTTAGAAATGATCATATTACTATTTTTACCTATGTCTATTCACAAACCGGTAACTAGCAACAACCACATTAATAATAATGTGTCCTGCATACATTGATAGGCATATATTTGGCACACTATACATTATAAAGCATTATTAATGTGCTAAATATACACCTATCATCATATACTAGACACGTTATTATTAATGTGGTTGTTGTTAGTGTATAAAATATTGAATTAAATCGGAATTAAAATGAAATAAGTTAAGAAAATGGCATACCATCTACACATCAACACAAGAATTCCAATGGAAAAATCCAATTAGAAGATGAGACCTATCCTCTTGCTCTTTTCTTTTCCATATAAACAAAGTGCTCATTTTGGAGTTGCCATAAGCATTGTGGCCTAAATAAAGGATACGATACGGATGGAACCCTTTATTTTCCAAGCATAGTTGTTTAGGGTTAGGGTTATATTTTTTGCATGGATCAACCCCTAAGTAATGTTAGGATTTTGAACCTTTTAGAATATTGGCAATCAACATGATAGGTCCTCCAACTAAGGTGATTTTCTTCTTTCTAGAAAAAGCTCATAAATATTTTACTCCAAAAAGAACCATTTAAGGCCTCAAACAGGTTCATAAAATTTTTAGACCCCAATCACCAAAGTGAAACCTTCCTATAAAATAAACCCTACAAACCAATGACAAGTGATATAAAAATCCATTTCATATCATTTTAAAAAAACTCATATACCTAGTTGGATTTGCCATGAAAGATCATACTAGCATCGATCATCATATGGTTGTATTATTTCTCTAGATTTCACTTGTTCTTCGGTGAATGATTTTCTATGTTACACGAGGATGCATCCCCCCAAAAAAATCTCCCTAACCACCGTCCCTTGTTCCAGGGACTTGGGCACTCCTAGGAAACATCCCCAATGTGTCAGGGACTTCATCGGGGACCAAGAAAAATTTTAGGGGAGAAATTTAGCCCATGAGATATTTTTTGACCTTTTTTTTTCCAAAAACACATTCACCAATTTGTCTTTTTTTTAAAGACAATTCACCCAAATTCCACTAGATAATTTTTTCTTACTCTAAAAATCGCCAAAATTGTCCAAAAACTATATAAAGTTCTTAGAAATTTGAATATTTTAAAAAATTAATCGCTAAACATTTTATGGTTGCAAATTTAAGAATCAATAAGATTCACCAAAGTTTCCACACTTTGAGAAAATTATGAATCCTTAAAATTTTCCTTGTCGAGGACTTGTTGGCCATACCCAAAACCTAGGATGACAAAACCTAAGCTAACTCACTTGAATATGTTTATTACAACTTATTAACTTCATATAAAACTAGCACATCCACATCAATAGTGGATGAAGAATCACTATCCAACTCAGAATTGGATGAAAAGTGATACTTCTCAATCAACCAAGCATGCCGATGTGCTAACTTATTATTATAAAAGTAAAAATAAAATAAATATAAATTTTAATATATGTTGAAAGGTTTAATAACTCATTGATTGATGTTAAAAACAACATTTAATATTCACGTGTTTTGTATTAGTTGTAAAACTATGTATTATCAAATCAACCAAACCTAAGTGTTAGGTGGAAAACTATGTCCTATCAAATTACATAAACAAATATTAGAAGGCAAAAGATTATAATGGATTTTTATGTGAAAGATTTCAAAGATGAGTTTATGATGAAATGTGTAATTGAACGAACACATGTTTGAAGCATAATATTATAATGGATTTTCATGTTGAAATATTTCAATGAAATTCTTATGATAGAATGTCTAATTAAATCAATAAATGTTAGAAGGCATAAGATTATAATAGATCTTTATGTTGAAATATTTTAATGAAATTTTTATAATGAATTGTGTTTTCCTAATGAAATTAGACCACATCTCTATATAGTGTTAATTATGTAATGATTCAATATTGGAACTTAATTTGAAGGCTTGTATTATTAAGGAAGAAATAAAATGACTTAAAACAAAGGTGGAAATTCATGGTCTAACATGTAACACAAATTCACTCATCCTAAATAAACATAATGATCACCCAATTGCCTCCATGTTTGGTACTATGTTTCTCATACAGGCTTGGCTCCTTGACTTTCTTCCCATGATTTCCCTCTCATTGGAATGCTTTTATTACATATTGCCCCTTCATAGACAAATGTTTGAGTGTCTAACTGTCATGGTCATTAATAGGATATGCATGACCCAACCACAGATCATTTCGATGAATGTGACTCATTAAAAACTTATTGCATTGAACAACTTCACTTGTGTCTCCAAAGGTTGGAAGGTCTAGTAACATCGTTAGTGTGGAGTCACAAAGAAACTCTAAGGTAGATTTCCAAATATGTGCAACTTCCCCATTCTCCAAAGGAACATTGTCCATATAGACTAATGGTTGTAAATCTAGAAACAAATCAGGATCAATGAAGTCATTATCAACCAACCACCATGTATGCTCTACTCTACTATTGAGATCACCAAGCCATCTCCACTCTTAGATCCACAATTTCTATGAATAAAGCTTCCTTGGTTCATGGCGCATGGGGATTAACATAACCCACACATAATTGACTTTTCAATGGATAAACATCATATCACACTTGGATCCACAATTCCTTTGACCAAATCGTTCTTGTTTCATGGCTCATATGACTTACCATCAATGACTTTTTCCCATGGATGAACATTATGTCTACGTTCTTCCTTGATTAACCTTACTGATTGAGGGCCAAAATTGCAAAATGATTATGTCATCTTATGTTGTCGTAGTGGGGAACAAGTATTAAGTGTGGCAAAGATATATACACCACAAAAATATAGAATAAAAAGTGATGAAAATTTTGTTTAGTCCCAAAAAGAAAAACTTCCAAGTATTTCTAACTAGTCGATAAATGGGGTCTTTAGTTTATGTGTGTGAAGGATTGTATAATAGACTTTTCCCTAACCAACTCAATTAAAATTTAAGACATCAATGGACTAAAACTAAAACCAATCTCTTTAAAGCAATTGGTGCCATTTGGTAGTCACACTACCCCATGAATTCAATGTGAACTCGATGCAATCCCTTCCCTAGACCCAATTGGGTTGTTAACACTGACCACAACCACTTGCTAAAAAAATTCAAACCTTAAGATTAACGGTCATAAATTTAGTAATACTATGATATTGGACTCAACCTGGTGGGAAAACTAATTAAAAAAGGTAGATAATTATTTTTGAATGTACTTGACTTTTCCCCAAACATAAAGGTGTTTCCATGGCTCGACAAAAAATGGACTAACACTTCCTTGACCATAAATTTATGGCCACAAGTAGAAAATAATTTAAACCAAAAGGTGGGGAACATTTGAATCAATACTAAACTGACACTATATAAATGAGACAAAAATGACCAAATTACGAAGGATAAAACCAAAGTTGGTTAAAACCAAAACTAACTTAACATAACCAAACTCCTCTAGGTAGGAGTGGTTCAAAAAAGTGAATAAATGGGTTGGGGTTTAGGGATTCATTAGAGAGCCATTCACCCATCCCAATTTAAGAATACCACCAAGTTGAGCCAAGTGGATTACACGTAAATCTTGGATTTCCACAAATAGAAATGGACCCAACCAATGTAATGGTACCTTGATCAAATGATTTATGTGTTTAGTGTCATAAAGAATAAACCAAATATCCCTCGGAGAACAACTTGGTATTGATGTTTAGATCATGACAAGCCTTAGGTCTAGCTTTCTCAAATGTCCAGTCGAAATTGGTTGGGAACCTAGATTCCTCCATTTGCATCAACTTTGCTAGTTGTTTTGCTAATTGTTTCCTTCCAAGGAGACGAACCAACATCCAAAGTTTAACCTAGAGAGCATCCTTTGAGGCCAACATACTTCTTCTTGCACTGAGCCACCCATTCCCCCACTAAATGTACATGACACCCATACGAAGGTTTCAGGAAGGGCGCTAGATTCCATTTGGCAGTTTTTAGTTTATATGAAATTACAAGTTAATATTTCTGCCCACATTTGATAATAACAGCCATACACTCAATAAGATGATGGGGTTTAGGGATTCATTAGAGAGCCATTCACCCATCCCAATTTAAGAATACCACCAAGTTGAGCCAAGTGGATTACACGTAAATCTTGGATTTCCACAAATAGAAATGGACCCAACCAATGTAATAGTAGCTTGATCAAATGATTTATGTTTTTAGTGTCATAAAGAATAAACCAAATATCCCTCGGAGAACAACTTGGTATTGATGTTTGGATCATGACAAGCCTTAGGTCTAGCTTTCTCAAATGTCCAGTGGAAATTGGTTGGGAACCTAGATTCCTCCATTTGCATGAACTATGCTAGTTGTTTTGCTAATTGTTTCCTTCCAAGGAGACGACCCAACATCCAAAGTTTAACCTAGAGAGCATCCTTTGAGGCCAACATACTTCTTCTTGCACTGAGCCACCCATTCCCCCACTAAATGTACATAACACCTATACTAAGGTTTCAGGAAGGGTGATAGATTCCATTTGGCAGTTTTTAGTTTATATGAAATTACAAGTTAATATTTCTGCCCACATTTGATAATAACAACCATACACTCAATAAGATGATGGAAACTTTAATCCCATGACATGAGAACTTTCCCATAGATTGGTGAAGTTACTCTGTGTGCCCACATTTGAAAATAGCAATCATACACTCAATATGATGATGGAAACTTTAGTGGACCATGATAAGAGAACTTTCCCATAGATTGGTGAGCTTCCCCCAACCCCTCTTCATATCTCAACCGTAAAGGCCCTTTTACGTAAAGATAGTGATTACATGTTTCTATCCTACTCTAACACTTGACACCAACTAAGCCCACCAAGGATGTTCTACAAGGTATCCTAATTTCAATCCCATGACAAGAGAACTTCACAACAAGGTATCCTAATTTCAATGGGTGTAAGTTCTCTCTAAAGTTCCATATCTTAAACAAAATGATTTCAAATACCCAAACCTTAGAGACCCTTCAATTATATAGGCACAACCAAAGTTGTTGCAGATTCACAGGATTGTTATCTTGCAAGAAGAAAATGCTTCAAATTAATTCAATAAAAAACTACGCAAGAACAATGTTTACCTGAGTAACTGCTGACACATACTATCAAAAAATTAAACCAGGAATACTCAGTAAGAAGCCTTATACAAATCAAACCTAGATATTTAATGCAATAAATTCCAATAAGTGACAGGACATGCAATTCATGCGGAAATCCTACCCTAATTAACACCACACTAGTCAAAATGACCCTGGAACTGTCATGTGTTAAAGACCAAGTATAGTTTTTGAAGAAAATTTCATTAGTGTTTCATCTATATATTTCCATGTAGTTCCCTGGCTATTCAATAACCACTATACATCTAACTACATTTTTAGATCTAATATTGCACCTTTACAATGCACTTATGAATAAACAGAGATAGAAAGAAAAAATAAGGTATAAAATGATATAGAGACAACCATGACAATATTTCATATGCCCCTTAGTTTTCAGTTTCTATGGAATAGTTATTTCAAATAAAAATCATAGTTACTGTACATTGATACCTGGTGTAATGTTCTCCTTTTGGCCATGAATACAAACAATCCATTAATTTCTAGGGTAAATAATTAAATAAGCATAGCAAATAAATCATTTCCTAAGCACCCATTAGAGAAATTTTGAGGTCAAAAAAGGGCCTCAAAACAAAGAAAATGTACTATAAAATACAACCAATCACATTCTAGTAGATGACATCATCCCCCTTGGTGAGGTGGCATTGCATGAGTTAAGAATGCTTATTTGTCAAATTTTCTATGGTGGATGAAAACACATAGTTAACCAAGGTAGTGGTGTAAATACTTTTAAGTCATAAAGTAAAGTACTCATAATGATAGTCTTTTCATAAAATAATATTATTGTCATTTTCAAGTAAAGTACTCATAATGAATGTCTTTTCACACTTTCACATAAAATAATATTATTGTCATTTTCAAGTGAAGTACTCTTAATTCATAAAGAAAGTCTTTTCACATTTTTTTATAAAATAATATATTATCATTTTTATGTTTTTAATTTTAAATTATATATTCACTCCATTCTATTTAATATCATAATGTCAAACTAATAAAGAATAATAATAATAATAATAATGCAATGTGGATTATAATAATATTATTGACATTTTACATGTAAATAAATTCTCAATTAAATTACATTATTAAATTCATGAGAAAAGTACTAAATATAAAAAGTCAACATAAAATTTAAAAAAAAACTCTTAAAAATGTTTTTTATTATTTAATTTCATTTGCAAGTTCAAGACAAATAAATGTTAAAGAACAATACATTTTTGGGAATTTACAATGAATCTTAGTCACATCAATGTAGACTTATTTTATTAATTTTATTTCTAGTGAATTTTGAAAAGTAACTCAACCATGGTTATTTATATTGTGCATAGAAAATAGTGTGGGAGGTGACTTGTCACATATACCTACCCCATAAAACCCCCAATTCATAATATTTTAATATATCTCATATTTTTGTAGTACATCTCTTAGGAGGCCCTTTTTTGACCTCAAAATCTCTCTAATGTTTATAACATTATTAAGTGTCACTTGAAAGATGAACATTACATGTATTTGAGAGAGCCTAGTTAATGCAATAATGCTTCAAAATAAGATGCAACATATAAGATAATAAAGCTACCTTAGAAAAACATGTGCACTATAAAGCATCACATTAAGGACCCAAGGTAATACCAGGTTGACGGCAAATAAATCATTGCCTAAGCACCTCTGTAACATTATTAAGTGTCACTTGAAAGATGAACATTACATGTATTTGAAAGAGCCTGGGTTAATGCAATAATGCTTCAAAACAAGATGAAACATACAAGATAATAAATCTACCTTAAAAAAACATGTGCACTATAGGGCATCACATCAAGGACCCAAGGTAATACCAGGTTGGCTCAGTTTCACCGTATTAAAAGGTACATCATCACGACTTTGAAGGTAAACCCTCCAAGGATCAATGCCCACCACCAATGCCTATAGCGTTCAAAACAATGAGCAGATAAGTGAAAAAGAATCAATCTATTATCATTTTGAATAAAATAGAATAAAAAGAGAGACATATGCAAGGGTAGGAAATGGTAACCATCAAACGTATATTTACTCTTATGTAAAATTTATTGTTCTTGTCCATTCCCTTCTGTAACTACAACTTGTAAGTCAAGCTCAAAAAATTAACATGAATACTTCCTTTTTATTAGTAACAATCGATCTTAATTTAGTATCTGTACATTTCTCAATGTAGCAAAAGGGGTACAAGTGAAGATATGTATTGAAAGACTTTAAAATAAAAAAACATATCAACCGAAGTTATATGTGACAGATTCACAACTTTATGCCTACACTCAGAATCCCTTAGGATGGGTGTTGTTAATTGTTCAATAGACACTAAGGCACCACTTTGTAATGATAAACACTGTATTCACATCAACCTGGGCAGGAATAATGTCACTATGGAGGAAACCTGAAAGCATCCTGCATACAAGAAACATCCCAACAATTGACTCTATAATGTTTCAGATCTCATTTGACTTGGTTTTTGTAATATTCTAAACAATTAAAGCCTGAATTTTTGTTTATTTGCTGTAACCAATTGATTTTGTTTGTTGATTGAATTTGCAACATTTACAGGGGATATGTTCGATTTGGACAAAACACTACTTGCATGCAATAACATACCAGCTGAGTTTATTCAAGATGTTTGTAAATAACGCCTTGCCCACATCATATCAACACTAGTATTCATCCACCAGTTAACATGAAGTCTAGACCTGGAAATTGTATCAGATTTGGTGAACGAGAGACCACTACCAACAAAAAGCAACTCCACGCACAGATTTTATCTCAGAGTGATTAGTGCAGCCTCCAAACTATTTATAGCGATCCCCAGGAAGTAAGAGATGGTGCGTATAAGCAGATCCACTCTCACTTACGAGTTTTCCATCCACTAACAAATGAAATGCAACTTGCCAATTGAGGTCACATCTATCTTGTGGAGTAATACAACCTTTTGGATGAATATATGGGCTTCCAATGAGAGATGCATCCTCTAGGGTGTCCATACGGCCTCCTTCTTTGATTCCAAGAGCATGCAATACCAGCCATGACTTCCCAACTATAGATCAAGTCTTTCAATCAATAGTCGCTGCTAGAATATGGATATCACTGCCATTTAATGGATATCTTCATCGCATGCCCTCCAAAAGAAGCTACATGCCCTGCAACCCTCAATGGAACGCTATAATAAATTACCCAATACAATGCTAACGAAAGCAACCTGACATAAGCACACTAGCACACTCATTAAGCACACTAGCACGCTCATTTAAATATATTTTGAATCAGTTTTTATCTACTCGTGCACACTAGCACTCATTTAAATCTATTTTGAATCAGTTTTCATCTACTCGTGTACCTGGTTTTTACACTTATGAGCTAAAAATGAGGCTTTCCACTCACTTCCTTCACTAAAATCCAACCCCGAAAAGAATCACTTTATGCCACTTTATACACTTAGTTTAGGCAACTGTGGCAGGTTGATAGGTGATCAAAATGGAACATCAAAATGGCACGATGCAAAAAATGTAAAATGGTGAGGGAAAACCAGACGGCCATGGTGGAGCTAGGGTTTTGGTGCCCCTTGTCTCAGCCCTAGGCGAGTAACCAGACGGCTGGTCTTCTTTGTTTTCTGAGTCTCCTTACTTCCTTCCTTCACCTAACACTGTGGGTCTATCTGTAAAATCTGGGCTTCGGTGCAGTCTTGGAGTCAGCCTTTCCTCACGGGAGGTCAGTACCAACCAAGTAAAAAAAGTGGGAAGGTTTTATCCTGCATTATTACCACGGTTCTCCTTCTGCCTGTGGTTCGTTATCCTTTGCCTGGGTTCTGCAATGTTGTCGGTTTCCTCTCAGGCTTGGATTATTTTATTGTTTTTACTTTTTCTGCGTGATCGACTCGAGTTTTGTGTGGGGGATGGGGTTTGTTGGGCGTGAGGTTCCGCCCTCCTCGGTGATGGTCCAGGTCAATCCTAAGGAGCCAGTGGTTTTTATGCCCTCTACTCACCTCGACGGCTCCTCTAAAACTCCAGCAGTCTCTACTGTTCCCATTGACCAGCCCCGTGGCTCAGAAAGGCCGTTTACGGCTCGTCACTCGCCCTTTATTCCTAAAAAGACGATGGTCGCAGCCACGGGGGATTGCAGACCTCCCTGTAGATCCAGGAAAGGGGGGGTCCATGCTGAAACAATCTCTAAAAAGTGCTTTCAATGTACTTTAGGCTGCGATATAACCATGGATATGGTCTCAAATCTTGCCTCTCGGGCTCTGGTAGGAAGGATGGAACATATGCATTTAAGCAGAGGGGAGATAGTGGAATGGATTACTAAAGCCGGGAAGCTGCTCATTCATTATGTTCCCAGAGTAATCATGCTCAAGAACGACTGGATATATTTCCACTTCCTAACAGAGGATTCCTTGCAACAGATTACCAACAAATTCTGGGTCTTGGGGCAGGGTTTGTTGGTTTTGATCAGATGGCACCCAGCCTTTGACCCCAAGAAGGAAAAGCTTCAGAAACGACACCTGTGGGTGTTATTTCTAGACTTCCCACTGGTTTGCTGGAGCTTTCAGGCTTTCCTTTCAGTGGCTAACTCCATCGGTCGCTTTATCCTCATCGAGGAAAGCACTCTTCTGGCATCGGAGCAGGTTTGTCCCCGGGTTCTCATTGAGGTGGATGTCTCTTCGGGGCTCTCGGCCGAGATCAAGGTTATCTGGGAACACGGCTCCTTCACCCAACAGGTGGACTACTAGCACTTACCTTTTCGATGCTACACTTGCAGGAAGCCTGGACACTTGAGCTGTCACTGTAAGGGACTGGTGGACGATGGTTTTGAGTCAAATGTCCATAAGGAGACCATCGAGGATCTTGCTTAGTCTTTCTCCCTTCCTATCCCCTTCGACGAAGAAGTTGCTAAGGTCTGCTTGGACAAGTTCAAGATTTTTCTACCCCTATTGTTAAAATCTATGACATTGGAGGACATTATAGCGGCCTTGGTTCAAGGTATGCAGCCCGAGATGGTCGTGGATTCTCATTATGCCCTGAAACCTCGTTCTCTCTTCCCGTCTGGGATGGGGGAACCTAAGGTATTGGTTGAGGGACCTGGAGGTCCCTCTTTACTCCTTAAGGATCGTGAGGGAAGAAAGGATTTGGACATAAGCCTTTCCCCCTCTCCCATCTCTGATCCTCAGGATGTCTAAGTTGAAGCCGGTGGGAGGCCTATGGGTTCATCCTCCTTAACAGAAGGGAGCCTGTCTTCACCTATGAAGCTAAAGTTTGGATCGTTGGAATTCGAAATCCAGCTTACCCATGAGCTTGAAATGGTCCTGCTACCCGTTTATGGAGGTCAGAGCCTTGTGGATTTTCATGCATCTAGCCCAGCAATGGGGTCTATCCTTGTCTCCAATGTCACCATTCGGAAAAAGCAAGCAAAAAAAAAAATCAAGGAAGTCAGTCGGGATGGGGGGGCTGACACTAAGTGGATAAATCCAAAAATTTCTCCCTCCACAGGGCTCTCCAGGGCTCTTACTTCAACCTCTCCTTCTGGGTCTCTTAGAGCAGAACAAGACCCCTCGATGTTCATCATTTCCTCTTTCAATGCTCGGGGGCTAGACAGCCTGCCTAAAAAGGTTGTTATTCGTCACATTCTCGACTCGATTAAACCCTCGGTTTTTTTCCTTCAAGAGACTATGCATTCTGGAGAGGACGCTGTCTCTTTTTTCTTGGGCATTCGCCCTTCCTGGAAGTGCTGTGCCATTGATTCTAGCGGTCTTTCTGGGGGTATCTTTGCAGCATGGGATCCATCAATGGCAGTTTTGAACCCTTTTTATGTCTACTCAGGCATTGCTCTAGTCGGAAGTTTTTTAGGCTCCAGTCAGGAGCTTTGCATTCTGAATCTTTATGGTCCATATCGTGATCGGCAACCTTTTTGGGAGAAGGTCTTTGAAAATAGGCTCTTGGAAAATTGTAATCTGATCATTTGTGGAGACTTGAATTTTACCTTATCTTCTAGTGAAGTTTGGGGGTCTGGGCGTAGGGATGATCCCTTGGCCAGCTTTCTAAAGGACCACTTCGAGGCAACTGGGATGATGGATATAGTGCCAGGACATCTTGTCCCAACCTAGAACAACGAGCGCTCTGGAATTAATGGCCTGGCAAAAAGACTTGATCGTTTTCTTATCAAAAGCAACCTACTACATGGTTTCGACAGATTTCGGTCATGGGGGGTGGCCATTGGAGTTTATGATCACAAAGCCATCTGCCTCGATCTCCAACTACAGGTTAAGAGATCGTACTACCCCTTTAAGTTCAATAACACTTGGCTTGAGGATTCTAACTTCTGCAATTTGGTCACTCAAAAATGGATATCAATGGGGAATGACGTTAGTCTCTCCCATCTGTCAAACCTTAACAATAAACTGGATGCTATCAGACTAGTGATAAAACGTTGGGAACGTCTTAAGAAGAAGGAGGACGCAAAGGAACTCATTGAAATTGAGGAACGGATTTCTTCATGGGAATCTGATGGGATTTCTTTCGAAAAAGATAAGCGCCTTCACCTTCATGATTTATTTCACAGAAAGGAGGCCTTATTGGATCAAAAGGAAATCACTTGGCACCTTAAAAGTCGGGCACTGTGGCTGGAAAAGGGGGATAGCAATACGAGGTTTTTCCAGGATTACGCTAGTATGTGTCGAAATCGAAATTCCATTTGGGAGGTAAAAGGGGAGGATGGTATTTTCAGATATGACCAGGCTTACATTATGGATAGTATTGTTCATCATTTCCAGAATGCTTACAAACAGCCTCAGGTTTGTAACTTGACTGAGCAGCTCAAAATCATTAAACTTTTTCCACGCTTTCTTAACGCCGAGGAAGGTTTGGCTATCGAGGAGCCGGTTACCTTGAATGAACTAAGGTCTTTGCTCGGATCTTTAGTCAAAGAAAAAATTCCAGGCCCTGATGGTTGGACTGTGGAATTCTTCATGCACTTTTTTGATCACATGGGAAACGATATTATGAGAGTCGTGGAAGAATCTCAGCTCAAATCCAAGATTCCTAAAAGACTCAGCGCTACCTATATTGCTTTGATCCCAAAAACGGATCGTCCGGATGGGTTTTCAGACTATCGATCGATTTTTCTCTGTAACACTTTGTACAAGCTGGTTTCAAAAATCATTGGTAATCGCCATAAACCTTCGAAAAATTCATTTCGTTGGAACAATTCAGTTTTCTGTTCAATCGTCAGATTTTGGATGCCGTGGGATCAGCTCAAGAGTGTCTTCACTATGTTAAGTCTAAAAATCTCAGTGCCTTCATCCTGAAACTTGATCTGGTAAAAGCCTATGATCGGCTGGATTGGTCCTATCTTTGTCTTATTCTCCTTCAGATTGGTATTCCTCTAAATTTAGTTCACTGGATCATGGCTTGTATCACCTCCACCTCGTATGGGGTTCTTGTCAATGGTGAGCCCATGGAAATGTTCTCCTGTAGCAGAGGCATCATGCAGGGGTGTCCACTCTCCCCTCTTCTCTTCATATTGGCCATTGACGGTCTTAGCAAACTGATTCAAGAGGCAAAGGAATGCTGCAACATCAAGGGGGTTAGAGTTTCTTGATCATTGTCATTGATGCATCTCCTGTTTGTCGATGACATTATGATCTTTGGCAGCGCTTCTATGGAGGAATGGAGGTCTTATAAGAACATTTTTGATACCTTCTGCAAGGCTTCGGGGATGGCCATTAGTTTGGGAAAATCATCTTTTCTTTTCCATAAGGTTGAGGATTCGGTCATTACTGATATGAAGGATTTATTCCCTTTTTCTTTCTTCCATCTTGACACTGGAATTAAATACTTGGGCTTTCTTCTCAAACCCAACTGCTATAGGAAGGCAGACTGGGAATGTCTCCTCTAGAAGATCGATCATCGGATAAATAGTTGGATAGTGAGGTGGATCTTGATTGGGGGGAGGTTGGTCCTTGCTCAATTAGTGTTACAGAGCATTCCCATCTTTTGGTTCAGGCTAATGAGGCTCCCCTCTGCTATTTTCAACGGGATCAGAAGCAGATTATTTCGTTTTATTTGGTCGAGCAAATCAACGGTTAAAAAATGGCATTTATGTTCATGGCACCATCTTTGCTGGCCCAAAGAGCGGGGAGGATGGGGCTTAAGGAACTTGGATTGGTTTAACTCTGCCATGCTGACAAAAATATTATAGAGAGCTCTTAACAATGGAGGTCTTTGGAGCATTGTAATTCGAACGAAATATCTTAAAACTTACAACACTTCTCAGTGGCTTCTTAATTATCAGTCTGCTCCAACTCAATCCTTGGTCATCTGGAAACGTTTTAGCAATATTTTTCACCTCATTGGGCCGTGGATTAAATGGAAAATTGGGGATGCAGGTACGCAGCTCATTGTGGGGGTGGATCCCTTTTTTGGGAGCATGGAGAATTATCGGCTTCCAACAGACCTCATTTAGGAACGTCACGACCGCAAGAAGATGATGTTATCCCAATTCTTCTTGAGTCGGAGTAATATCTCTCGGGATTGTTGACTGACTGGCGTTGAGCTAAATCTTTCTCCTCACTAGTTCCTGGTGTGGGACTCTTACATCTCTAGCCTTGCCTATGCAGGGATCATGCTCAATCATAAGCCCGATTCTTTGATTTGGGATGGCCCTGGCTCGAAGGGGGTCATGTCTATTTCAAACGTTTATAATATGCTAGTGGATGATGCTCAGAATCCCCTGGCTCTTCAATGGTGGCACAAACCGCTGTGGGGATGGAATATCCCTCCAAAAATGCGTTGCTTCCTTTGGCTTGTTTTCCTTGACAAAATTCTCCTTTGGCCTAATATTCAGATAAAAGGTTATGTAGGGTCGGGCTTTTGTTTCTTGTGCAGATCGGCGGAAGAGGGCCTTCAACACACCTTCATGCATTGCAGTTTTGTCAACGAGGTATGGCAGGTTCTTCGGGGATGGCTTTCTCTTCCTACTGAGTGGAAGGGGACTGACTTAGTCGACTGTATTCATTGTTGGTTCTCGCTTTTTGGTTTCAAAAAAACCCTTCCCCTCTTCCTGATCGATGGCATATGGAGAGCTCGTAATGCGAGTATTTTTTATGACTCCAAGCCGTCTGTGCAAGCCATTGCCTTCAGAATTGTGTATCTGTGGAAAGGCTATCCTGAACCTTTAAACAGTCTTAAGGTTTGTCGGATTGCTACTCCTGAGCTGGATGAAGATTCAATTCATGCTTTTTTTGATGGGGCCTCCCAGAGGGGATTTTGTGGTGTTGGGATTGTGCTTTATGTCAGACGGGATCATCACATCAATTTACAAGTTGGAATTGGAGTTGGCGATGGTCTTAAAGCTGAGCTCTTAGCTTTACGCTTCCTTTTGTGGTTTTCCCTCCGGAGAGGCTTCTCTACCTTGAATATTTATGGAGACTCCCAGGTGGTGGTCAACTGGTTCAATGGCGGTCACCGCATCAAAACCCTGCTTCTTGAGCCATGGATGGAGGAGTTGTCACGCCTCAGAGGTTCTTTCGATTGGCTGCGCTGTCATCATATTTATCGTGAAGCAAACTCGGTTGCAGACCACTTATCCAAACTGGCTTTGGGGCCGATGGATGGATTCTTATCCTTCAGAGAATTTATGGATGAGCATTTAGTCGATCAAGGAAGCATTTTAACCTTCTGAAGGTTCTGTTAGTGGCTGGTCATTTTAGCTCTTGACTTTTTGCATGTCTTCCTTTGGATATGCGTTTACAGTCTTTCTGCATATTTGTGTCTTTCTCCAGTAAATGGTATTTCTCAGTCGTCTGGCCTCTCCGATTTTCTAATGACTCTGCTCTTTTTGTTAAAGCTGCTCCCTGTTATCGTTTTTGGGCATTATGATCTTTGTTTCTCTGTCTTTATGTAGAGCTATACAGGCGGATTGTCGTCTTTCCTAATGTAACCGTTATATCCTAATAACCAAGTTACATTTTTTTTCTTCTGGAAAAAAAAACTTCTTTAAACGTGCCATGCTGAAAAGTAAAGAGGACTAGGCCAGAACAGAAGTGGCAGGGTGCCAAGCAATTCCTAGAGATAGGTGGTATTCCTGGATCATGCATAGAGAGAGCGCTAAAAGGCAAAATAAATTAACCTAAATTATTGTAGAAAAAGACATAGTATACAAAACAAAAAAAATCATTCATTTGGATGATTTCTGAAGATCACTCAATACACATATGGAGAAGTAAAAGACAAAGTGTGTAATAATACTATGAATATAGAAAAAAAATTGTCTATTAAAACATTTTGGGTACCTTTGTTATTTTTTTTTCTCATAACAGAAACTAAACTATGTAAATTTTTCCTCATAACAAAAACCCATTAGAGGAAATTTCAATTTAAAATGGACCTTCCAAAAATAATACAAATTCCATGTCATCATGTATTAGCCAATCAAAATGCTTTAAAATTAAAAAATGGAGCACCTAAAAAAATTGGAGGGAAAAAAATAAAAACTACTTTTTTGGATCATATTTTCAACTTATCTCTTTGTAGGTTTACTCAAATTTCAAGTGGGAGGACTCGTTGAATGCATAATTAAATTATGCATCTAATGAGTACCCATGTTGCATACTTTTAACAACATCCACACCATGAAAAATCGAAAATGCATTAAAAAACATGTTTTCTCTCACTAGAAACACATTTTTTAATGTATTTTCAATTTTTTATGGTGTGGATGTTGTTAAAAGTATGCAACATGGGTACTCATTGGATGCATAATTTAATTATGCATCGAACGAGTCCTCCCGCTTGAAATTTGAGTAAAACTACAAGGAGATAAGTTGAAAATACGATCCAAAAAGTAGTTTTTTTACTCTCTCTACTATTATTTTATCATTTTCCTTAGGAGACCCATTTTTTACCCAAATTTTCTCTCTCACTAGCTAGTTGGGCCTTCTACAAGCTTGTCCTATTTTCGCTAACTCTATGATTTGTTCATCTCTCTGCAACATCTAGAATATTTGATGCATACATATTTTTAAACATATCAATAGTTTCCTACATGGAGGATTTTTGTTGTACAACATCGAACTTAGGTTCGCCTGAACCAATTTTTTGAATATTCTTGTATGCTATGTTGCTAATATCCATGGTTGTTCAAACACCTCCTCTAGTCATGACGCTAATGATAGGTCCTATACATCCACTATTCACCCTAGGTTCATAATTCACTAAGTTTGCAATCCTTTGGTTGGCACATGATTCCCATGTTTCAACCATATAAGGGTAGTCCTTAGTGGCATTCAATTTGTGGCACTATAGTGGTTACACCTTGATTCTCAAGGAAATGGGAAATCATGAGCAATGTGGCCCACCCGATCATTGTAATTATAGCACTAGATAGGTCTAGATATTCCACCCACTCATTCTCCTTGATATTTTTCTCCTTGACCTATACTTCTGCTAGCTTGTGATTGAGAGTTTTTTTCTACCCTAAATGAATTTTTCTCCACCTCTCTACCAAAGCCTATAAGGCCTTGCAATTATATGTACTATGAGTGTTGGCACTATGGAACTCATAGTGAACATTATTAGGGACTAACTAGTATTTTGGTAACATGAGACACTACTATGGAGAGTGGCAATATCCTCTATAGATTACACAATACTCACTTTTCTACATGTTTTGAATTAGTCTTGTTGAATACATTTTCACAAATCCACCCAAAGTCTTCATAGAAAAGGGCCGACTAAATGGCCCTATGTAACTCCTCCTTGAAGTAGTGGTAATTTTTCATAAGATTCCCCTCGAATTTGTAAATGGTACACCACATCTGTTCTCTCCTAATCTTAGCTTTAGTCAATTCTTGTATCTACTATGTGAAAGATGTTATCCACGTTTGAAGTAGGGATAGTTAAGGAGCTTCTCTAGTGGTTACAACTTGAGTAGTTCTAGGATACCCCACCATTAAGTTTATCCTTATAGCTTGCTCCAACCTTTCTTTGGGAGTGGCGATCCTTTGTTGCAACATGGGAATTCTGGTCAAATTTAGCAATCCACAAATGATGAATCTAATAGTTCAACCTAGCCATTATATTCTAAAAACTCTTATCATATTCCCATGTGGTTTCTCCCATTGTATATTTGATATCCTTTAGCTCAACAATACTCTGTTGCTCAAACTTAAATTATTGAAGCTCGAAAAATATTGGTGTTTTATCTCATCTAGGGTTGGAAGCAGTTCACCCTCATGACTGTGCACAAAGTTCATGTACCATTGGAAGGATATACCTTATAGGTTTGTTTAAAACTTTACCATCATATATGTTGGGGTAATATCCTTAACATTCTAGATGGATTCACAAAGAAACCAATGATGTTTTTCATCTTCTACCCATTTACCTTAAACTCAAATAACCTTAATGGAGGTACTTTTTTATGTTCTAGCCATATTGTTACTAGAAACTCGAATAGAAATAAAACCCCTAGGTAATGGTTGTGCTACTAAACTCATACTATGACTATGGGATGTGCTACTAGCACCTTGATTGATTTCTACCACTACCACATTTTTTACTATTATTTCCTCCCCACATTGATTGATTACATGAGAAAGAAAACTAGAATCAACATAATTTGTTGAATGCACATAATTTTTTGAGGGCACAAGGTGTGTGGTTGGGGATGGGTTGGCTCTATTGATGATATGAAGAACCAAATTTTCCTAAGGGAATTAATCTACTTTGAACAATCAAAACATGTATGAAAAAGGTATGAAAGCACATCATCTGACTATGAATTTCCTTTTGTTCCTCTATTCGTTAGTTCTTCAAAACTAGGTTAGAACACAAATTCTCTAGGAGGTATATCTACCCTATTTATCCAGAACAACATCCATCTATAACCCTCTCCACATGTGTCCCTTGGATCTTGTCAATGTTCCTTAATCGCTATGTCCTTTCACCATACTTCCTTTTAGCATCAATCCTCTTTCTCTCAACCATTAGCTAGGCAACTTTCTCTACTTCTTCAATTTCTATGACTCCCACAACCTTTCTTTTTATATTCATTCATCATAGATCTCCTTATGAAACTATACACTCCTTTCCTTTACTTTTCACATCTAGTTAAGCCACCATTGGTCCTCAATTTTTGCTTTCCTCAAAGCTCATTCAACCCTTTCACCAGTTTTTTTTCTCCCCCCATGATATTGAGTCTTCTAAACCCTCAATATCACCAACATCATTTGAGTCACCCCCCAGTGCGAAATGTTCACTCAATCATGCTAATAGGTTCAAAGGGAAACATACCTTCTTTAACCAACACCATATTAATCCAAGATGGGATTTCCTTTATCAACCTTTTATGTGCTCCCCTCTTGAACTCTTTCCCTACCTTTGAAAATGATTGACACTCCCCTACAACAAACTCCAATATGTATCCTTGAAATTGTAATCTCAAGAGTTTTGCTAGCATAAGAAAAACAACATAAAATTTCTCTTGATTTAATGCCCAGTCTTTAGTCTATATCTTGTATTCTTCATGTAGATACCAATCTTTAAGAACATGCCCTAAATTATATAAGAATTTATGCACTCAATATTCCTATCAAATACTTTGTCGACCCCATCTCTATAAACAAGTTTCTATATGAATGGTTAGGACAATGTTTCCTTCATACCTCTCCACAACCTTCATAACTTCCCTGTTACTTAAAGATAAGTCATAACATTTAAAATTGGGAGGGAAACAAACCTATGTATCATAGACTATAGTTGGTTGGAATGCATTTAACACATAATGAGATTCTTCTTATGCATATCCCATCAATGAGTAGGTGTAGCCTTCAATACCACATCTAGTGTACGTACTTTCCTCTCCTCCATAACTCTATACTCAACATTCAAGAAGACTTCCACATTACTAGTCCTCTCATAGATAGGAGGGTCTTTAAGCTCAGATCCAATCTAGTGGACAAACTTTACTAAAGCACAACCTTGACTGGAGATCTCATAGTTGCAGTCTTGCCAATTTTACATTCTCTATTTGGAGGTACTATCTAAAGAATAGATAGTCTCCATCTAACCGATCCATCCATAGTAGGGTTGATATAATCTTTTCACCTTCTCATTGTCAGATTGTAGATCTGATCCATCATGTTATCTTGAAAGGTGTCTTTGGTAGGTTTAGTGTGCCTCAAACCCTAATAAGGATCTAAAGGTTGTATTGATATAGTACCACATGCTTCTAAGGTCACGGTTTATTTCTTTAAATTGACAATAGCATTGTTTCAAAATCCCATTTGATCCCCAACAATGTATTAAATGGATATCTCTCATCCATAATTTGGATTAACTCAGGGCCAACAACTATCTTTGGCCTTGTAATGTAGATCTTATTCTCTAGTTTCCCAATAGAAAATATATGGTACTAGTTGTCCAAATACAATTAGATCATAGAGTAAACTAGCTTGGGCTTCCATTTTATCCAAGGATTTCTTAGGTAGGATATTAACATTAGACTAGGTTATTTTTTAGGGGCGAAATTTCTCCAATTGGATAATTTTTAGCCATTTAAAAAAAATATCCGTTCATTGGTAATTTTTCCCTTTAAATGTTTCTTACATTTTACATAAAATATGATTAAATTGATAATATTCGCCAAAATCTACAAGTTATATAGTAAATTATATGTTTTTTAATTAATTTTTGTGCCTATATATCTATATGTATGATTTTTTTAAATCCAAAATGGTTGCATATAATATTATACATAGGTTTAATATTTGAATCCTTAAAAAATACCTTGTAATTGACCCCCATGCCTAACATCATAGATATCCACTTGTCCACCCAATATGAACTCTCCAAGTGATTTGATATTTCTTCATTTCACCCTATGTGAGCACCTCTATGATACTATGTTGGTAGCAATGTGATAAGCCTCCAATCCTTACCACCAAATGTCTATTTGATAGCAATCTACAAATTCCTCATTAGATGTCCATCTACCAAAATATGAGCAAATATCCTAAATAAGTCCCACATTGTTTCTACTGAGTTACCTCTCTCACTAGCTAATGAGGTTCTTCTACAAGCTTGCCATATTCTTGTTAACTCTATTATTTGTTGATTTATCTACAACATCTAGAGTATTTGATGCATACATAGTTGTAAGTTCATCTCAATTGTTTCCTACATGAAGGATTTTTGGTGTACAACATCGAACCTAGGTTCGCTTGAACCAATTTTTTTAATATTCTTTTATGCTATATTGCTAATATCCATGCTTTTCCAAACACTTCTTCTAGTCACCACATTGATGTTAGGTCCTGTACCTCCACTATTCGACCTAGGTTCATAATTCACTAAGTTTGCAATCCTTTAGTTGGCACGAGATTCCCATTTTTCAATCATATTAGGGTAGTCCTTAGCGGCATGACTCGTGGCACTATAGTGGTTACACATTGATTCCCAAGGGAATGGGAAATCATGAGCAATATATTCCATCTGATCATTGTAATTATAGCACTAGATAGGTCTAGATATTCCACCCACTTGATCTCCTTTTTATTTTTCTCCTTGACTTATACCTCTGCTAGCTTGTGATTGAGAGTTTTTACTATCCTAAATGAATTTTTCTCCACCTCTCTACCAAATCCTGTAAAGCCTTGCAATTATTTGTACTATGAGTGTTGGCACCATGGAACTCATAGTGAACATTATTAGGGACGACGTATCATGTTGGTAACATGAGACACTACTATGGAGAGTGGAAATATCCTCTATAGATTTCACAATACTTACCTTTGTGCATGTTTTGAAATAGTCTTGTTGAAGACAATTGCACAATTCCACCGGAAGTCTTCCTAGAAAAGGGATGACTAAATGGCCCTATGTAACTCCTCATTGAAGTCGAGGTCATTTTTTCATATTATTCCCCTCCAATTTACAAATGGTACACCACATTTGTTCTCTCCTAATCTTATCTTTAGTCAGTTCTTGAATATACTATGTGAAAGATGCTATCCACGTTTGAAATAGGGTCAATTAAGGAGCTTCTCTAGTGGATACAACTTGAGTATTTCTAGGATACCCCACCATTATGTGTATCATCATAGCTTGCTCCAACGTTTCTTTAGGAGTGATGATCCTTTGTTGTAACATGGGAATTTGGTCAAATGTAGCAGTCCACAAATGAACCAGTCCTTATGCTAGGTATTGTGAATCTAATAGTTCAACCTAGCAATTATATTCTAAAACCCCTTATCTTATTAACATGTGGTTTCTCCCACCATATATTTGATATCCTTTAGATCAACAATACTGTGCTACTCAAACTTAAATTATTGAAACTCGAAAAAAAAATGGTGTTTTACTTTATCTAGGGTTGGAAGCAGTCCACCCTATTGACTGTGCACAAACTTCATGTACCATTGGAAGGATCTACCTTATAGGTTTGTTTAGAAATATACCATCTTAGATGTTGGGGTGATATCCTTAACATTCTAGATGGATTCACAAAGAAACCAATGATTTTTTTCATCTTCTTCCCCTTTACCTGAAACTTAAATAGCCTTAATGAGACTAGAGTTCGATTAGCTGTCCAAAAAATTCCATTGTTGGCATTTTCAATCCTTGTGAGGGAAATGTCTCACATTAAGCACATTCCAAGACTTAAGGATATGAAGGTGAGTTGTGGTTTGAGGGGTTATCCATTCTATTCTAACATCCATTCATAACTGAACTTAAACTATTGTCATGAAACTCTATATGTTTGACATATTATATTTATATTCACAACATATATAATATCTAATCTAGTATAAAGTAAACAAAGCTACTAACATACTAGCCATCCATATAAAATAAACACAACATATTTTTTAAAAGAATGGGGATTTTATTACTCCATTTTGGCATCCAAAACATATGCTTTTGATATTCCATTTTTCAAGGGTACATATTAAAGCTCCCTAGATCAACCCTTTGACATATTTATTCATTAACCACCTCAATTTTTGTACATCTCAGCATACTAATGATTATTTTGATGAGGTGTCCATGTTATCATAGTCCACCTCCCTTATAATTTATTTCTTTCCTAAGGACCCTTCTATTGGTATGGGATTTTTCAAACCAACATTCATAATGGTTTTCCTATGGGACCATTAGATTTTATGCAGCAATTTCAAGTCCTTAATATGTTGCTTATCTTTCTCTAATGTTGGGGCAATGTCTACCTAGTAGTTGTCTTCCAACTTGAGTCCAAAATGTTTCCTTCCTCCCAAGCACCATTCAATGTTTGGAATGTTATGTTGGACAACGTTCAATGTCTAAAGGTGTTATGACATCTACCTCAAGTGGATCTCACACAATAGGTCTTACAATGTAGTGTCACCCACTTGAACCCTATATAGAGTTGCGATAAAGTTTACTCCACACTTGATACAATGAATTGGTCCTTGGGGTCTTCATTCAATGTCTTGAATGTTACAATAGCCAACATTCAATGGTTATAATTATATCGATAACATGACCTAGTGTGTATCCTATATGCACCAACTCCTCATATGTTGTGGGTCCAAACCCTTATGATTTGTATGACATGCATGGCTTTTCCTTTGTGTGTAGGTTCTCTTTTTTTACTCAATCACCTACATGTAAGTTGGACAATAGAAATAGTTTGGTCAAAAGAACATGCTACTTACCTTGTCCATACATACAATGTTTGTCACTTTGTATTGACATATTTCATTGTATGGTCTCTTCTTTCTACCTATGTGTTTCTATTTTCCCATTTCTATCGTTCGCATCTTTATATTAATTTTTTTGCATCAAGTAATGGGTTTGTCCAATCACATTTGTTATCCTTAAGCACACCTAAGGTCTTGCTTGGTGAGTTCAAACCATAACATATCATAACATAGTGTGATTTATATATAATAGCATGATATACAAAATTAAAAATTTAAATCATTAGTAAGTTTGTCCATTAAAATGTTGGAGTTATTTGTATCCAATCTGTAACTTATCCAAACACATGTATATATATATAAACCAAATACAAAACTTAATATAAAAAAAAAAACAAAAACAATATTCATAACATATTGATATCTATATATAAAAAAAAAATCCGATAACTAACAAATGTCTATAAAATCAAACAATTGCTAAAATGTCCATTTTACCCCAATGAAACTAAAGTGAAACATAATACACTCAACAACAATGCATTGCACAATAAATAAGTCCCAATTGATATTTATCCATTCTCAATACATGATTTACAAAGCAAACCCAAATACTCAATCCATCACATAACCACCTTTATAAAACACCCCTTATCAACGCTTAACCACCTTTACAAAACCTAACACCTTTCTTATATACTCAATGCTCCATTAACCTTGAACCACTTACTATGTAGGTTAATTCCATTGCAAAGTGTCCATTCTTATACTTGAACTCCATTCCATAGTCTCCATCCCAATACTTCGACTTAAGATATAATTATTGTAGTATAAAGATTCCATAGTCGCCATCCATGGACTTAAGGTTTAACACGGCTGGTGAACGTTGATAGGATAGGAATTAGTGGTTTTTCATTTTCATTAATGTAGCGTAGAATTGAAGTAATGTAGACTTAAGATATAATTATTGTAGTATAAAGATTCCATAGTCGCCATCCATGGACTTAAGGTTTAACACGGCTGGTGAACGTTGATAGGATGGGAATTAGTGGTTTTTCATTTTCATTAATGTAGCGCAGAATTGAAGTAATGTATGTAATGTATGGTAAAATTGGAATAACGTGGTCATTTATGATAGATATGATAAATAATTATGAATCTTCCTCCTTATAAAATCAAAACCACCAAATTCATAAATACAATTAAAAACAGGTCACCCCAATCTACCGTCCATGTATTAAAATAAATATCGACCTAATAAAGAATTTTATTAATTTAAAATTTTAATTAAATTTTTAAAATTTAAAAATTATTAAGATGAAGTAAAATTATTTTAGTTTTCTAATGTCCATTCAATATTAAAGAGATTCGACTAGTTTTATAAAAACTAACCCATTCAAACTTACCTCTGGACAAGTCGGTGGAGCGAGCATGCCGTGTTGACTCCGATGTGGAAGATTATGGTTATCGAAGCAACCATGGATTTTCCTTTGGAAGGCGGAAAGCGATACCCGTTTCGTCTTTCGGTCTCGCGGTTTCCTGAATTTTGTAGAAAAAATGTTTCGGGTGTTGACGATGGACATTACCTGCCGCCATGTTCGTCTTCACGATTTTTTTATTTGTTTCACAGCAATCCTGCTTCAGTTGGGTCGGGAGTCTTTTTGCTTCTCAGTGGCTTTTCATTGAGATTAGGCCGACAAAGCTTGTAAGAAACGATAGGAGAGCACTCTTTAAGCCATGACAAAACTTGGGTGTTTGGGCCTGCTGGGGGTCATGCTACTGATTCTCCTGCAACTGATATGCCCTATTTCCTCCCAGATTGCTGTAGAAAGTGATATAAAGTGTCTTCAAACTACTCAGAATCAATTGAAGGACCCTCAAGGTTGGCTCTACACCTGGAACTTCCAGAACAGTACCAAGGGGTTTCTTTGCAATTTTCTGGGAATTACTTGTTGGCACAACAATGATAACAAAGTGCTGTCAATTTCGCTTCAAGACATGGGGCTTCAAGGTGAGTTTCCATCTGGAGTACAGTACTGTGGGAGTATGACGAGCTTGAACTTCTCTGAAAATAGTCTTACGGGGACCATTCCCAAGGAGCTCTGTCAATGGCTTCCTTATCTGGTAATCCTTGATCTCTCCCATAACCAGTTTACGGGACCTATTCCAGCCGAGCTTCATAATTGCACGTATCTCAATGTCCTCCACCTGAATGGCAATCAACTTACAGGGGAGGTTCCTTGGGAATTGTCACTGCTTCACCGCCTCAAGGTCTTCAATGTAACAGACAACGGGCTTACGGGATATATACCTTCATTCCTCTCCCACAACTTCGGCGCCTCTAGTTTTCAGAATAACCCTGAGCTATGTGGTTTTCCCCTTTCAAAAACATGCACAGCCGTCAATCCCATGGTTGTCGCGGCTTTCCTCCTCTTTGGCATTGTGTTAATTGTCTGGATTTTACTTGGTCTTCGGTGGACAATTTTTAAAGCAAAGAACACAAGATCTGTTAAAATCCCACTGCCAACATCCAAACAGCACAACGATTGGCAGAAATATGTACGAGCTCGGAGAGCCGTAAAAGTTCGGTTGTTCGAGAAGCCCATAAGACAGTTGAGATTGGCCGATCTTGTGGCTGCCACTGACGACTTTAGCGAAGACAATATCATACTGTGCGGAAGAACAGGTACACTGTACAAAGCCGAGCTCCCCGATGGGTCTTTGTTGGCAGTAAAAAGATTGTGGCCATGTTCAGTACAGGCTGAAAAAGATTTCAAGTGCGAGATGAAGGCATTAGCCCACCTGAGGCACCGCAATCTTGTTCCTCTTCTGGGCTACTGTGTTGTAGACGAAGAGAGGCTCTTGGTCTACAAATACATGGCCAGGGGAACACTCCTCAATTGCCTCCATGGCCCTCACGGCGAACATAATACGCTCGACTGGGCGATGAGGCTGAAGATCTGTATCGGAACGGCCAGAGGACTGGCATGGCTTCATCACAGCTGCAATCCCCACGTCGTCCATCGCAATATAAGCAGTGGAATCATTTTTCTAGATGAAGAGTATGAAGCGCGCATAAGTGGATTCGAATTGGCCAGACTTATGGATACGGAGGACAGTAATTGTGTTACGGCCACTTCTTGCTCTGGAGAGAAGGCTGATGTGGAGCTTGTCGAGGACATTGGATACGATGCTCCGGAAGCGCGGAGGAACTCGTGTGTTGCGACATTGAAAGGCGATGTGTACAGTTATGGAATTCTTGTGTTAGAGATAATGAACGGGTTAAGGCCGCGTGACACGATCATGGATGAAGAAAGCAGAAAAGAAATGAGTTTCCTTGAATGGATACATGCTCGTTTTGTTCATGACGGCGTTCATTGTGTAGAGCAGGCGATACAACACTATCGGGAGAATCAGGTACGTGAATCATCAGATGAATGGATACGGCGTCTCTTTGCAGCACAGAACGATTGTGTACAGCTACAAGGTGGGTGTCGTGCACCTAATCATAATCAGATGACTGAATTATCAGACGAGGATATTTCAGTAGTTGCAGAGTTGACGCGGGTGGCGTTTGAATGTGTGAATGATAATCCGGGAGAGAGGCCATCCATGTATCAAGTGTTCAAGCGTTTGATGAAGATTGGAGAGAAGTTTAGTACCATTTCAGACGACGACGAGGAAGTCTCACTCTTACGCAGCTTCGCATAGCCGGCTGCAGTACGTTTGTTGTAGAAACGCCTATCAATACAGAGGGCTAGGCCGTTTACTGAATTGACTTAATGTTTGCTTGTAGCTTTGAAAGTGTAAACTCAAATAGTCAATTTGTCTAACGCTCCTATTATTTATTTAAGTGTAACTTGATATATTGATAAAACATAATGTGTACAGCTCTTATAAAGACATGGTTAAAATGGACCATCTACCAAAACAAGAGTTGCTTAGTGGCAATGTCTACAGCTCTTTAAAGCAAGAAGGTGAAGAAAGTTATTGAAATATATTACATATTATTACAATGGTTACATGTCCCTGTTCATATGTTTGACAAATGATAGTTATCGTTTTATGTTTTTCTTTTTACTTTCATTGACAACTCGCTCAATCTTCTACTTCGCTCAATCTTCTAACGTGGATGCATGAGAATTAGAATAAACTTCCAGAGTGCATGCATGAATAGATATGGTTATAATGGTAAAAACAAGGAAAGTAACCAGGGATGGTAACAATCATTCCCAAGCTACATCCAATGGACAAGGGATAATTTATGCTTAAAATATGTGAGACTTGAAAAAATCTTTTTTTTTTAAGTTATATTTATTCTTTGTGCTATATTTTCAACACAATATTTGACAATAGTAAAAAAACACTGTAAGAGGACATCTATGTTGACAAGGATCCAAGCTCATGACATGAAACATGGAGGAAAACATGGGTACTTGCAAGCAACAAGAAGCAAGATCATGTGTCCAAACACACAAAATTTTGACATGGTCATGAAAACAAATGGAAAGAATCCATATGGGTTCTTTATGACAATCTCCTCCAATTCCAATGATGGTTTCAAGTACAACATTTTGATGCATGATCTTATTAAGATCAAGGAACCTAATTATAAATAGAATGGTGCATTGTACAAGAGAGGGAAGAAAATGATAAAATTTATTACCAATCATAGCATGGCTCGCCACTTTTTTTGCAATTACTCTAGGTTGGAGCTACTTAAGATTTCAAAGACCATATTTGTTAGCTACTGCCTCACCTTCGAGTGCCTTTTGAAGGTAAAAAGAGGCATTGGATAGTATGGTCTCTAGTGATTAATGTCAGGGTTTAAAACACAAGGTTGCATCGATATCTGATAGACACGAATTTCAGGAGGTGGAGGATGTTGTTCTTGATGGTCAGTTTTGGGCATAGGTTAGCTATGTTCTTGATGGTCAGTTTGAATTTTATTCCCACCTTTGAAGTTTGAATTGATGATTACATCTTACAACTCTTTGGTATGAATATAATGCTCTTTTCATTTCATGGTTGATGTTATTTGTTAGATCTTGTTGATGGCAAATGATGACAATGTTATAAGTTATAGTTACTAATATGATTGATGTTATATGTGTACTAAATGGTTGATGGTTTAATGATCATCATTAACCCAATACCTACATCTATGTTTTCATGTTTTCTAAAGCTAATTTGGCATTCCACATTTTTTTTTAATATATATGCATCCAAATATATTAAAATATGTATTACATAAAAAGTACTCCCTAAACAGAAGCTTTTGAAAATTTCGTTTTACACTCCCACTTCCGTTCCCCGCTCCCAACAACCTTGGTATGGACAATCAAAGAAGAAGATTCAAAACTAGACGTATAGGGATCTACCACTAGGAAATAAGATTATTATGTTAGATTGAACGCTTGCAATTGGTCATGCTTTTAACGTCTTTTCCATTCAGCCATGGGTTATAACAAGATGGAACCTATCCTTCCTCATTTTTTGTGGGAAAAGAAATTAAGAAAGAAACACTTCAAATGCTTGCTTAGAAATTGGGATATTTGCACCATCAAAAGTGATAAGGGAGGATTTGGGATGACTGATATCTATAC
Organism: Larix kaempferi; assembly: GCA_027924585.1. NCBI lineage: Eukaryota > Viridiplantae > Streptophyta > Pinopsida > Pinales > Pinaceae > Larix > Larix kaempferi. The sequence continues at coordinate 7,806,799 of BSBM01000079.1, forward strand.
ATAAAGGGAGGATTTGGGATGACTGATATCTATACATAAAGGGAGGATTTGGGATGACTGATATCTATACATAAAGGGAAGTTTTGGAAATTGTATGGCTTGTAAGTATGATCAAGTAGAAGCCCCCAGGAAATTCCTTATCCAACATAGGGTAGATATAGCCTCTCATATAGACAACATCAAGGGTGATTTTGGGATTTGTGGAATAATCACGGGTGCACTATCCTTCAAGTTGTAGAGTTCAGCAATTCCTCAAATCAAATTGGAATTCCTGCACATAATCTCTAGGGACCTTAAATGGTTGTTTGTAATTCCTAAGGGAATCCCCTACAGAAAGAGGGAAACTATGCCATATTTCTAGTTGTGCAAAAATAGTATTATCTAAAAAATCATGACAACACAAACCATGAAATCAACTCACAACATTTGGGGGATATGGTCTTTAGACCACTCTCCTGACCTTGGGTTGCAACTTTTGGACATCTATGTGGCCCTTTTGGTTATGATTTGTGATAGGTATTGCAACTAGACCCCACAATTTTTTTTGTTTACATATGTCCACAACATAACTGACATGTTAATTAACAAGTATTTTATTCACCTACAGTGAAATCACAACTTTTGGATTTGTGACTCTTTTCCAAGGCACATATCATTCCAGGATGTTTGTTGGTCTACAAGCTAGCTCTTACAAGGACAAAAACTTTGACACAATGTGATTTGTGACTCAGCATAATATCTACATCACAACTTACTCCTTCCCTTGACTTGTGCTTGCACAACTTTCGCAAGTATGTGCCCATGCTTTGTAGTTCCCACAATATTCTAGCATTGACACTTTTACAATCTATGCAAAAATTTCCTACAACATTTACATGGCCTACAACTGGAGTTTGCAGGACTTCCACTTTCTAATCCAATTTTTTGCTTATAGGAATTTCCCACACAAATCCATATCCAGACATTGCAAAGCCACGACATTGTTGTATTGCAACTCTCATCAACCTGCAATTTTTTTCTTACAATTCCATCTCAAACCTTGGAACTTTATCCATGATTATTTGTAGGTCTTTGTAATATGTTCCTATCTAACTCACATCACAACCCCTCCTTAATAAAGAAACCACTTCAAAATCAATCCCTTTTTAAAAAACAAGGTATTTGAGACATGCAATTTTGAAATATATTTCTCTAAGTTCTCCTTAGACTTTGGCTATACAAAGGTCTCTTCATGAGAAGAGATAACGTCGGCAGTAAGTATAATGTATTCTACTTGAGCAAAACACTATAAATAACATAAATACATCTTCACTCAAGGATAAAAAAGAAACCAATGTGCAAATATCCTAAAAAAATCAAGGGTTAACATCGATCTCTTATAGTTTATTTTTTTATTATATAATAAACTATATTTTCTTACATTATGGTAACTAATGGTCATCCTTTTTCTTCATTTCATATTACAGACCTCAATTTTTTTTCATGTCACTTTATATGCATTACATATAGATATGGACACAACAAATCTCATCCATACTATGCTATAGAGTGCTCCTAGATTTTCTCTGTACAAATATCAGTTGAACACTTGGTACTTGCTAGTTTCACGCACCCATAATTTTCAGTCGTGAAAGGATATTTGGGGATATTGACTAGATATGGAGACATAAAAAGATTTACTTCAAGTACAACTTAGGTTTCCCTATCTATTTCTCTTATGCCATAGATGGCCCTCAAAGTTCACAATTTCCTCAACAATATGGTGCTATTGACCTTAATTTTATCACATGGATCAATGTTCCCTATGAGACAACTCGTAGTCTATTCTCACCAAGGACAGAGTTCAACTTCCACACTAGTCTCAATCAACACATCTACCAACATAAGAAATAAATCAACACTTTCACCGTCATTTTTTGATACCCAAGCTTGAATGAGATCAGAGACAGATAAGATCACTTGTTTATGGAGTTTCCCATATCATTCTTCAACTTCTTCAATGTTTCTCAAATTGATTTTAATAAATGGGACCTGGTCGAAGCACATACTAATACTAACACATTTTAGCTTATTACACCATATTTCAGTTAATCACTTCTATATGGTAGGACAAGATGTACTAGATTGTGTCTATAACTAAATGCAAAATTAAACATTGCCCAAAAGTTCATTCTAGCTACAAATTTTATAGTGCCGGAGGAAACACAATAGAAACACATAGCCAAGAAACGGATTCAACACCTTTTGTTTAGACCCCAACCAGACCTTGGATGGTACAAGAGAAGTACCAATTCCGAAAAAAATAAAGCAATGAAAAATATAAATCTCAGTTCAAAACAAAGATAATCTACCTTTGAATGAAGAAACAAACAATACAACAAAGACATGTAACATAAAGAATACCCTAATTCTTTAAAAATGCATCCAAATCATCCTGTCTATGCAATGCAATCTTGCAAATCGCATTCATCCGAGCTGAGAATTCTTGAATTACTCATGCAGTTGTTGCACCACCAACTCCTACTTTTGAGGCAAGGAACAGACAAGTCTTCACAACTCCAACAAGCTGCATTGTATCTTTTACCTAAACAACAACTAATTGAAGTCTCCATTAAAACCAAATTTAGATGTAACAATATAATCTTGTTTGCTCTTCATTAATCATTAAGTTCTCTAAGAAAAGGAACATGAGAAGGATAATTGATAGTATATTTCTTTCGTAGGATACAAATCTTGCAACACTTGATGACCATCCGATTGGAGAATTCGTAGCCTATCACTTTGAAATATTGTCTCCAAGAATGGTTGGGACTTTCTTCTACCCGAGTCTAGCTCAGTTTCTACTGAATCGACATCCACTTTCATCCTATACAAAGAGTAGGACCTAGACAAAAGTTTAAGACCATGAGAATGGAGCCTGATGAGGGTTTACAATACATGGGATATGAGGGGGCTTCGAAATGGTGATGGGGAAAAATATGAGCTTTAAAGAAGATGGATTTCAACAAGGCGTTCACAATTTGGGTAAAGAGAAAGAAGCCGTCTAAAAGTGCGATTATTTCGCCCGTCCCACCAAAACTTGGTCGGAATCCGGGGATATGAAATCTAAAAATTCGACGATTTGTGTTGATTAAATCATTTTTTCTGAACATTTAGATGAATTCAGCACCCTAGAAAACCCCCTGGACATCCAAATTATGCAGGATTAATACTGTTATTTGAGATTCTAAATTTTTTTATCCTGGATTCCGGCAAATTCATGTCTGAAAATATGATTTTCTACGGGAAAAATCATAGTAGTTTTAGACAACTCGAAAGATAAATGCCAAGCATTTGAAAAAAACGCATTAAAGAGGCTAATAAGTACAGACAAAATTCGATTGATTTCAATTTAATGACAATTAATTTGGTAGGGCCCTATTCTGTCATGTTATCTGCTTGCCATACGTAAGCCCCACGACCACGCTATGGGATCCAAACTTCAAGGAAAACGCCATTAATTAAACCGAGTTGTCTAAAACTTCTACGATTTCGCTCGGAGAAAATCATTTTTTCAGACACGAATATGCTGGAATCCGGGATAGAATTTTTAGAATCTTAAGTAACAGTATTAATCCTGCATAATTTGGAATCCGTTTTAGACAAATCGCTTTAATATTTCGTTTTATTGGTTTTGGATCCATACGATTTCGCCCAGAGAAAATCATTTTTTCAGACACAAATATGCTAGAATCCGGGATAGAAATTTTTAAAATCTTAAATAACAGTATTAATCCTGCATAATTTGGATGCCCTGGGGTTTTTCAGGGTGCTGAATTAATCCAGATGTTCAGAAAAACGATTTAATCAACACAAATCGTCGGATTTTTAGATTTCATATCACCGAATTCCGACCACGTTTTGGCCGGACGGGCGAAATCGTCGCACTTTTAGAGGGCTTCTTATTAAAGTATGGCTCCAAAAATTGCTAAAAACCAAATACTACATGTCTCATAGGGACACGTAATAAACACATGGGTTAGTAACAATCTTATTATTTAAGTTTGATGTATTGATAAAATACATAATAGACCACTTCATAAAAATATGGGTTTGCAACAATTTAGATCTATGTATGTTGTGATGTATTAAAAGTAAAAAAAAAACATTTTTTTAATTATTTAACTTAGTATAAATATTAAAACTTAGGAATTTTATCAGATGATCCCAACTATAGTACAACATCGGGAGGGTTTTGTGCAACTAGTTTCCATTGAGACAGGAATGGAGGGTTTCCTGCAATTGGTTAGGGTTTTGATGTGTTTCCCCGATGCATCAGGATCCTGCAAATTATAGTTTCCTTACTAGAATATGTTTGCAGGACCTAGGAGTATGCCTCCCTTCCTGGAAGGCTCAGTACCAACGTAGTTATCAAAAAGTGGGAATTTATATTTCCTGATGCTGGGGTTCTATCACTTTTCATGATGGTGCACTATACTCTTTCGAGACTGCCACGGTCTTATTGGAATCATCTGGCGGGGCATAGTTTAGACAGTCGTCTGCTATGGTTAATCCTGAACGTGTCGGTCTTGATGACGATTGTGATTTTGTATCTCCCTCGAACACATGTTTGGAGCCTAGGGTTTGGACTAACCCCAAATCCGATGTGGTTTTTTTCTCTGCCATCAAAGTTTTAGCTTGGAATAGGGTTTTGGACCCTGGCCTTCTTAAGAAACCTTCATTGAATATTGGGGACTTTTTTGTGCCTCTGTCGGTCCCGAATGGCATATATGAAGTTAGGGTTTCTGAAAATGGTGATGTTGTTTCTCTGCCTAAGAGGAACCTGATGGGGATGCATGCAAGATAGCGCCATAAGATCAAATTTGAAAAGGTATGAAAGGGTCGTTCCTTGTACGTGTTGGGGAAGGACGTTACCTTTGATATGGTTAAGGGATTATCATCTATGGCCCTAATGGGAAAATTTGTGTATATTAAACTCAATCGCATGGAGATTCTGGACTGGGTTTCTCAACATTGAAAACTTCTTATCAACTATGTTCTGAGGTTCATCATGTTGATGAATGGTTGGATTCATTTTCACTTGTTGTTGGAGGAGAGCCTTCATATTACCTCTTCCAAATTTTGGGTTATTGGCAATGGCCCTCTGGTGCTCTGTAGGTGGCATTCAGCTTTCGACCCTTAGAAGGAGAATTTATCAAAGTGTCACCTTTGGGTCTTGCTCCCCGGGTTTCCCATTCACTATTGGAACTTCAGGGAATTTATGGCTATTTCCGACTCTATTGGTCACTTCATCTTGGTGGAAGAAGCTACTCTTGTGTCCTCTTACAAAAAGGTGCCAAAGGTTCTAGTTGAAATTGGTACATCAAAAGGTCTCCCCGATGAGGTCGAAGTGAGAAGGGATGGTGGTTCCTTCATCCAATGTTTGGACTACTGGTGGATTCTTATTCACTACTTCCAGTATCAAAAGACTAAACACTCTCATTAGGACTGCTCTAGGAATTATGGGGGGTCGATTTTAGCTTCTGCGGACTCTTCTTATTCTTAGGAAGATTTAGATGATTTGGATCCCAATATTTCTTCCCCATTTCCTCTGGATTTGGATTCAACATCGAGTTTCATGGGTAAGTTTAGTACTTTTTTACCTTTGTTGTTAAAATCCTTTTCTGTGGACGAAATGTTGGATTCGCTAAAACTGTCCTCTCCTTCAATGGAAGGGGATCCGATAGGGCTGGTATCTAATGCCCTAGGTCCTATCTCAGAGGGTCTTGGTAGTAGGACATCGGGTTTGGGGTCCTCTACTTAGTCCCCGTTCTCTAAGAAATATGTTCTTGGTACCTCTTCTCTCGACCTGGCCTCGTTACTTGATTTGATTCCTCGACCCTCAAGATAATACAATACCTTTTGTGAAGGTTCAAGGGATCCCTCCCTCAATGGTTTCGACTTCTCTCCAAATTTCCATCTCACCCTCCTTTCTGAGAGATCAGTCTTTTTCGGATACTTGTGTCTCTCCCACTTTTTGTATTCACCACCCCCTCCTTCCTCGGGGGGGGGGGGGGATTATGGGTATGGTTTTGATCCTGACCTATGTAGGAAGTGCGGATTGTTATGGTGAATCCATCCCGATCGCCTCAGTGAGACATATTTTTGTTACTACTCGAAAGCTGAGAAAGGGTTAGTCTGGTAATCCTCTTGACGTTCTCCCTAGGAAGCTGTCAGGGGAATTGGCTCCTTGCATAAATCCTACATTCTCTTCTTTATTTTATGTTGCTATGACACTCTCCTTTGTTTCTCCTACCGCTTCTTCTTTCGGGACTCTTAGAGAAGGCATGCCCCAAAACAATGGTTCTTAATGATGATTTTATCATTTAACATATGAGGGATTGGAAATTCTACCAAAACAATCGCCTTAAGGAGTTTGTTAGAGTCTATTAAGATGGATATTGTTATGCTCCAGGAAACTATGTCTCTTGCTATCAAATCTTGTGATTTTTTTCTCAAGATTAATCCTCTTTGGAAATGTTGTGGTTTGGATTCCCACTGTCTCTCGGGGGGATTATTAGTGGCATGGAACCCTACTAATGTTGATTTTAAGCCATTCCATAATGTTGTAGGTATCCATATTTATGGTCAACTTTAGGGTTTACAAAAATCCTTGAGTTTACTGAATATTTACGGGCCTTACCACCACAAAAAAGACTTTTGGGATAAAACACATATTTCATTAAATTTGGAATTAAACAGTGGATCTAGAATTCTAAAATAACCAAAAAACTCAATTCTAACATTGTTCTTGTAATAAAATCTTTCCAATTTTAATGAAATATGTGTTATAAGCTTAATTGCTCTAGGGTTCTTTAGAATCCTTCCCTTATTATTGCATGCAATTTAAATTTGAATTTTTCCTCAGCCGAGATGTGGGGGTCTGGGATTTTGCACGACCTACTTGCTTCCTAGTTTAGGGAAACTTTTGAGAATGCAGGGCTTATGGATGTGATGTCGAGCTCCCTAGTTCCTACGTGGACTAATGGCCAAACTCGGAGAGTCAGGGTGGCTAAACGAATGGATAGGTTCTTAATGGTGGTTGGCCTCAGTGATGATTTGGGCAAGTTTAGAACCTAGGCTATTCCTACTTGTGTTTTTGACCATAAAGGTATTTCCCTAGATCTGGGTTTTGACAAAAGTTTTAATTTAAACCCTTATAAGTTCAACTGAACTTGGCTAGAGGAAGCATATTTTTGAGGTCTTCTCCTTGTCTCCTTTATAGGGCCTGATGGAAAAATTAAGGTTATTAAAACTTGAGGTGGCCAAGTGGGATCGTGAGAAAAAGAGGATAAATTCTGAAATCTTAATTCATATTGAACACGAGCTTGCTTCGTTGGCGGATTTTGTGGATGAGGACTTGTTCTCTCCTATTAAAAAAGAGAGATTTATTAATTTAGAACTTCAAAATACTAAGACTTTGCAGTAGGAGGAAGCCACCTAGTGACTTAAAAGCAGAGTGGTCTAGTTCCAGGAAGGAGACAAAAATACAAAATTCTTCCAGTGCTGTGCTAACCAACACAAAATTTCTAACCTCGCGTGGTGCATATCTGAAGCATCCATTCCTTGATATTCCAACACCTTTTGGTTCAGGTATCTTCCATTCCTTGATCTAACAACGACCGATGGCAACAACAACAGCGACAACGACCAAGGGAAACAACAACGGCGACCGAGGGAAACAACAACAACATCACAGCGACAGAGGGAAACAATAAAGCATCTGAGCTGGCAAAATGTGAACCGGTTCAGAGTGCTACCGACAAACACAGTGTCGAGGGCAACAGGTGTCTCTCCCTTTACAGACAGGTGGGTCCAGGCAAGCAGAGCTTTGCCACTTTGTGAACTGCATCGATAGCCACATTCGTGTCAGGTATTTAGTCATGTCCCATAGTTTGTGTCTTTTTCCTATGGAAATGGAAACACATTCGGCAACAAACATAAAAATGAGCAAGGAATACCCGCCTCTATTGAAACAAATCATTTAGGCCAAGTGAAAATTGCAGCTTCAATAAAAACATGGAAATGGGTTTGGGTTAATGCCAAACAGTTTCAGGGTATTTTAAAACGTAGAGCAGCTCGTTTAAAATGCGAGCAGACAAGGAAGAAAAAGTCTCAACGAGAAAACACCCTGGCTCTACATAAGAAACAACCGCCTCTCTTTGAAAACGATGGAGATAACAGAGCCAAAGGCAACAAGGATTATACCTTATACAACCCCACATATACACCTCTTACGTAGTCATCTGATTTATATGTACGAGAGTTACTAAATTATAAGAGGAGATTGGAGGATTTGGAGGTCAAAGAACATGAGAGAGACCTTAGAATCCAATATTAACAGCAGAAAATCACGGTTTAGCAGAAAGCAACAAGGTTTTAAAAGATCAAGTGTCTCTGCTGGAAGAAACTCTTTCTGTAGGAAAGATGGAATGGTAAAGGATGAAAGATGCTTGGAAAATCATGAAGGATGAGGCAGGGGAAATCAGTGGTGGGGTGAACTCTAAAACATCAAATGAGGATGGGAAAGCAACTAAACAAACAAACAATCAGAGAGTGAAAGGAAAGGAAGAAGAGAAAGGAGGTTCCACGAAAAAAACGTGGGCACAAGTTGTTAACAAATTTGCCAATAACTTATGAGAGGCAAACATCCAGGTGAACACCATACAGGATAGGGAAATCAGAGAAAGACAAGTTAGAGCAACAAACCTAATTATTAAAGGTGTGAGAGATTATGGTGAAAATGAAGGTACGCTTGATCTTTCAAGAGACTTTTTGAGAGACAAGATGCTTTGGAAAGGCCGAATTTTCCATGCGTGGAGGGTAGGCAAGCCAAGTGATGAGAGAGCTAGACCCATAAAAGTCACCATGTCAAATACACATGACAAGCAAATCCTGCTAAGCAAGAAGCAACTCTTGAGAGGATCTCGCTTTTTTCTAGAAGAAGACTTAACTATTAGGCCGAAAGAGGAAAGAAGGGAAGAGATGTAAAAGGTTAGTGCAGCAAGAGATGAGGGAAAAAGAGCATGGTTGTACAAAGGTAAAGCAGTTATTGCCTTTTGTAACATCCTGAAATTTACAAAAAAATATTTTTTTTATAGTAGCAATAAATACTGAAATTGCTATTGCGGAAAATAAAATAGATACTAATTCTTTTAACTAATAATTAATTATGATGACAAGAAGTCTACATTTAGATGCTATTTGAAATTCAGTTATATTTTTATAACACTTATGTCAAAGTTCTGTCAATTATGATTGTTTTCAAGTGCTAACTACTGTTCTTCTTTTGATGATGTAAGGGGTCCTAAGGGTACCCCGAGGCTTACTTAGCATTCATGCTAAAGCATTTGAATCATTCCTTTCGCAGATTACATGTAAGAGCTTAAATGTTTATGAAGTGTGACAGAAGAAATCCTAACTAGTTTCGGTAATCTCCACGTGTCTTAATGGTTTTAGAGATTAATGTCAATATACAGCTAGTGAGATCTCTTTAGTTGATATCTATTTTTTTTTTATGTTAATGAGTAAAATTGTTATCCTGGTTGCCTGTACTATTGAATTCATACTTTGTTCATCGCATATATATGTATAAATCCTATGTATTAACCAAAGTCTAAAGATTAGATACAACAAATCATGCAATGACCATTGCATGGACTCCTAAGTGCATAACCTATGTATTTCTTTATAACATCGAAACTATATGTATTTGCTTTATCAATTATATATGACATCGATACTATATGCGAGTTCTATTTATAACATAATATTATATGCAATTTCCTATAGCATAAACTATATGCGAATTCTATTATAATTTTGTAACATGTAATCTATATGCAAAGATACAATCATCGTGACCCTTTGAACCATAAATGATACCATTTATATATCTAGGTCTTATCAGAATGGACTATTTGTAACACATGAAATATGGCATGACAGGGTGGAAACCGTATTCAACGTAGCATCGTGTGGAAGGTTTGAATAATAATGAAAGAGTGGAAGAATGTGCTGGCAAGCATAGGTATCTATCCTTGGCATTTATTAAGTCCATCTACCGGATCAGTGGAAAGTCTACGTGTCTGCCATCATGGTGCATAGCACAAGAGGCATAGTGTGTAACAAAATGATGTGGTATCTATTTGAGCCAGACTTTGATTGGAGGTTAAATGAGCTAGTCTCCACGGTGGTTGTGGTGATTAATACCCGTCTTCAATGTGATAGTTGATTGGAAATACGAAATGCTGATCCAGTAAATCTCCACCATTGATCATACATGAGTCTTTGCTTTCGAAACTTAACCCTAATCTCCACTATGTTCAAAGTTATAGTTTTCCTTGGCATTTGTTGTTTGTTGAGAGCGGTTTTTGGGAGAGGCCGACAGGCCGAGAAACTCTAGGGTTTCTGTAGCAGTTTTTAGTGAGCTCTTTCACGAATGGAACTCGTGACCTGTTGGTGTTTCCTGCTACTTGACGATAGTGTTGAGAGCTAAGCTCACTATGAGAGTTTGCAGTATTTGAAATGATAAAGGAAGTACTCCGGGGTTGATGGTAACCTTGTGTGTAGGTTTGAATCCAATGGTCGGTCTCATGTATGTTGAGTGGTATAATTTCTGAGTTAACTTTGACCTATGCTGCGTTCAGTTGTGAAGTGTTGGCTAGGGTTAACAATGGCTGCGACGGCTCTGCTCCAGAAAAAAACATTAAGGTAATGTAACAGGTTTCGAACCTGTCCCTTCTTTAAGGTTATAGTTTATGTTAATTCATTTTACTGAGAAATTCATTTAAGATACGTTTTAACCATAACTTAACTTTTTTGGCAGGTTACTTCGGCGTTCAGCTTCCAAGCTCGAGTTTGGTCAACTGGAAGCTGCAAAAGAAATGGTAAGATTCGGTGGTTACCCTGTTGCTTCGGTTAGGTGACTGTTGGATGTGTTCTTAGCTGAGACTCCATGTTTAACCTGTTCTATGGGAAGTGACCATCTTCGAAAATGTTATGAGTTGTTTGGCAGCCTGGGGAGGATGAAGTCCTCAACCCATTCGGCGTTGAGCCCGTAGTGTTTTTTTCAGCGTAGACAAAGTATACAAGACTATAACTTCTGAGAGGGTTTTATCCCTTGAATCAACTTGGTAATACAAGAATTTTATTTTGTAATTGTTAATGTTTTAATAGTTTTGAAACTATGAGCCATGCTCCAGATTTGTGATAATGTGAAACTTGAACTATTATGTGTTTATAATGGCTATGTGCCAAAGGGGTTTGACCTTGTTCCAAACAGTCGAAACCCTACCCTGTAGGTTTCAATTGGTAGTTTTTTCCTTTTACTGTGTTAACAAAAGATTATGCTATCGTTTTGGGTAGTGGCCGAGACCCAACTCCATGTCTTTGATTCGTCAACTTCGAACTAAGATCTAGTGTTTATGTAATTATATGGTTTGTTTTCATTTAATGTTTGTATATGTATTCCATGATGTTTGAGCATGAAATCGTAATCTATCTGGAAACTGATGGTATTTGTATTACTATTTTGAATATGAGGTTTTTACCATCAAACCAGTTATGAACCTGTAATGATTTGTTTTCCCTATTAAGGGTTTCGATTCTATGTTTAAAGTTTTGCAAAAGAAAGTTAAAAAAATAACAATAAAACCGAGTTAGGGTTCTTCCTATAATGAATGTGTTTAAATTTAATGATTGTAGTTGATAACTAAATCATAATATGAGAAATGGGTACTGCAAGAAATAGTAATATATAGTGATATTAATATTTGCAAATGATAAATATCTATTCAGTAATATGTGGACTAGATAGTAACTCTGTATAATCGATTATTTAAATTTGCAGTTGTTTAAATTTCGAGAACTAATAATGTCTGAAATAAGTGGAAATATAACATCTTATTATTGGAAAGAATATAATAGAATGTATAGTTTTAGATCTCAAAAAATAGATAGTAATAATTTGGAATCCTAGTTCTGTGCAGAGATAAAATGTTTTACTTTTCTTGCTAAGTACAGAAAATGCTATATATTTGTTTATGATATGCTGTTCTATTTCTGAGTTTAAACAGATATAATTGAAATTGCAGAATTAAAAGAAGCACTATAGTATTAATCTAATAATTCAATTGGCATTCTGCCCATCATTCATCTATATTAATTTTACTTCTTTGTACTAGAGTACTATACAGAAAATAGTATGGAAAAAATGCAGAAAGGATTATAATCAATCATCTCATTTACCTAACCATCATTATACAAAATCATCTCTAGGTTAGAAATTGAAACAGTTTCTTTTGTATAAGTGTAAATACTAAATCTACAAATGCAGAAAATCATTTAACTGTAAACAATAAGACAAAACAGTAGAACCTAATTGAATGTAGGAGAAAACAAACAACCCAAGGAGCCTGTTCCACCCAACCTATTCCTAAAGACATCCAAATTACTTGCCTTAGGACCCCCGAGCTTGTTCACTGAACCACTAGGATGAAGAATCTGTAGAAGCTTTAGGTCATCAACTTGCAGCAACAAAGTAGCTCATCCAATAATATAGACTTAGTAGTCAAAGAGACCTGCACCAACACCTCTAGTTCTCTTCTCAGAATATTTTCAGCAGCCTCACAATCACTTCCACTTAGCCTCCCTATTCGAATCTCTCAGTGATCACGTGATACACTTGAGGAATTATTTCTACAAAAAATAATGTAGAGCTCCCTGCTCAATTCGAATTTCCTTATCTAGGCTGCCTAGGCCTTTTTAGTGGTTAACCTGGTTATTAATGAGCTAACAGCTCTGCTCCACCCACCTAGGGGATAATGCCACAATTTTAGGGGTTGTTGTCCCATAACCAACAGCTAGTGGTGGAGTGCAAATGCTGACATCTGTTCCATGCCTTCTAACAGCTTTCATTCCTCCTAGTGGGTCAGTGAACACTCATTTAACAGTTCCCTTGGGTGTTTGTCTCCTGTTTTAATTTATTAAATAATAATAATATGTCATTACATTCATCCTTGACCAGATTTGTTCATAATTACAAAACTTTGTAATTATAATTTTAACATAATGTTTTTGCAATAAAAATAAATAGTCTCAAAATTTGGGTAGGTGACATACACCCCCCCTTAAGTCTCAACATCGTTCTCGATGATGTTCATTCACTTTCTGAGTGTTCCTGAAACAGAGCTGGGTATGCTACCCGCATACTACTCTCCAACTCCCAGGTTGCCTCTTCTGGGCTAAGGTGCTTCCATTGCACCTTTACCTGCCCAATGGTGCGATTCGGGAGTAAAGTTTCCCTCCTTTTGAGGATACAGTCCGGTTCCACCTGAAAATCGCCATCTTGTTCCACTTGTACATCATTCCAATTTATAACATGAGTAGCATCACGTACATATTTCTTTAAAACTGAAATATGAAAAACATTATGTATTTTTAGATTTGGTGGCAAAGCTAGTTGATATGCCACAGGTCCAACCCTTGACAAAATTTCGAAAGGACCACAATACCTGGGTGCCAGCTTGGCACAGCTTCCCAGTTTTAATGAACTCTTCTTTGGTCTTACCTTAATGAAAACATGCTCACCAACCTGGAACTCTTTATGAGTCCTTTTAAGATCTGCTTGACGTTTTTTCCTATCTTGGGCAGCTTTAATATTTCTTTGTACCTGTTGCACGGTTAGTTCTATTTCCTTCAACAATTCAGGCCCTAAAATAACTCTATTAACTGGATCATTCCAAGAAACTGGTGTATTACATTTCCTACCTTAAAGAATTTCAAAAGGGCTAAGCCTGGATGATGCATGATAATGGTTGTTATATGCAAATTCTGCTAAATGCAAATAGTCCTCCCACTTACCAGGATGGTCCTTAACATACATCTTTAGCATGTCTTCCAATATCTAATTCACTCTTTCTGTCTATCCATCCATTTGTGGATGAAATGTTGTGCTGAAGTTTAAGGTTGTATTCAACCCCTTAAATAAAGATCTCCATAAGTTTCCAGTAAACTTAGAATCACGGTCTGAAACTATCACTTTTGGTATTCCATGTAATCGAAAAATCTGTTTCATAAAAATTTATGCAATGTCTAGAGCCTTATGAGTAGTTTTTACTGGTATAAAATGTGCTGCCTTGCTGAGTTTATCCACTACCACCATGATGGAATCATTTTTTTTCTGATTCTTGGGTAGTTCGGTAACAAAATCTATGATTATGATCTCCCATTTCCAGCTAGGTATAGGTAATGGCTATAATAGTCCAGCCGGATGTTGATGTCCAACTTTTACTTTTTGACAGTCAAAGCATTTAGCTATATATTTTGGTACTTCATCCTTCATCTTGGGCCAATAATACTCTTACCGTAACATAGTGATGGTTTTCTGATAACCTGGATGGCCAGAATAATGACTTTTGTGCATCTCATCTAAAATAAGAATTTTTATCTTTGGTACATTGGGCACATATAATCTGTTCTTGTACAACAACAATCTATTTTCTTTTAACCTGTAGTCTGCCATAGAATTTTCAGAATTACTTTCTGCTGTCCTTTCATGTAAATTTCTGTACTCTTCATCAATTTTAATCCCTTCAAAAATCTAATTTTCTAAATCTGTTGTGTATGTACCGATGGCTAAAATGAAATTTAACTTTGCATTACAACTTAAAGCATCAACAACCTTGTTCTCTTTACCCTTTATATGCTGAATTTCAAAATCATATTCACTTAGAAAGGTTAGCCATCTAGCCTGTCTAGCATTCAAATTCGTCTGATCTAGTAAATACTTTAGCCCCATGTTATCTGTCATCAAAGTAAATTTTCTGCCAATAAGATGGTGACGCCACATTTTTAAGGTGTGTATTACTGCTAATAATTCCAGATCATATGTAGAATAATTCTTCTCATGTATTTTTAGCTTTCGAGACTCATATGCAACAGCATGTCCCTTTTGTGTTAGGACTCCATCGAGTCCGTCATTACATGCGTCGACACATACTATAAAATCCTTATTAGGATTTGCAATTCTCAGAATAGGTGCTGTAGTTAGTAATTCCTTCAACTTCTTAAAACTGTCTGCACACTTTTGATCCCATACAAACTTCTTCCCCTTCTTCTGTAAGGAGGTTATGGGGTTTGCAATCTTTGAAAAACCTTCTAAATTTTCTATAATATCCTATAATCCCCATAAACGACCGTACATCCGACACATCCTTAGGAACCGACCATTCATTAATGGCTTTTATCTTATCAGGATCAACCGAAATTCCTTCCTTAGAGATTATGTGTCCTAAATACTGAATTTTATCCTTGTGTAAGTCACACTTACTAAACTTAGCATACAGCTGATGATCTCTCAGAACTTGTAAAATAATACGCAGATGTTCGTCATGTTTTTCCTTACTTTTAGAATATACCAGAATGTCATCTATGAACACAATGACAAACATATCCAAATATTTGTGCAGAATATTGTTCATTAAGCACATAAAAACTGTCGGGGCATTAGTCAACCCAAATGGCATGACCACGAACTCATAATGTCCATAGCGAGTTCTAAAGGCTGTTTTAAAAATATCCTCATCCTTCACATGAACTTGGTGATATCCTGACCTCAAATCAATCTTTGAAAATATCATCGCTCCACCTATCTGATCAAATAGATCGTCTATGCGGGGCACCGGATACCGATTCTTGATTGTCATCTTATTCAGTTGGCGATAATCTATACAAAGTCTTAAAGTGCCATCCTTCTTCTTAACAATTATAACAGGTGCTCCCCAAGGAGACACGCTGGGTCTTATATAGTTTTTATCAATCAGTTCTTTCAACTGTGATTTCAACTCATTTAATTCCAGTATATTCATCCTATATGGAGCTTTAGAGTTCGGCACCGCACCTGGTATAAGCTCAATGGTAAAATCTAGATCTCTCTTCGGGGGTAACCCCGGAATCTCTTCTGGAAAAACATCCTGGAATTCTTTTAGGACAGGTATATCTTCTAGTTTCAGTTTGTCCTCTTTAGTAATTAGCTCCTCATATACTACATTCACTGCAAACATCTTACATCCTTTTCTAACTGCTCTTTTTACTTGCATAGCTGAAATCTGTCTAAGTGATGTCCTTCTTGGAATACCCTTTACTTCTACTGTTTCTCCTTCATCATTTAGACAGGTAAAAATTTTCTCATAACAATTCAAAATAACATGATGTGCTTCTAACCAGTCCATTCCAATTAAGATGTCATAGGATCCTAAAAGTAAAACATTTAACTTGGTTCATGTCTTTAACTGATTCATAGATAAAACACAAATTTCAACAAAATCAAACACTTTTCTTTTTGTTCCTGTTGCTAGTCTAACTAACCAGGATTTATTAAATTTTTCTATTTTCAAATTAAAATTTTCTACAATATCAGGAGATATATAACTCAAGCTAGCACCTGGATCAATCAAAATAGAAATAGAGTGGTTTTGTAGCATACCTTCAATCTCTACCATAGAGACTTGATGCTCTGCTTGCATGTTGTTTGGGGCTACATTAAGTCTGGGCATCTCTCTTGTCAAGTCTCCCACAGTAGGTTCAGCTTGTATGGAGTGAATATTATTGGTTGTCCACTTCCTTTTGGGGCATTCTGAAGCATAATGAGGACCTTGACACTCAAAACATTTTATAGGTGTCCTTTGGTCATTAGTTCTGGTAACATTGGGTGTATTTCTAGGAGCTGTAAAATTCCGCTGCTGATTATTTCTGGGACTGTTTCCTTGGAAATTTCGATTTGGAAAGTTTTTCTTTTGAAACCCAGAATTTCCATTGAACCTGAAATTCTTCTTCTTCAGCTCAAAGTTGCTGGGTTTATGATTTTTCCAGTTAGATATCCCTTCTCTTTTCCGGTTTGTATCATAGCAGAAAGTTTCTTTCCTCATGGCTTCTTCTAAGGTCTTTGGACTGTCATACTCTATTATGTCCTTGATGTTGAAAGGTAGACAACTCAGATACCTCTGAATCTTTGGTTTCTCCTCCATAAGGTATGGCACATACCTTAGCAAATTCAAAAATTTTCTATTCAGCTCTTTCATGTTCATGGTTCCCAATTTTAAATCATAAAATTCCTTGGATTTTTCTTCGTAATATTGTTCAGATAAGAATTTCTTCTTGAAGTACCTCTTAAAAGTACTCCAATTCACATCCTTGTCCTTGATGCCCTTCACTCTTTTGATGTCCTGCCACCAAATGTCTGCCTTCCCTATCAGGTTGTATATGGCCATCTTTGTTTTCAGTGATTATGAGTAATCATAAATTTGAAAATATTTCTTCATGCCGAACAACCATGTTTCAGCTGTTTCTCCTTTCTCAGTTTCACCATTGAAGATTGGGGGTTTGATTTTCTTGAACTGCCCAGAAATCTATTCATATTGTTTTTGGCTTTTTCTTCTTGGTTTGTAATCCCCTCCGCTGCTATCACTTGAATAATTACGTTTCTTTTTACGTATCTCATTTGCAACTCCTGATGACGTTGAACTGTTATCCTCAGTTTTCACTTTCTTATCCTTGTTCCCATGAGGTAAGTCTTCAATCTTGGAGGTATTTTCAACCCTTCTATCCTGTTCATCAGTTGGACACTGATCAAACAGTACTTGGTTCAGTTCTTCTTGTGCCTTCAGAATTCTCTCATTATCTTGTTTAATAGATCTTATTTCTGCCTTCAACTTCTGAAAGGCACGTAACAATTCTGATGAATTGTCATTCAATTCACCATGGAATTCTTCTTCATAATGCTGTCCAGTGCTATGAATGTTTGGTCAAAATATGCCCTCTAGGTGTTCAGCTGATCTTTCCATACCTGTAACTTAGAAAAAAAAAATTCTATATACAAAATAATTTAATTAGTAAAGATTTTTGCTGTCATAAAATTTTTCTGTTGCATGTTCTTTGGACCTTTTCGGGACGAGAGTTCAAACATGAGCTCTGATACCACATGTAACATCCTGAAATTTACAAAAATTTAAAATTTTTTATAGTAGCAATAAATACTGAAATTGCTATTGTGGAAAATAAAATAGATACTTATTCTTTTAACTAATCATTAATTATGATGACAACAAGTCTACATTTAGATGCTATTTGAAATTCAGTTATATTTTTATAACACTTATGTCAAAGTTCTGTCAATTATGATTGTTTTCAAGTGCTAACTATTGTTCTTCTTTTGATGATGTAAGGAGTCCTGAGGGTACCCCGAGGATTACTTAGCATTCGTGCTAAAGCATTTGAATCGTTCCTTTCGCAGATTACAGGTAAGAGCTTAAATGTTTATGACCTGTGGCAGAAGATATCCTAACTAGTTTCGGTAATCTCCACGTGTCTTAATGGTTTTAGAGATTAATGTCAATATACAGCTGGTGAGATCTCTTCAGTTGATATCTGGGTTTTTTTATGTTAATGAGTAAAACTATTATCCTGGTTGCCTGTACAATTGAATTCATACTTTGTTCATCGCATATATACGTATAACTCCTATGTATTAACCAAAGTCTAAAGATTAGATACAACAAATCATGCAATGACCATTGCATGGAGTCTTAAGTGCATCACCTATGTATTTCTTTATAACATCGAAACTATATGTATTTTCTTTATCAATTATATATGACATTGATACTATATGCGAGTTCTATTTATAACATAACATTATATGCAATTTCCTATAGCATAAACTATATGCGAATTCTATGATAATTTTCTAACATGTAACCTATATGCAAAGATACAATCGTCGTGACCCTTTGAACCATAAATGATACCATTTATATATCTAGGTCTTACCAGAATGGACTATTCGTAACACATGAAATATGGCATGACAGGGTGGCAACCGTATTCAACATAGCATCGTGTGGAAGGTTTGAATAATAATGAAAGAGTGGAAGAATGTGCTGGCAAGCATACGTATCTATCCTTGGCATTTATTAAGTCCATCTACCATCTCAATGGAAAGTCTACGTGTCTGCCATCATGGTGCATGGCACAAGAGGCATAGTGTGTAACAAAATGACGTGGTATCTATATGAGCCTGACTTTGATTGGAGGTTAAATGAGCTAGTGTCCATGGTGGATGTGGTGATTAATACCCGTCTTCAATGTGGTATTTTCTTGGAAATACGAAATCCTGATCCAGTAAATCTCCACCGTTGATCATATATGAGTCTTGGTTTTCGAAACTTAACCCTAATCTCCACTATGTTCGAAGTTATTTTTTTCCTTGGCATTTGTTGTTTGTTGAGAGTGGTTTTTGGGAGAGGCCGACAGGCCGAGAAACTCCATAGTTTCTGTAGCAGATTTTAGTGAGCTATTTCACGAATGGAACCCATAACCTGTTGGTGTTTCTTGCTACTGGACGATAGTTTTGAGAGCCGAGCTCACTATGAGAGTTTGCAGTATTTGAAATGATAAAGGAAGTACTCCGAGGTTGATGGTAACCTTGTGTGTAGGTTTGAATCCAATGGTCGGTCTCCTGTATGTTGAGTGGTATAATTTTTGAGTTAACTTCAACCTCTGCTGCATTCAGTTGTGAAGTGTTGGCTAGGGTTAACAATGGTTGCGACGGATCTGCTCCAGAAAAACCATTAAGGTAATGTAATTGGTTTTGAACATGTCCCTTCTTTAAGTTTATAGTTTATGTTAATTCGTTTTACTGAGAAATTCATTTAAGATACGTTTTAACCATACCTTAACTGTTTTGGTAGGTTACTTTGGCGTTTGGCTTCCAAGCTCGAGTTTGGTCAACTAGTAGCTGCAAAAGAAATGGTAAGCTTCGGTCGGTGGTTACCCTGTTTCTTTGGTTAGGTGATTGTTGGATGTGTTCTTAGTCGAGAATCCGTGCTTAACCTGTTCTATGGGAAGTGACCATCTTCGAAAATGTTATGAGCTGTATGGAAGCCTGGGGAGGATGAAGTCCTAAA
The DNA here is from genome assembly GCA_027924585.1 of Larix kaempferi. Taxonomy (NCBI): domain Eukaryota; kingdom Viridiplantae; phylum Streptophyta; class Pinopsida; order Pinales; family Pinaceae; genus Larix; species Larix kaempferi. The sequence continues at coordinate 7,826,802 of BSBM01000079.1, forward strand.
CCCATTCGGCATTGAGCCTGTAGTGTTGTTTTCAGCATAGACAAAGTATACAAGACTGTAACTTCTGAGAGGGTTTTATCCATCGGTTCAACTTGGTAATACGAGAATTTGATTTTGTAATTGTTAATGTTTTAATAGTTTTGAAATTGTGAGCCATGCTCTAGATTTGTGATAATGTGAAACTTGAACTATTATGTGTTTATAATGGCTATGTGCCAAAGGGGTTCGACCTTGTTCCAAACAGTCGAAACCCTACCCTGTAGGTTTCGATTGGTAGTTTTTTCCTTTTACTGTGTTAACAAAAGACTATGCTATCGTTTTGGGTAGTGGTCGAGAGCCAACTCCATGTTTTTGATTCGTCAACTTGGAACTAAGATCTAGTGTTTTTGTAATTATATGGTTTGTTTTCATTTAATGTTTGTATATGTATTCCATGATGTTTGAGAATGAAATCGTAATCTATTTGGAAACTGATTGTATTTGTATTACTATTTTGAATATGAGGTTTTTACCATCAAACCAGTTATGAACCTGTAATGATTTGTTTTCCATATCAAGGGTTTCGATTCTATGTTTAAAGTTTTGCAAAAGAAAGTTAAAAAAATAACACTAAAACCGAGTTAGGGTTCTGCCTATAATGAATGTGTTTAAATTTAATGATTGTAGTTGATAACTAAATCATAATATGAGAAATGGGTACTGCAAGAAATAGTAATATATAATGATATTAATATTTTCAAATGATAAATATCTATTCAGTAATATGTGGACTGGATAGTAACTCTGTATAATCGATTATTTAAATTTGCAGCTGTTTAAATTTCTAGAAATAATAATGTCTGAAAAAAGTGGAAATATAACATCTTATTATTGGAAAGAAGATAATAAAATGTATAGTTTTAGCTTTCAAAAAATAGATAGTAATAATTTGGAAACCTAGTTCCGTGCAGAGATAAAATGTTTTACTTTTCTTGCTAAGTACAGAAAATGCTATATATTTGTTTATGATATGTTGTTCTATTTCTGAGTTTAAACCTGTATAATTGAAATTGCAGAATTAAAAGAAGCACTATAGTATTAATCTAATCATTCAATTGGTATTTTGCCCATCATTCATCTATATTAATTTTACTTCTCTATACTAGAGTACTATACAGAAAACAGTATGGAAAAAATGCAGAAAGGATTTTAATCAATCATCTTATTTACTTAACCATCATTATACAAAATCATCTCTAGGTTAGAAATTGAAACAGTTTCTTCTGTATAACTATAAATACTAAAGGTACAAATGCAGAAAATCATTTAACTGTAAACAATAAGACAGAACAGTGGAACCTGATTGAATGCAGGAGAAAACAAACAACCCAAGGAGCCTGTTCGACCCAACCTATTCTTGAAGATAGCCAAATTACTTGCCTTAGGACCCTCGAGCTTGTTCACTGAACCACTAGGAAGAAAAATCTGTATAAGCTTTAGGTCATCAACTTGCACCAACAAAGTAGCTCATCCATCCATATAGACTTAGTAGTCAAAAAGACCTGCACCAGCACCTCTGGTTCTCTTCTCAGAATATTTTCAGTAGCCTCACAATGCACTTCCACTTAGCCTCCCTATTCGAATCTCTCAGTGATCACATGATACACTTGAGGAATTATTTCTACAGAAAATAATGTAGAGCTCCCTGCTCAATTCGAATTGCCTTATCTAGGCTGCCTAGGCCTTTTTAGTGGTTAACCTGGTCATTAATGAGCTAACAGCTTTGCTCCACCCACCTAGGGGATAATGCCACAATTTTAGGGGTTGTTGTCCCATAACCAATAGCTAGTGGTGGAGTGCAAATGATGACATCTGTTCCATGCATTCTAACAGCTTCCATTCCTCCTAGTGGGTCAGTGAACACTCATTTAACAATTCCCTTGGGTGTTTATCTCCTGTTTTAATTTATTAAATAATAATAATATGTCATTACAATCATCCTTGACCAGATTTGGTCATAATTACAAAACTTTGTAATTATAATTTTAACATAATGTTTTTGCAAAAAATAAATAGTCTCAAAATTTGGGTAGGTGACACCTTTTTTGGCCCTCCAAAAACAAAACAACAATGTGGTAATCAAGAAAGGTCAGCAAATTCCTTAGCAGAAAAATATGAAACAAGGACAGTATGGGCAAATAAGGGTGAGGACTCTACTTTGAGTCTTGTATGCCAAAACAAATAGCAGTCAAGCTCTACTCAAGTTTCCTTAAGCTTAGTTTGTTGGAACTGTAGAGGATATCCTTGAAGGCGGAGACCTGGGTTAGGGCCTATTGCTGAAGATAGAGACATAATTTTTCTAGTGGAAACGCATGAACGGGAAGGATGTACGACACCTTTGTTTGAAGGGTACTTGAAGATGGCAGTGTGGAACAAGGCAACAAAGAATGGCAATGGACACAGGGGTATCATGGTCTTAGTAAGGGAAAAAAAAGTACGTCTCATTCAGTTAGAAAAAGAAGACTCAAATAGACAATTCATTTGGTTTAAAATATCGGAAAATGGAAATATCATTAGAATTGCAGCATGTTATTTGCCCCGCATGTTTCAAAAACTTACAAACCGGGGGGCTTAACCACAAAGATCCCTTTTCATCCTTAAAAAATGATATTGCAGCATATTCCCAACTAAGTGAAGTCCTTCTATTGGGTTACTTCAATGCTAGGACTGCAAATGAGCAAGCTAGTATCCTCCGTTGTAAAGAAGACTGCAATCCTATTTGGCTCACAGAAGAAAGTAATCATCAGTGGACAAGATTTTCAGAGGACAACGAAAGCTGCAATCTTTTTGGGGAGCAACTGCTTACTCTATGTGGAGCTTTTGACTTGGTCATCTGCAATGGTTTGGATAGATGGGCGAATTCGGGAAATTTCACTTATAACACTTACAATGGTGCAAGTGTAGTGGATTATGCAATTTTCTCACATGGCATGTGTGAGAGAATGGAGGAAGTTTCAGATCAGGGATCAGATATGGGATATGAAATCTGATCACAAACCAATATATCTAAGATTCTCTTGGATTGAAAAGCAACAGGATGAAATAAAAACTCAGTGCATTAAGCAATCACCCTCAAAAGGTAGGATTCTTTTGACACAAAAAAACTGTAATACCTTCAAGATAACATTAGAGAGTATTTTCAAAGAGGAGAAAATTCAATCTTAGGGAATTCATAGCCACGAGCTAAAAGATCTAATCCAAAGATCACTTTCAGAATGCAAAAGAGCAAGAAGTAAGAAATATGAAACAAATTGCTTCCCAGTCAACGCTTGGTTTGACGAGTAATGCAAAAAAGAAAGGAGAACTTTGAAAGAGTAAAATCAGAAAGAAATAAGCTTAAAACTTTACAAGCAGATTTTAAGAAAGGAAAAAGTTGATTCCATGATTTCACGTAGGGAAGAGCTAATATTCCTTGGGAAAAACAACCCCAAGTTATTTTGGAAGGAACTGCAAACTAGAAAGAAGCAAATTGAAAACAATATCACAGCCTATCAATGGCTTGAATATGAAAAACAACTTTATGAGCAAGATCCTAAGGCTGACCCCCCCCTTGGTCAACACAACTACTAAGATTTTCACCGTGCAAGAGGTCGAGGTGGGTATTAAGAAGTTGGGTGTTGGAAAGGAAAAGGATTTAGTTGAACTCCAAGCAAAGTATCTAAAGTGGGGTTCGAAAACTCTTGCGCCTCACATCGCGAGGATTTTCAACAACATCATTCAACAGGGCTTCCCTACAGATTGGACAACTAGCCTAGCAATACCACTTTTCAAGAGTGGCGATGCCAATAATCCCTCCAATTACAGGACCATAATGATAAATCCCCTTTTTGCAAAGATATTCAGAAGTATGCTAGAAAACATAATTAGCAAGTGGGCGGAAGAAAGAGGTAAGTGTGCTAAAGGACAAGCAGGTTTCAGACCCAAACACTCCACGGTTGATCACGGTATAACGTTAAGACACATCATTGAGAAAGTGTGGGAGAATAAAGAGGAATCCTTTTGTTGCTTTGTCGATTTCAAAAAATCTTTTGACACGGTCCCTATGGATAAGCTCTGGCATAGAATGGAAGAAATTGGGGTTCCTATGCATCTTAGAGCAGTTGTCCATAGATTATACGAGGAGGTTAAAGTCAAAATCAGAACATCAGCTAGGATCTCTACAAGATTCAAGAGCGATATTGGGGTCAAGCAGGGGTGCCCATTGTCCTCGACCCTGTTTGGGTTATATATTGACAAACTTGAAGAGTGGCTAAACCTATAAGACAGGGAAGGCGCTCTTCTGGGCGAGTTTATGATAAGGCTTCTTTTGTATGTAGATGACCTTATTTTGATTGCTAAATCTGCTCTTGGCTTGCAAGAGCACTTATTGTCCCTTGAGCACTTCTGTAGAGAAGTGGGGATGCAAGTTAACACTAGCAAGAAAAAAGTGGTAGTTTTCTCTAGCAAGAGAAAACATAACCAACACAAGTTCTACTTTGAAGGCAACACTCTTGAAGAAGTGGTAGATTACAAATATCTTGGGATTGACTTCAACAAAAATTTAAGCTGGGAACGTTGCAGAAAGAAAAGAACTTTGGGAGGTTGGAAAGCATTTTACGCCTTTCAAAATAGATGCATAGAAGCAAAGCTATGGGATTGGAAGACTACGCAAACTCTTTCTAGGATATTAGTGATCCCAGTTGTTCTATACGGGTGTGAAGTGTGGGCCAGCAGTACCTCTGACTTATAGTGGCAACAAATTGAGAAGATTAAAAAACGCTTGATTACCAACAAGTTCAAAATTAAAAGCTCAGTCCCATATGATATCATGCTTAGTGAAGTGGGGGCATCCCCCATTGAAGCAATTTCTATGGTGTGGCTCATAAGATATCTAAAAAATATTGAGCAAATGGAAGATGACAGATGGCCAAGGTGGCCTTCAATGACACATTATGCAAAAGAAAGAAGACTTGGATGCGGCAAAACAATAAATGGCTTAGTAAATGGGATATTTAATTGAACACATGCCCTACAAACAGTAAGGAGATAAAGGCCTTTGTTATCGACAAGTTCCCCAAGCAAGTTTGGGGCACAAGGCTAGGGAGAAAGAAAAAGTACTATATTGAAGAGTTCAATCCCACCTACAACCATCATCAAACAGATTATATAGGGGTTAATATATCATGGAGGGCCAAAATGCTTATTGCTCAATTAAGAACCAATTCCCACAAACTACGGTGTGAGACATGGCACTAGAAATTACCAAAGGAAGCTTGGGAAGAGCGAGTGTGTACTTTTTGCACCTCAGGAAAAGTGGAAACAGAAAAACATTTCATTTTAGAGTGTGAGGCCTTCAAGGACAACAGAGACAACTATGTGAATATATTAGCAGTTATTTCTTGGGATAATTTATTTAGTGAGGGGATCGTGCTGAAACTAGGGGAGCTCATCATCAAGCTAAAAAGGAAAAGGGTGGAAATGCAAAAGTCAGTGGGAAAAACAGTTTGTCCCATAGGCTATCTTTAGCCTCGCAGACGTTAAAATTTTTTCTTTCTTTCTTTCTAAGACCATCGTAGGCTAGAGGAGGAAAGGACTAACTTAAGATATCCTCCATGTGAAAACCGTCCGCCATAATGAAATTAACGGAATTTGAAGAGCTATGATTTCACACCTTAGGAACCAAGCTCTCTCTGTCAAATCCAACACTCTTGCCCCATAATTATTCGTCACTTACGAAAACATATCTGAAAAAGCGAGGATAGGGAACTGGCATATAATTAAAAAAAAGAGAGGATATCTAACCTCACGTGAGGCATATCTGAAGCATCCATTCCTTGATCTTCCAACACCTATTGGGTCAGGTCTCTAGGACCATCATAGCCTATAGGAGGAAAGGATTGATGTAAGATCTCATCCATTTGAAAACCGTCCACCATAATGAAAGTAACGGACTTTGAAGGGCTATGATTTTCCACCTTGGGAAACAAGCTCTCCGTGTCAAATCCAACACTCTTTCCCCGATATTATTCCTTGCTTACGAAAACATCCGACATAGAGAGATGATCGTCCGAGTAATCAACCAATTGAAAGTCCTCATCATAGGGTTTCTCCATGTTGGGCATGCCTTGAAGCCCTACTATTTTCAAACTCTAATATGTCACAACTGCCATACCCTGAATTATGTTACATTATAAACTTGAATTGCTATATTTTCTATTTAATATTGTAAATGTTATTTAATAACTATGATGTATTTCATTATTTAATTTAAAATAAAAAAAAAAATGCATAAAAGGGGTCACAAATTGGAAGCAAAAATATATGCTAAAAAGAAACCCAAATTTGGCTTTAATGTGCATGCAAAACTAGGCAATAAATAAGAATGGTAATATGGTACTAATGTGGATGAAAAAATGACACTAAATTGGATGCCATTTGTGGAACTATTTATGAAGCAAAATTGGACTAAATAATTGACGCTTAATGGGACGCAAATTGTGGTGCTATTATGAGTGAATATTTGGATGCAAAACTAGGTAGAATGGGAAGCAAAATGTGGTGTTAATGTGGAAGCAAAAATGGATGCTAAACAAGGTTCTAAATGAGATGCATAAAGTGAAGTCAAAGTGGAAGTAAAAATAGGTGTTAAATGGGGTGCAACATTGGGTGCAATTTTTGGCACATGTGGCATTAAACAAAATACTAAATTTGGCACTAAATAGGGCACAATTTCTAATGCAACAAGTGGTGCTAAACTAGACGCTAACTCCAGTACTAAACATGGTGTAACTTATGGCACAATGGGTAGCGTTAAACTAGATGCTAAATATGGAACTAAACCATGCACAATTTTTGGTGTAACAAGTGACGTAAAACTTGATGCTAAATATGGCACTAAATGGGGTGCAATTTATGGTGTACTAGGTGGCACTAAACCAAATGCTAAGTCTAGAACTAAATAGAGTACAATTTATGATGCAACAAGTGGCACTAAACTAAATGTTAAATCTGGTACTAAACATTATGCAACTTATGGAGCAATAGGTGGCACTAAACCAGATGCTAAATCTGGCACTAAACCAGGAACAATTTTTGGCATAATAGGCGACGTTAAACCAAATTATAAATAGGGTGTAGTTTTTGGCATACTAGGTGGTGCTAAAATAGATGCTAAATATGGCACTAAACAGGGCATACTTTCTGGTGCAATTTTTGGATGCAATTTTTTGGCACAATTTATAGCACAATTTTTGGTGCAACTTTTGGCACATTGGGAAATGTCATTTTCCGCCATATTTAGTGCCAAAAAATCAATGAGCATTGAAAAACAATTTACAATAAAATAGGGTGCTGAATTAGGCAAAAAGCACAGGATTTGTTGTAGTGTCATGGATAGTGTGTTGACATAGCTGGCACTCCCAGGTGTCCAAAACTACTTCTGGTTGGAACCAAATGGAGCATTCTTCATACAGTTATGGTAATGTAGTTTGAACTTGACAATTTCATCCCGCTACCTTCTTCAAATAGGACACATGAAATATTGGGTGGATCTTGGAGTGTGCTAGGAATGCTAATTTGTAGGACACTTGACTAGTGCGTTCAACAATTTGATATGGGCCATAAAACTTTGGTGTGAGATTCTTATGGCCTTTAACTTTGAAAGAGGTCTTCATATAAGGATAGAGGCAAAGGAACACCTGGTCACCTTCTACAAATGAATGCTCATAGTGGTGCTGGTATGCATGTTGCTTCATGTAATTTTGATCTATTTCCAAATTTTTGTTAAGTGTGTAAAGAGTAACATCACAAATATCAAGCAAATTATCAATTGTATGTACTTTGGAAATACCCAGTAGATTAAAAAACACTAAGGGAAGTTGTTGGCCATAGATTGCTTCATATGGTGTCATTTTTGTAGCCTCATGATAAGTGGTATTATACCACCATTTTTCCAAAGGTAACCATTGTTCCCACTGGTGATACTTTTTGGATGAAAAAAATCACAAATAGGTTTCAAGACACTTGTTAACTACTTCAGTCTATCTGCCTATTTGGGGATGATTGTCAGAACTATAGATCTAGATAAACTAGTTTACCTATCTTAGATAAAAATAACATATCAACTTAAATAAGAACAGAAAGAGAACAAGGACAAGAATACACCGGATATACGTGGTTCACCCAATTGGGCTACGTCCATGAGAAGGGTTGCATCTTCCATTAATATGAAAAAGATCTCAAAAATTGCATGTCATCCTCACATATGCATCACATCAAGCTCCATCATACAATGTGTGTACAAATGACATACACAACATGTGATGTGTGATGAACTACAATCAACACATACCCAAAAGGGTCTCCTTCACCTCTCTTATATACCAAGAGTTTTGGATTATAACGCATCCCATAAAACATGTGGGATAAAATAATTTCCACCTCTTTATATAGAGAATGGTTACAAAGGATATAATTACAATGATGCATGTGGGATAACTCTATTTTATAATAATAGAGTTATTTTATGCCTTTAAATGATATTTTACCAATATATCACATAAGTCATCATTACATATTCTAACACTCCCACTTAATGATGGCTGGGAGAAATCCAATACAAATAGAAGAAAGGTGGAAACATACCAACATCCCCCTTGATGACAACTTCCAGAATGCTCCATAAGATGCGAATAAAAAACACTTCGCCTCATGGATTTGATGAAGAACAACCACTTCTCACTAAATCATGAAATTGCACACGAACCGGGTTGTACGATGAAATACCAACAACAAGATGCCCAGATCTAAAGAGAATCCTTTATGGATACTAGATTCGAAAGTAAAATGCCGAGAACATGTGACGCAATCCAACAGCAAGGTGCCCAGATCTAAAGAGAAGTCATCATGCTACTAGATCCGCAAGATGCCTAGATCACCACAAGAATCATCAAAACCATAACTGATAGCTGAAGAACTTTGATATAACATCCACAACGGTGTACAGATACCTTCTGAGGGCTGATACAACAAAACATGTGGCTAAGAACACCACAACATTATATAAAAATACCCACATGGCCAATATACATGCAGATAGCAGACATTCTTCCAATCAAGGTGCAATATAAATATCTATAGAAGACCTCAAACATCGAAGAAACAATACCCCAATGGTCTATACATCGAAAATGATAGCATACAGATGAACATCATGACTTTAAAAGTAGAAGATGGATGTCCATCTTACAACATTACTGAAATATGATAGAACATGATAAAATTCAACATTACATTCCTTCGTAAGAGAAACAATGCTGAAAAAATAGATATATGCAACCATCATATGCTTAAACAAGGAAGGAATAACATAAGCAAGCTATCCCACAATATGGATAACGAATATGCACAAAGGAGCTTCCAAGAATAAAGCATATAAAAACATGATAAGCCCAAAAGACATGAGATATGATAAAATGGCATTGCTCAAGAACATATAAATAAATGATGTCGCTTCTATGCAAGACCATATAAATTTGAGCAAAATATTATAAAAAAGGATATGACATGATATAAAAGATAGAGGATCATAAACATGAGTGAGCATAATAGAATATATGAAAAAATTTAGTCATCAAGCAACTAATCTTAAGCATAGGTGCATTTCTTATTAGCATTATGTTAATATGCAAGAGATGAATGCCCTGAAAATGTCAATGCTTCCATATATGAACATTAGAGACAATAAACACATGTCAATGCTTATATATAGGAATGCTAGAGACAAGTAGGAACAAGATAACCTCTACAATCATAAGAATAGAAATGCCATTGCAACAAGAACAAGGTGCTCATGACAAATATTATAATATTATAAGATTGCTCAGAGCCATATAAATATTGAGTAAAAGATGATCGAAATAAACATGACATGATATATATGAAAAATAAATCAAAATGTTTAATATTATCAACATATAGCAAATTATGATCAACTCATGATATCACTTATAAAAAAATTATGAAATGACAAGTCACTAATGGTCTTAATCATGGGTTCATTTCTTGTTAACACTATGTAAATATGCAAGAGATGAAATGCCTTGGAAATGTCAATGCTTCCATATAGGAATTTTAGAGGCAAACAACACAGGAACTAGATACAATCTCTGCAATACATGAAAAAGAAACTATATCCCAATTAAAGAACTTATGACAAGCCAAAAAATATGATATCACATAGATTCAAAAAATTGACTTTACTCAAGAAATTAATTAGCAAGAGCATATAATGATCATAAATATAACACATATAGAAGATTCATTATCATGATTAGAAGAGTGAGACAATTTTAAAATATCACTTATAGATATGAAAATATAGCCATGAAACAACTAAATCCTAAGCATAGGTTCATTTATTGATGTCACCATTACCATACTAGCGATCCATGCACCTGAAAATGTCAAAACATCTTCCACACAAAGAAGGTTAGAGACATAAGAACAAGACAACCTCTGTAAATATGATGAATTAGAACAAAAAACTAATGCAAAGAGATTAAGAAGCTTATGACAAGAATCTCAAGATAAGAGATGAAACTTTTCCAAGATCTGAAAAAACACAATAAAAAATAGAAACTTTACCTACAACCCTTAGAAAAGGTGCCAAATAAAGTCACTTGCGGGTCTTCCATAACAAACTTGCGTGTACTCGCGGGTTATGCACAAAGAATTCACAGGTTCGCGGGTCTGTAAAGGAGAAAGTCGCGGTTCTGAGCGGAAATTCGCGGGTCTTTGTACAGTAAAGTCGTGATTATGCCGAAGCCCTCGCGAGTGTCTACACAGGAGGTTCGCGAGTATCCTGAAGTAAGCACAATTTTACAGTTAGAGAAGATGCGAGTATTCCGTAGCACACACGGGTCTGCACACTGGAAGTCGCGGGTCTGTAGTATACTTGCGGGTTCACAGCAGGTCAAGTCATGGTTACCCGCACTGTCTGCGAAGAGAAAGTTGCCAATGTCCAGTTTTACGCGAAAACAATGCCGATTATGCCGAAGATGGAAACCTTCAAAAAGTCTACCAAACTTGGACAAAAAGTGTCGATCTGACAACCGGAATATAGATGTCATTGAGGAGAATCCAAAAAACATATAGATCTACAAAAAAAACATCAAGAAACCCTTGAAAAAATTCTGCAAAAATCTACACAACAAGGTTAGGGTTAGAAGTAAAAAAATGTAGAAACATGCCCAAATCTGAAGAGAAGCCTAATGGCTACTAGATAGAAAGCAAATCTACAAGAATAAACAATGCCCAGATGATAATAGTTATTGATTGAAATCTATAGAAAGTGTTGGATCATACCAACCAGCTCTGATACCATGTCAGAACTACAGATCTAGCTAAACTAGTTTACCTATCTTAGCTAACAATAACATATCAAATTAAATAAGAACAGAAAGAGAACAAGGAAAATAATACACTAGATATACGTGGTTCACCCAATTGGGCTACATCCACGGGAAGGGTTGCATCTCCCATTAATATGAAAAAGATCTCAAAGATTACATGGCATCCTCATATATGTATCACATCAAGCCCCATCATACAATGTGTGTACAAATGACATACACAACATGTGAGGTGTGATGAACTACAATCAACACATACCCAAAAGGGTCTCCTTAACCTCTCTTACATACCAAGAGGTTTGGATTACAATACATCCCATAACACATGTGGGATAAAAGAATTTTCACCTCTTTATATAGAGAATGGTTACAAAGGATATAATTACAATGATGCATGTGGGATAACTCTATTTTATAATAATAGAGTTATTTTATGACTTTAAATGATATTTTACCAATATATCACATAAGTCATCATTACATATTCTAACAATGATAAGAGGTGCTCATTTGCAACTGGATGCCCCGTAGTCTAATTAGTTCTTGCCAAAATTTACTAGTGAATGTGGGATCATGGTATGACACAATGGAGGTAGTCATGCCATGGAGTTTGAAAACATGGTCTAAAAATATTTTGACAACCATTGTTGGGGTAAATGGGTGTTGGAGAGCACAAAAATGAACATATTTGTAAAGTCTATTTACTACCACCATGCTGACTAATTTGTTACCTCATTTTAGAAGACCAACACTAAAATCCATGCAAGTTTCATTTCAAATAGTGGTTGGGATTGGCAATTGTTATGATCCCCCGAGAGTCTTTACTAGCTCACCCTTATTCCTATGGAAATCATCACATTCCTCTACAAAAGTAAGACTTTCCTTTTTCATGCCTTCCTAGAAGAAGCAGTTCCTAATGCATGGATAATTTTTCTGAAATCCCAAGTGACCTTTGAGAGGATATGAATGCAACTATGTTAATATTGTTTATTTTAAAGCAAAGTTAGGTACCGGAAAAGGGAAACCTTTATATCTCAATGTATGTCATTTCCAAATGTAACCTTGGGGAGGGTTGGTACCCTCCTGGAGTCACTTGATGAGATGAGATGTAGCAACATTGGTTATCCATTCTTTCCATTCTTCCTATAACTATTCAGTTACTGGAGAGGATAAGGAAAAGATGGATGACTCTTTCTCTTTCTTTCTTGACAATGTATTCACCACAATATTGTACTTTCCCTTTAGTGTAGATGATCTCATAATCATAGCCAAGCATCCCATTCACTCATTTATGTTTCTTTGGGGATGACAGCCATTTCTCCCAAAAATACTTCAAGTTGTGGTAATCCATATAGATCTGGAAGCACCACCCTATGAGATATGACCACCATGTGTCAACTGTATGTTGGATGGGCATCATTTCTTTGTCATATGTAGACTTGTCCAAATTCCTGTCACAAACTGCTACTAGTGAATGCTAAGGGTCTTCCTTCTTGTAATAAAACTGCACCCAAACCCTTTCTAGAGGCATCACATTCCAGTACAAAATTCTTAGTAAAATCAAGCATAGCTAAGATCATGGTGGTGAACATGGCTTGCTTTAAAATTGAAAATGCTTATTCCACCACTTTGTTTGATGCAATGGAATTTTTCTTGAGTAGATTTGTCAACGGGGCTGCAATTTTTTCATAGTTCTTCACAAACTTCCTATAGTAGCCGATAGGGGATAAAAACCCATGTAATCTCTTCAAGGTTTTAGAGTGGAGCCATTCTTACATTTCCGCAATCTTCTTGTGGTCCACTCTCACCCCATCGTATCCAACAATGTGACCCAAGTATTCAACCTCTAAGACCCCAAAAGCACATATGGAGCATTTAATGAACAACTGGTGGTCTTGAAGGATTTGAAAGGCTTTATCAACACATTGTACACAAGTATCCCAAGTTTTACCAGAAATCAAGATGTCAACAAAGAAAACAAATAAAAAATCATGAAGATATGGCCACAAAATTTTATTCATGAGGCTCTGAAAAGTAGAGGGGGCATTACAAAGTCCAAAGGGAATTACTAAAAACCCACAATATGGCCTTCATGTGTGTGGAAAGCTATCTTCATAATATCGACCTCTTTCATCTTGATTTGGTGGTATCTTGAACGAAAGTCGAGTTTGGTGAAAAATTTGGCCACATGGAGCTCATCCAAAAGATCATCAATGACTAGGATGAGGAATTTATATTTGACGGTCAACTTATTTAGGGCACAAAAACCAAGATGCATCCGACAAGTGCCTTCTTTCTTTAAAACCATGACCAACGAGGATGAATACGAGCTAGTGTTGGGATGAATGAATCCTGCCTCTAGTAGATCCTGAATGATATTTTTAATTTTCATTATTTTGTGCAAATGGGGGCCTATACAATCATACATTCGGTGGTTAATTGTGTGGAATCAAGGGAATACCATGATCATGTTCTCCTCTAGATGGGGGTGATCCCTTTGGTGTCGAAATTCTATTGATGTTTTTCCAAAACCCTCTGCAAGTCAGGATGGATTTTGGGTGTAGATTTATCTAGAGCCTAGATCACATGGAAATGAGAAATAATTTTAGAGTGTCCTTTCTTCAATGATTTTAAATCCGATGAGAACTTATGATTTCAGGGAAGCCTTACTGGATCCCTTTGAGGGTATGAATATGAGAGTCTTGATTAAAGCTCAAGTATAACTCCTTGAAGTCCGTGGTAACTGGCCCAGATATGTGTATCCATTCTACACCTAAAACTATATCACAACCACCCATAACTATGGCCAACATATGAGTTTTGAGATGATAGTCAACCAATTGGAGTCTCAAATTTTCACAATGCCCCCACATTTCATCATCCCACCATTGCTATCATAGTGTAAAAGTTGGGAATTGGTTGTACATAACAATGGAGTTCTTCATCCAATTTCCAATGAATAAAGTTGTGGGCAATACCGCTACCAACCAATACTACCACTTTATGGTGCTTAATGTAACGCAGAATTTTCAAGGTTTGGGGGGTTGAAATACATGATAAAGCATGAAGAGAGATGAGTGGTTCTTCTTGATGGACTTCTAGTTGCACTTTTTGCATAGGAGGAGTTGGGTCAACAACCTCAAAATTAGGGGTATCTTTTGTAATGATGTCTTGGGAATGGGTAGTAGTGGTCTCATCAATTTGAAATTACTTGTGTTCTTTAGATTTACAAACCAGAGCATCCTTTTCATAACAATTATAGAAAATTCCCCGTCTTTGTCACTCTATCATTTATGATGGAGAAAACCTTTGTACTTTGAAGGGAGGAGAAGGAGTTGTATTTGAATAATTAACTTGTGTAGGGAATGAGCAGGGAATGAAAGAGGGTTTGTTAGTTTGAGCATTGATCACCATCCCTGCTTCTGGAGACCTCTAAGATGCCTCCAACTAGATAACATGATGTTGTATTGTAAATTGTGATTTGATTGCCTCCTTGAGTCCACTAATGAAACATTCTTTATAAAAATAATCTTTTAGCTTCTTTGTATGAATGGATAATTTCTCCAAAGATGAGATAAAGTTTGTGACTAAGCCTGTTTAGCATAACTTGGTAATCTACCCCAAATAGTGGAACCATTACCATTGTTCTAGATCTTGATAGAAGACCCCCACCCACAGTTTCATCGTGTCATCAGTAATGCCATGAAGGGGGAATTAATGTTCTATTTTCCTAACAGGTTAGAACCATCAGATTTGTTCTAGTCCACTTTAGGAAAATGGTTCTAGGTGTTATTATCCATGAAGGGTGGTTTATGGTTGTGAGGATCGAAATGGGTTTGTTGATGGCTAAATAATCCTAAGTGAGATGTTTTTTCCTAGTGTGGCTCACTTGGCTATGTATTCCAAGGGATTCCTTTGTCAAGTGATTACTGAACCAGTGCTTCATAAATACCTACTAAATTCCTATCCAACCTCTTATCCAACTTTTATTCTAGGCTACTTATTTCCTTTCGATTTTTTTGTATATCTCCTATATGTTGGTCATCATTTTCTTGGATTTTGGCATGAAGAGTCTTGTATTGTTCATCTAGTACATCAACATTCGTTGCATTAGAGCAGGTGTTCAAGTTGTCTGGGGTCTTTTCAGGTGGTCTATAAGGAGGAGGACCATCCACCATGGGGTGGTTGGAGAGAGTAAGTTTTATAATGTCTTGAAGACAAAGGAGTGTAATATTCTACAGCTCTCCAATATACATGTGGGGTCCAACATTAGTACTTTACCCAATATCTTGGGGAATTAACTAAGGAGGCTTGATCATTCCCTTAGACTTACTACTTAGCTACCCAAGTAATAGAGATGATCTCCTCAAGTTTTGTTCTCTGTGTACTATAGTACCAAGATGGTCGATCAACTTATCTAAGGCTAGTTCCAAGTACACCTAGGGGAATTCCGATATACCCAAGGATACTTGGAAGTGAAATTTCGTATATAGGTGTTGTCTAATGCAAAATTACTAAAAGGAGTACCAATAGAGGTTACAAGGGTTTCCAAACAGTAGCACAAAATGGGTTATAAGTGAATAAAACAATGACTAAAAATGGGTGATAAATGACTAAATTTGGTCACGTGACCATTGGTCATAAATTAGTAGTCACTTATTAGCCAACCAAATTGGTCATTTATCACTTGGTCATAAATTGCTTGAATTGAATCACGCATTGGTCATATATTTAGTCATTTATTTGGTCATTAATTATTGTTGTTTGGTAGTACATTTAGTCATTTATTTAGTCATTGATTGTTGTTAAGTGGTCATTTATTTAGTCATTGATTATTGTTAAGTGGTCATTTATTTAGAAGTTGATTATTACTAAGTGGTCATTTATTTAGTCATTGATTGTTGTTAACTAGTCATTTAATTAGTTATTGATTTATGTAGATAGGGGATGAAGGAATCGAACCACCAACCAGCTGCATATAAGGCAGGTGCTCTTCCAATGAGCTAGCACCCTTAAATAGAATCAAAGTTCACATTCAATCAAAGTTCACAATGTACAGGAAGATACCATAAAATAATGGATGAAGATAAAATGGGGGATAATGACAACCACACCATAACTTTTAAGGTTATCAAACAACTTGCTTATATCATTCTTGACCAATCCAATCTACATGAATGCATCAAACAAGCTTTGAGACGCTAAGATAAAACCTTAAATAAATGAATTATTTTTTGCTAATACAAATTATAATGCATATAGTGTGTTTTATCCCAAAAGTGTTATTGTCCAACCCATATTATAATGCATATAGTGTGTTTTATCCCAAAAATGTTATCGTCCAACCCATATCAGCATAAACTAAAAAATATACTCTAAAAAATATAGCATATGGTCAGTTGTATTATGTAATATTATGAGATTTCGAGAATTTAAAATAATGTATTTGTAACCATTTTCAGTTCACTTAATGAATTATATCATCCATTCAGACCCAATGCATCCCCACTATTAATATTGAATACAAATTCACAAGCTTACAAATCATATTTATGAACTATTAAATAGATAGGTATTAAGAACCTACAACATCTTTGCTAACTAAATCCTTATCAACAAATATAAGAAGAATGCAATCAAATAAAGTACATATGATACATAATTCATATAAGACCAAGACCTTACTTACACGAGCATACTATGATTTCAATTAATATTTTAAAGAAGGGTTGCTATGGAGAGCCCAAAACATTGCCCAAGGGAAATAAAGGACTATAAGGAATATGAAGGAGACTTTAGGTATTTTACTTTTCCTCAGCAGGTATTCTACTTTCCCTAAGCAATTGGGTTCCATTTTTTTATGTTTCTTTTGTTTTATTTATAAGGAAATATTTATAGCCACACCCACTAAGGGTTTTGAACGTAGATCTCCACATTAATACAATCTTGATCACCTTACCAATTTTTATATTTCTTTCCACTTTTTAAAATTTATATTATGGTCTATAGTTTAAAGAACTATTTAATTGTTGCTTCCTTTGATTTTTTGAAGTGATATCATGTTGAGTTCCTATTTCAATCTTATAAAATGTAGTAAATGCTCTTTGACAATTGTGTCAAATAGAGAAAAGAGAAAAAAAAAATGTACTATATTACTCAACATGACTCATATGTCATTATCTCAAAGAATGTTTTTGTGATAAACAACATGTGAACTACTAATCAAACCCTGATAAAATCGCTTTCAAACTTTGATTTTTTAAGTACTATTTATTTAGAAGAACCACAAAAGAGGTTCAAAAGGAAATGAACAGACAGTCCAAGGAAAGAGTAAAGGACAAAAATTTCCAGTAAGAATAGCAGTGAGCCTTCTAGCTTTACTCATTTATATGACAACAAATTTACAATGGAAGAAAGGTTAAAGAAACTAGGGTCTTTTTGTTGTGTACTTGGATTTTGATAATGGATTAATGTTGTTATATAAACAAAAAATTATATATTTAATATGAATTATGGACTTGGTTGTACTACTTTATTGTGCCAAGATACAGGTTTTCTATTTCTACATTGTTTTCCTGTTTTCTTTGTTTATGGCTTTAAAAATAAAAGTTATAATCATTTTTTTAAATTTATAAATGCAAGCCTTACCCGAAAAGTTTTAGGAGTAAGTTGATTATGTAGTAAAATGTTTTTATTTTGTATTAAATTTTTAATGAGAAATAAGAATTGGGTAGAAATTCTAAACTTTATATCATATATTATAATATATGAATTAAATAAAACGTTGTTAACCGTAAAACTTGAAACTACAAGTTGATTGAGCAAAGAACCCGAGAAGGAACATGACCTACATCGCAAAGAATATTATTATGATTTGAAACCTCTAAAATTCAATGTGCATTCAAGGCAACGTGCATTCAAGACAGTAGCAAGCTGGGTTTTAGCATTTTGCAGCAAAAGCCGAGCGGTTTTGGCATTTTCGGATCAAATGGACAAACTAAGCTAGATGGAAAAGATGATCTCTGATTCTCTACACAGGATTTGGAATGACAGTAATCACAACGTTTTAATCACAATTCAACAAAGATAATAAAAAAAAAAAAATACTATTGAATAGAAAACCATTATATACATGTTTCAAATTAGAAAATAATATCAGCCACTACTAAACATAAAAGTGACACAAATATGGGAGATGGCAAACAATAAGTGCACCAACTTACTATAGTCCCAAGATATTGTTGTTAAGGCAATACAGGAAGTTGATAAGTTAATTCCCCTCTTTGAGCTAAATACTCAGAAGCAGAAGTAGAGTATCAACAACATCAACACAATATAGATTTCTTAACCACCATGGTCATTGAGACATTCAACAATTTTGCGAGCAGATAAAAGAAGGAGCTTTTTTCCTTGGGCTTATTTTGCAGGATTAACCTCATTTTGAGAATTTACTTCCTTACCTTATTGTCATTTAAAGGATTCAACAATTTACTTCCATCCAAAGTGTCGAATGACTAAGAGTGCACAATTAGGATGAGGCTAAGGTAAGAAAACTCCAAATTAAAAGTAGCCTTACACTAGTATTTCCACGAAAATCCAATTGCAGTCAACTGAACTGTGTGCTATAAAGATTTGCAAATGTCCCCAATCAATTGAAATGTATCGCTTTCCACGAGAGCAGACCAGTAAAGAGAAACTGAAAATCAGCTTGAAACCATGCACAAAAACTCCTCGAAACTTGTTATTCTAAATAGCATACTCAATTGTTTCATCCTTATGATAGTAGGAAGACTGCATTGGATGGTTTATCTTCTAGACGTTTCAAGCCTTAGAGTAAGGCTCATTATCATGAGAAAAGTGACTCGATTTTTTTAGGTATGGAGAATAGCTAATAATTAATAGGAATATAAGATCTTAGTTTTAAAGTTTTAAGCCAACTAACCTAACCCATAATAATAGTCTTAAAAAGTTTTTAATAATGTTAATAATATACTAATATTATTAATTAATTTAGTGAACTAACTTCTACTAGATTTAATTAATACTAATATGTGAATCCTAACAAATACTCTACTAAGTTAATACATTAATCTTAAACTTACAAGTCTAGAATAATAGGCCTAATTTTGATATGCCAACTTAGATAAATTAGTACTAACCTAATAAAGAAATAAACTTTTACTAATAAATTAATATATATTGAATATTATATCTGAGATAATATCATATCTACTAAGTTAATACATTAATCTTAAACTTACGAGTCTAGAATAGTAGGCTTAATTCTGATATACCAACTTAGATAAATTAGTACTAACCTAATAAAGAAATAAACTTTTACTAATAAATTAATATATATTGAATATTATATCTTAGATAATATCATATCTTAATAATAAAATTGCGTGAACCCTAACCTTAAAAGAGTTACTAACATATTATTCATCAAAGATTTTTTACCCACCTTATCAATACACCATCTAGGCTATCAATCTTAATGACTAAATAAAACCCACACAACCCTAACATATTAAACTAAATTGAACTTTTTAACTTAAATGAGGAAACTAGGCTCACTCAACATATAACCAATACTACCTTAAAAACCTTTACCCACACACTCCAAATTTTACTAGGAGAAATCCCGGAGGGCCATAAAACATTAGTCATTTAATTATTAGTGCCATTTAATTATTAGTGCATTTGTTCTATTTGTGAGTTATTGTTTTTAAGATGGTGGATTATAGGGTGACAAAATTTATTTAATCTCAGCTCGTCATTTCTATTCATATTCAATGGAACCTTCTCTATAGCTTCCTGGGTCTTTCTCCTTTTATAATGCTCTTCCATTGTAATCAATTTTGTTTCATCCTTTCCACAAAGGGTGCAAGCAACATTTTTAAAACCCAAGTTTATGAAAAATTATCTCATTTCTACATGCATATAATTTTCATGAGAAATGCCTACAACTTGTGCATCCTCTTGGATGGGATGCCCCAGCCATTAGAAATCATTCATGCAATGGTGTAAATGACAACAAATGGGATAATATTCATTGCAAACATACTTTCATTGAAATATCGTGCACAGGAAGGTCACATACTTCGCTACTTGAATCCGAATAGAACCTGGTGAAGCCTCAATACCAAGACTCAACTTTAATTGTGATTTGTTACTATTGGTTGTTCGGAATCTTGATCCAGATGCAGCTTGAAACCAATAGAAAGTAGTGGTAGATCCCGAAGTGAAAGAGGTTGTAATGTACCCTCGTTACACATACTCACAATTTACAACTGTGAACTATAAAAATAAAATTTTATTTTAAGCATCTAATTAACAGCTTCCTAATTCCCATTAATATGCCCATAAACATAATTCAAACATAGACAATCAGAAACACGCCATCTTCACCCGAACACATATCAGAGTTTAATTCTAACTTTACCTAATTTAAGGTGAAGACTATCAATCCCATGCCAGGATAAAGGATAATTTATAAACAAACGTTTGTAAAACACAAAGCTAACTAGACAATTATTTCAACACAGATATACCATTCCAGGAATTCGACGCAGAAATACCATTCTAGGCATTCAACATGAAATACCATTCCAGGCATTCAACACAGAAAAACCATTCCAGGCCTTCCACAAAAAATTACGATTTCCGTCAACCAACAGGAAATATGGTTCCATTTAAAATAACATAACAACAACAACATCTTCAGGGGAACAGCGCCAAACACCCTTCTAACAGGCTTAACATAGCAACTCATGGCTTACATTCAATTATACATTCATTCCATAAATTGAACATATTAAACATAATTAAACACATGAATATTAGAATTCATACAAAGATACTTATTTGAAATACACAGGAATGTGGCAGCTGGATGCATGCGAGCCATGCTCCACCCAACTATAGAACTTGTCCATCCTGTACTATTTCAGCTCCCAAGTTCATCCCCCAGTCGAGATCCAGACATTAACCAGAGGTATCTTCCCCATTTCTCCCCAACTCACTCTCAAAGTCTCAGGTGGAAAATAACAGGGATAAAGGTATTTTTAGGGTTACAAACAACAATTGGCCAACCAATTCCTTGTCAATTCCGCAATTGACCCACCTGTGTTCCTTCCCAAGACGCTCAGTGATACACTTCACTGTAAGCATTGGAATTCCCTTGGGGATTCATGCTTCATTGCCAATTCACTGGTTAATTTGAGCAAGGAAGTCATGGTTATTTTGGTTATCTCAGCATAACAATGTTCATGTTAACATTGCATTTTGGGTTCAGATCTTATCTCTGCATTGCGGGCTCTAATTTATCTCAAGAAATCCATCCCCATTTTCCTTCACTCGCAGACACTTCCTCTGGAACTTAGAAGACACTTCCCTGTGCTCTGCGTGCATTCACTCTTCTCTGCGTGCATTCTCCAGACTCCCCACATAGCTCCCTCTGCGTCCTCTCCTGTTGATGTATATGTAATTTCGGAGTGTATTTCATCTATGTATATTGTACTCCTATAGAGATGTGTTATTCCTCTATACGGAAGTGTCGTCATTTGTATTGACAAGTGTCGCAAGTGTCGTAACTTGCCGATGGGTTATTAGACCACCATGTGTGGGGTCGACCCTAATTAAGTTAACCTGGGGTTATTAGGTTGAGTTAGACAAATCGGCCCCATAGGTTTATTAGGCTGCTCAGAACAAGTATAAATAGAGAGTGGGATCTCTCTATTTGATCATCTCATTATCTCACTCTACATCACTCGGAAAGTGGCGCACATGTGAAGAGGAGGATCAGCTGCTAGGAGAAGACTATCTCTGTGTACTTGGGTTGTACTTTGGTTGTATCATGTGAGGAGGAGGATCAACTGCTAGGAGAAGACTATCTCTGTGTACTTGGGTTGTACTTTGGTTGTATCATTGCTCTATCTATCTTTGAGGAAGTTGTGGGGTTTTTCACCTTAGGGTTTTCCCCACAGAAACTCTGTGTGTCTATTGTCTCTTATGTTTGCATTTTGTGATGATTGATATGCTTGCTATGATTGATATGCATTGATATACTGTACATGTTATTCTCTCAGTAAAGATCCTAGAGTATTTTGAATTAATGCTAAAAAATTAACATGGTATCAGAGCTTCCCTGAGAAGAAGACATTGTGCAGTGGCGGAAACCAGGGTTTCTTGTTTATTGGGTTTCTCTCCATAGATTTTGGAAAAGAAATATGATAGATTGACTCTCCTTAGCAAGGTGAATCTTTCTGTCCAATCAGAATTCAGTTCTGAGCACTTTCAGTTTGGCCCTAAAATTTAGGGTTTCCACAAAAATAGGAATTTCCGAAATCTAAAGACATAGTTGGAAGCTCCTTGGAAAAATTGAAGTTTAGAGCTTTAGATCGAGATTTTTCGCTAGGTGAATCTCCGAGAATCTGAAACCCTAATTCAGGGTCCTCCCTAGTGAATCCGGGAAGACTAAAAGGCACTTCGGAAGGGTCAAACTTTGCAGAAATCAAATGCTGAGTATACTAGGCTGATCAGCTCATCAAGGCGCATATTTCTATCCTTTCAGAAAGTTGAAATTCATATTTTGAATTTTTAGGGTTTCTCTAACAAACCCTGACTCACCTCCAGATCCAGATTTCTACAAATCAAGTGGTAAGACCTAAATCTTTTCTATTTCCATTTGAAGTACTCTTTAAGATGTCTCACCACACCAAGCTTGAGGATAAGCTTGAAGGAGCTGATAACTTCTGAGCCTGGAAGTATAGGATTGGGTTAATTCTGGAAGAAAATGAATTGGACACCTACATCAGCTCTGAGGTCCCTATCCCAGAGGATGAAGAGGCTAAGGAATTGCATAAGAAGAACTTGGTCAAGGCAAAGAGAGTCATTGCTGATTCTATCAAAGACCATCTCATACCACATGTGTCATCTCTGAAGACACCCAAGGAGATGTTTGACTCTTTGACCAAGCTATTTGAAGGGAAGAACATAAATCGGAAGATGACTCTGTGGAATCAATTGAAAGGGGTCAAGCTGTTGAATGGATAGACCATTCAATCTTATTTCTCCAAAGTCTCTAAGATCAAAGAACAACTTGAAGTTGTGTACAATGGTGAAGTTGTTATGACCACTCTGAATGGCCTACCTACGTCATGGGATTCCTTTATTCAAGGAATCTGTGCAAGAAAGAAATTGATCTCTTTCAGTAGACTGTGGGAGGAATGCTCTCAAGAAGAAGCTAGGCTTGTGGCCCGAGAAGAAAAGATGGGAAATGAAGATCAAGCTCTCATAGCTCACACCAAAAGAAGGAAGCCTAAGAAGGAACACTCTCATTACAAGAAATCCTCTCACACCCATCATAAGAATAGGAAAGATATGAGATGCTTCACATGTAATGAGAAAGGATACTTTGTTGTAGATTGTCCCAAGAAAAAAAGGACAACAACTTCAACAAGAATAAGAAAGGAAACAAGAAGAGATATCATGCTCATGCTGCTGAGGATGATGAACCTCCCAAGAAGAAGGCTAGAGCAGAAAGTGATGATGATGACTCATCAAGCGAAGAAGAGTATGTTCTAATCTCTGCTCTCACAGGTACTATCTCTCATGGTTGTAATGATTGGCTTATTGACAGTGGGGCTTCCAAACACATGACTGGGTTTAAAGAATCTTTTGTAAATCTATCTGAACATGAGTCACCCCATAAGGTGAAACTTGGGGATGACTCTCAATATCCTATCAAAGGAAGTGGTGAAGCCTCCTACAACCTAGACTCTGGGAAGTCTTTGAAGATGAAAGAGGTTCTATATGTACATGGGCTCAAGAAGAACCTACTCTCCATATATGCATTGGATGCAAAAGGCATGAGGTTTGCATTTGTAGATGGCCAAGTTCTAATGTGGCCAAATGGTAAAACTATAGATGTTGCAGTGGTGATTGGAGAGCAAGAGGGATGATTTTATAAATTGAAGGGACAACCTAAACATGCCATGGTACATGAATCCATGGAGCCAAGTGAACTTTGGCATAGAAGGCTTGCTCATGTGCACTATAGAGCACTACCAATTGCAAGCAAAGCTGTAGAGGGTCTTCCTGAAATCAAGACCAAACATGAAGGTGTTTCCAAAGGATGTGCAAAAGGAAAGAACATAAAGAAGGCATTTCCAAGCAGTGAAAGCAAGGCAAAAGGAATATTGGAAATCATCCACTCTGATGTATGCGGTCCGATGTCATCCAGTTCTCTGAGTGGGTATGTTTACTATGTCTCTTTCATTGATGGCTTCTCCAGGAAGACTTGGGTTTACTTCTTGAAGAACAAGGATGAAGTGTTTGATAAGTTCAAGGAATTCAAAACCTTGATGGAAAACCAAACTGATAAGAAGATCAAAACATTCAGATTTGACAATGGTGGAGAATTCACTTTAGGAGATTTCAAGAAGTTATGCAGTGATTCAGGGGTTAAGAGAGAGTTGACTGCTCCTTACAATCCACAACAGAATGGATTTGCAGAAAGGAAGAATCGAACAATCATGGAAGCAACATAGGCAATGCTGCATGACCATGCTCTACCTATGCATCTATGGGCAGAAGCAGCTAGGACAGCAGTATATGTGCAGAACAGAACACCTCACAAGATATTGGACAACAAGACACCAGAAGAGGTCTTCTCTGGTAAGAAACCTGAAGTCAACCATCTCAGAATATTTGGTTGTCCAGTATACACTCATGTCCCAAAGGAAAAGAGGACCAAGTTAGTTCCTTCAGGAAAGAAGGGTATCTTTGTGGGTTACAGTGAAAGCTCAAAGGCCTACAGAATTTACTTTCCAGGGTTCAAGAAGATTGATGTCAGTAGGAATGTAACATTTGATGAAAACAAAGCATTCATCAAATCAAGGAAGACACCTGTTGAAGATCATGAAGAACCAAAGGAAACCAGATTTCAAGACACTACCATGATTGAAGCGATTCCAGATGCTGATCGTGAAATTGAAGATCCGCAAGAACCTGTAGATCTACCTCGTGAGAAGGACTCTCACAAGAGGAAACACGTATGGGCTAGAGAGCTCATTCAATATGCAGAAGGATATGGCATTCCAGAAGAAGAACACAGAGCAAAGAAGAGAACTAGATCACATACCAGCTATGTTGCTTTACTTTGTGATATCATGAACAAAGAAC
This sequence comes from Larix kaempferi, assembly GCA_027924585.1. Classification (NCBI taxonomy): domain Eukaryota; kingdom Viridiplantae; phylum Streptophyta; class Pinopsida; order Pinales; family Pinaceae; genus Larix; species Larix kaempferi. The sequence continues at coordinate 7,852,418 of BSBM01000079.1, forward strand.
CTTCCAGCTATGAAGAAGCAGCAGAAAAGAAAGAATGGAAGGATGCCATGGTCAAGGAATACCAATCAATAATGAAGAATGATTTTTGGGATGTAGTCCCAAGACCTGAAGGGAAGTCTGTTGTGACTTCCAAATGGATCTACAAGATCAAGCATGCTGCAGATGGCAGCATAGAGAAATATAAAGCAAGATTTGTAGCTCGTGGCTTCTCCCAGAAAGAAGGGATTGACTATGAAGAGACCTTTGCTCCTATGGCCAAATACACTTCCATCAGAACAGTACTTGCTCTGGCTGCAGTGATGAAATGGAAGATACAACAGATGGATGTCAAGACAGCCTTCTTAAATGGTGTAATCGAGAAGGAAGTGTATGTGGAGCAGCCACTTGGTTTTGAGACACATGATAGGAAGTCATATGTGTGTAGGTTGAAGAAAGCCTTGTATGGCTTGAAGCAAGCTCCTAGGACTTAGTATGGTAGGATGGACAATTTTCTATTCAATTTGGGCTTTACCAAGAGTAAAGCGGATTCCAACCTTTACTACAAGGTTGAGGAAGGCAATCCTGTGATACTACTGTTGTATGTAGATGATCTATTTGTAACAGGTAATGACAGCTTGATTGCCAATACCAAGAGGAAGCTTGTAGCCGAGTTCGAGATGAAGGACTTGGGGATGATGCATTATTTTCTAGGTATGGAGGTGTGGCAGAGTACAGATGGGATCTTCCTTGGACAAGGGAAGTATGCAGTAGAGATCCTGAAGAGGTTTGGGATGATGGACTGCAAGGCCATGGCCACACCTAAGGCATCGAACCTAAAGCTTCTGTGTGATGCTTTATTTGATCCGGTTGATGTCACAGTGTATCGTCAGATGATTGGGTCCTTGATGTACCTGATGAACACAAGACCAGATATTTGCTTTGCGGTGAACACATTGAGCCAGTTCCTGACGGATCCCAAAGGTGTTCACCTTATTGTTGTAAAGAATATTCTGTGGTACTTGAAGGGTACAATTGACTATGGGCTCAAGTATGATGTGAATCAAAAGTTTAACTTGCAGGGTTATGTTGATTCGAACTGGGGGGGCAGTGCTGCAGATAGGAAGAGCACATCTGGCTGTTTCTTCAGCATGGGATCAGGTGTGATCTCTTGGTTTAGCAGGAAGTAATCCTGCGTAGCACTGAGTACAGCCGAAGCAGAGTATGTTGCAGCTTGTTCAGCTAGTTGCGAGGCAGTATGGCTCTGGAAGCTACTGTCTGAGTTATTTGATCTCCCACTGGAGGCTACTGGTATCTTTTGTGACAACCAGAGTTGTGTGAAGCTATCTGAGAACCCAGTGTTTCATGATAGGTCGAAGCACATAGAGATCAAATATCACTATATTAGGGATATGGTGCAGAGAGGAGCAGTGAAGCTCCTGTATGTTGCGATGGACGAGCAGATTGCAGATGTGCTAACAAAACCACTAGCCAGAGTGAAGTTTGAATACTTTAGAGAGAGGCTTGGTGTTCTTCAGATTGACGACACTTCAAGGAAGAAGTGATGGAGACATTTGCTGAAGCCATTCCAAGCATGGTGGAAGGAGGATACTTCACATGGCTATGGATGTAAGCACTGGATGATGAGCATTAGGACGATGCTCCAGTTAATGCTCTGTATATGCATCATGTTGGATGTTGAATATGATCAGTTGGATCATTTATATGTATGTATGTATGCATCATGTTGGATGCTGGATATGATCAGTTGGATCATTTATATGTATGTATGTATGCATCATGTTGGATGCTTGATATGATTAGTTGGATCATTTATATGTATGTATGTATGCATCATGTTGGATGCTGGATATGATTAGTTGGATCATTTATATGTATGTATGTATGCATCATGTTGGATGCTGGATATGATCAGTTGGATCATGTATATGTATATGCATCATGTTGGATGCTTGGACCATGTATCTGTATATGTATCAGGTGGATATGTTGTATGATCAGGAAGATCATGTATGATATATATCAGGTGGATACATTGTATGATTAGGTGGATCATGTATCTATGTATGTATCAGGTGGATACATTGTATGATCAGGTGGATCATGTATGATGATATGTATCAAGTAGATACTTGGTATGCATCAGGTGGATGCATTGATGATCAGGATGATCATGTGTACATCAGGATGATGTATGGTGAGTATCAGGTTGATACTCTGTGGCCGTGGAATAGGTTGTGCAGATAAGCATATAATCCAACCCTAGGAGGTTTGCAGATAGTCTTTCGAGGTTTTATCTATGGCATGTAATACTGGCCTTGGGATATCTGGCAAATGCTCTTTCGAGGTTTTTCTTTGGGAGGACATATAATCCTAGCCCAAGGAGATCTGCAGATACTCTTTCGAGGTTTTGCCTATGGCATGTAATCCTAGCCCTAGGATATCTGGAAGATGCTCTTTCGAGGTTTTGTCCTGTGGCATGTAATCCTAGCCCTGGAAGATCGGATAGGTTGAGCTGTGTGCTCGTAATCAGTCCTGGGATGCTCTTTCGAGGTTTTTCCATGACCACATGTAATACTAGCCCTGGGAGATCCTATAGGTCGAAGCTATGTGCCTGTAATATCCTGGGATGCTCTTTCGAGGTTTTGTGGTGGGGTCACATATAATACAGCCCTGAGAGATCCGACAGGTAGAGCTATGTGCTTGTAACAGCCTGGGATTCTCTTTCGAGGTTTTGTGACGCACGTAATAAGTCCTGAGGATTCCACAGTATGGCTAGTGATGATGAAGACTTGTAGGTGGTGGGTCTACATCCAGTATGAAAAAGGACTGGCTCTGTAGAACTTCCTATGACAAGTAGATTCAGAGATTGATTGAGATAGCAGCAGCCGTGACGATGACGATGATTTGAGGATGACGATTTGCTGATGATGATTCGGAGAAGAAGACTTGTGATAGCAGCTCTGTGTAGAGAAATACCTTCCTAGTTAAGAGGGAGTGTTGATGTATATGTAACTTTGGAATGTATTTCATCTATGTATATTGTACTCCTATAGAGATGTGTTATTCCTCTATACAGAAGTGTCATCATTTGTATTGACAAGTGTCGCAAGTGTCGTAACTTGCTGATGGGTTATTAGACCACCATGTGTGGGGTCGGCCTTGATTAAGTTAACCTGGGGTTATTAGGATGAGTTAGACAAGTCGGCCCCATAGGTTTATTAGGCTGCTCAGAACAAGTATAAATAGAGAGCGGGATCTCTCTATTTGATCATCTCATTATCTCACTCTACATCACTCAGAAAGTGGCCCATGTGAGGAGGAGGATTAGCTGCTAGGAGAAGACTATCTCTGTGTACTTGGGTTGTACTTTGGTTGTATCAATGCTCTATCTATCTCTGAGGAAGTTGTGGGATTTTTCACCTTAGGGTTTTCACCACGGAAACTCTGTGTGTCTATTCTCTCTTATTTTTGCATCTTGTGATGATTGATATGCTTGATACGATTGATATGCATTGATATACTGTACATGTTATTCTCTTAGTAAAGATCCTAGAGTATTTTGAATTAATGCTAAAAAATTAACATCTCCCCACCTGTGCTGGACTAGCGTCCCATCACCCAAGACATGGGTAGCATCAGCCTGCCCCCACGTCCTCCTAGACCACTGAGGCATCCTCTTGTCCCCTCTGGGTTCCCACGTGGTTGTCCCAGAGGCACACGTTGCCTCCCATCCTTAAGCTCGATTAGTCCCTAAGTCAATTAATCATTAGATTAATTAATAATTATTAATGATTAATTAATAATTATTAATGATTAATTAATAATTAATTCCCCCCTTCCCAGGCTTAGGGGTATGGGTTTTGGGTTTGACACAAGGTTTTAGATCAAAGGTTTAGGGAACAAGGTACCTAAGTCACCTTACCCCCTCACAACCCTTGGTTAATATTTGGATCCCCTCTTCAGCGTATCGCTCCACATGCAACCAGCTGGTATTTTTATTAAAATATAAACATCCTATGTACATACTTCATAGCCACAATGTTTAATTACAATATCAGCTCTAACCTGGGCCAGGTGGTGTTACAGAGGCGGTTTGGGTTTAAGAATTCTCAGGGGCCTATACGAGCCACATTCGAACCCCTCCACCTAATACTTTCACTTCTTACACCACCTCTTATACCTGCCAGTAATACCAGTAATAAAAGACAAAAATGCAAGGTTGTTTAATCTCTTAAATGTGGAGCACGGGACAGAAGGAACCAACTAATAAGTTTACGCAAACTAGGGGAAGGACCTAGTAGTACCCCTTACAATAGGGGACCTTTCTTGTATTTTCGTGGACCTGGCCCTTCAATAAAATCGAGAGGGGACATGCCAGGGAAACTTCCTTGTCCCATATCCCCACTACGATCAGGATGATTTATAAAAGTAGGAATAGTGGATATTCAAATTATTCAACCTCAATTTAGCATGCGAAAAAATAATTGTAGGTGTATGCCCATTCAGTAACGGAACCACCTCTACTAATAGAGTAGAAAAGCATCGAACTTGAAGTAACTAAAATTGAACATCAATCCCTCTTCTTAAATATCCACAACTAACCCCAATTGGGTTGTATACACAATCCGTTATTGAGTCAGATGAAGTGAAAAGGCAGGTTCGGGAGTTTCTTGACCAAGGAGTGATTAGGTCAAGTCTATCTCCCGCTGGACTATAGTCATTCCCGATAATTATTAAATTAAGTACTATCTATGGTTGTTTAACCAATAGGAAGCCAATTTCCCAAACAAAAAATTTAAAATAAATGAGAGTACTGACTACATGACACTTTATTATGTGCTTCCCGACCCGCCCAATTTATTTGGCGCTTGCACGCTGCAGTAACTGCAATCCTGTAGCAGTCATTCCTATGGTCTGAGTTAGTTCTTATGATGTTTTGAACCATTCACTCAAACAAAGAACTGCTAGAAGTTCAGGGTGCTCAACGACGAATTAGGTAGGTAACTTAGAGGCTTATGCAGGACAGATAGCTACGAGGGAGTGAGGCAGGCATGGAGTGAGAGCTTCAAGGTAAATTCTTCATTAGCTAAACGATTATTCATGCTCAAGGTTTTAACTGAAGATATTGAATTATACTATGCGCCTATTCCTACCTAATATGTTTGGCCCTTATAGGTTTATTCTTCACTTAATTCTTAGCTCCACCTCGCCAAAACCGTCGTAAAAGATTATCCTTCACTATCTTCAATTATCTGGTCACATCATTTCAGGTGGAATTTGCGTTAACCGAATATATTGAATTGTTTGCCTTAATGATGGCATTTTTTTATCTTATTTGTATTTCGATTAAGCTATTTAATCACCTTGGATATAAAAGCTTCTTACTACTTTACTCGATAGTGTTTATGTAATTGTAACTTCGGAATGTATTTCACAAATGTATATTGTATCCGTATAGAGATGTTATTATTCCTCTATATGGAAGTGTTGTCATTTATATTGTAAGTGTCATAACTTATACTTGATGGGTTATTAGACCACCTTGATGGGGTCGGCCCTATATAAGTCATTTGGGTAAAAGGGTTATTAGACCACCCTAGTGGTGGTCGTCCCTGTCAGCATTGTGTTATGTGGTTAAGTTGAGGCCGACCTAGTAAAGGTTATTAGGCAAGTCAAGTCAAGTATAAATAGAGTGCTGGAGGCACTCTATTTCTCTCTCACACACTCATTGGAGAGTGGCGCACTTGTGGATGAGGAGAAGTTGCTGCTAGGAGGAATATCTCTTGTACTTGGGTTGTATCATTTCTCTATCTATCTCTGAGGAAGTTGTGGGGTTTTTCACCTTCTTGGTTTTCCTTGGTGAAACTTTGTGTCTCTTGTGTGCTTGCATTATTGTGTCCATGTTTGATATGCTGTAGACATGCTGTACATGTTATTCTCTTAGTTAAGATCCTAGATCAGATTGAAATTCTGAAAAAATAACATGGTATCAGAGCTAGCCTGAAAGAAGGCATGGTATGGCAATTATGACACTTGTTGCACTTGCGAAGCTAGGGCTTGATATAGAAAAAACCAGTCATCGTAGAACTTTCACTATAAATACATTTTGCTGAGGTTTCAGGATCTGAAAATCTTACAGGTCGAAGATAAGATCCCCATGTACCTCGTGTCCAACAAAAAACCTCTAATTCGTTGTACTTTGTGATTTATGATTTGTACAACCTAGGGTTTCTGCCTCTTCCAGATCTAAGTCATAAACAGGTGACCTAGGAAAAAAGGTCATAACTTGGGCTAGGAAGCTCCAAATGAAATTTAGTAAAAAGTGATAGGTAGGGCACGGATTGTACTTTCTCAAGTAAGTTTTTCAGAGGCCAAAACGGAACCAGTGACACATGGCACGCCATACAAGTTCGCTATCCTGTTTTATCCCATAAACAGGTCACGTTGCGACACTTGGCATAACTCTCTCTCTCAGAGAATCCATTTGAAGTCAAACCTATGGGGTTGGAAAGATAGCAGGTCGGGATACCACAGGAAGAATTTTAAGACCCTGTAGATCTGAAATTTTGGAGTTACACCAGAAACAATAAGGTTCATATTTCTGTCAAAACAGAATTGGATTTTGAGCACCTTCATTCATGGCTCCGGGAAGTTAGGGTTTCAGAGAATGTTGGAATTTTTTGTATTAGAGACCACAGCTGGATTCTCCTCATAAAAATCAAAATTTAGAGACCAAGTTCGAATTTTTTGGTTGGGCAGAAGGCCGGGCTTGATCAAACCCTTGTTCGGGACTTTGATCGGAAAGGTGAAAAATTAGCGCTTCTGCAAAAATGGGAATTTTTGAAATCTGTGACCATAGCTGGAAGGTCCTTGGAAAAATCGAATTTTAGAGCTTTGGATCAAACTATTTGGTTGGGTGAAGCTCTAGGAAACTCAAACCCTAATTCAAGGTCCTCCCTAGTGAATCCAGAAATCTAAAAGGCAATTTTGAGGGGTGAAACTTTGCAGTTTTCAAATTCTGAGTATACCAGGTTGATCAACGCATCAAGGCGCATCTTTCTATCCTTTTAGAAGTTTGAAATTCAAAGTTTGAACTTTTAGGGTTTCCTTGACAAACCCTAATCCATCTCCAGATCCAGTTTCTATAAATCAAGTGGATTGGGTTAATCCTAGAAGAGAGTGGATTGGTCACCTGCATAAGTGAAGAAGTTCCAGTTTCAGAGGGAGATCTGGCTAAGGCCTTACATAAGAAGATTACAAGCAATCTCGACAGGTATGACTTATCCAGGTATGTTTCAAGATCTATTCATGATTAAGTTTATGGTATGTTTGTCTTCATTAAGTTTAGTGCAATCTTGATTAACTTTAGACTTGTCGTATCACCTTAATAAAATTATGCATGCAGATATTCATTGATTAGGGTTTTGACACTTATGATTGTACTAATGCATTATGGTATTGTATGAGGTTGATGTTGTCCGCTAACATGAAAGGTACACCAGGTTCTAGTTCAAGAACATATGACCATGGTGACATGAAGACAAAGATTCATCCATTGTCATGGATCACATTGAAGCTCCACTTACGAGGTATGTATAATTTGGTTCTACAATGCTTAACCTATGAGATATGCAGGTTACTAGCACAAGTCATTGAAGATAACAAGAAGACATTATGCGGGTATGTTAGACATAACTAGCTAGCATGCTAATCCAGGTATGTTTTTCCTATATCAAGTTAGAATCCTACCTTGTGTTAGGATCTCTTATATAAGTATACATGGCATGATTGATAATGATTATTTATAAAGTTAGAAATTTAAGTAATCTAGGGTTTATGCATATTATGTCTCTTACCTTGATTGATGATATGACTAACCATAAGAGTTCTATGGTCAAATATGAACATGCATGAGTAAGAGAAGTATTACCTAAAACATTGAATGCTAATGCTTATTATCTGTGTTTGAAATGATCATGACTATACATGTTTAAGATTATTGTGTTTTGATAGTATTGAGATTATACTAATGAATGTATGATTATGTATGAGATCTCGAGGATAACACAATGATGATACTAGTAAGTATGCATAAGTGATCAAGGATGGATATAAGTTCAAGGACAGGTAATCCAGGAAACAAAGATCAAGAGGGAGCACACTCCAATAGTTCCTGCAAGGAAGCAAATATTGAGAGGGATTCCACCCTACAAACCAAACAAAGATAAGTATTTGAATTGTCATTTCTTGCATATTTGTTTGTTTAAATAATTTTGTTCAATGATGTATATGATTATGTTCCCAGACTTAGGGTGTGCATTATTCATATTAGAATAATTGCATTAATGAACATTATACTACTAATATGCATGTGATGGGTAAGTAGCCTATGGCACTGTACAACATTCCATTGCTACTTATCTAGAGTGAAACCTCTTTGCTGACATGTTGGGAGTTGTGTACACTCTTAACAATGTTCTGGTAGAGATTGGAAGGCATCTAGAAAGTTATAGGATATGGATAAATGTTGTATTGAAGCATTGGTTAAGATAATTGCATGACTGTATGACATATGTCTTTATGCATAAGAATGTGTTTTTTGAAAAAACTATGAGAAGTTTCTAATCATGCAATTTAACTTGTTTTGTAGGAAAGATCGTATACCATCACCTACAAAAGAAGGACTACAACATTTGTTCCAACAACAAAGTTCAAACTATCTATTGAAGATATTGAAGAATCTGAAGTTCCTAGTATATGGGATACAGTAAAAGGATTCCATGGTCGAGAAGTACCAATCAATCATGTTTGAGATGTGGTCCCAAGACTTGAAGGGAAGTTTGTTGTGACTTCCAAGTGGATCTATAAGATCAAGCATGTTGCAGATGGTAGCATGGAGAAATACAAAGCGAGGTTTGTAGCTCGTGGATTCTCCCAGAAAGAGGGATTGACTATGAAGAGACTTTTGCACTTGTAGCCAGGTACACTTCCATCAGATCAGTACTTGCTTTGGCTGCAGTGATGAAGTGGAAGATACACCAGATGGATGTCAAGACAACTTTCTTGAATGGTGTAGTCGAAGAGGAAGTGTATGTGGAGCAGCCACTTGGTTTTGAGACACATGACAGGGGTTCATATGTGTGGAGGTTGAAGAAAGCCTTGTATGGCTTGAAGCAAGCTCCCAAGACTTCGTATGGTAGGATAGACAACTTTCTATCCAGTTTGGGCCTTACCAAGAGTAAAGCGGATTCCAACCTTTACTACAAGGTTCAGGAAGGAAATCCAGTGATACTACTTTTGTATGTGGATGACCTATTTGTTACAGGTGAGGATAGATTTATTGCTGACACACAGCAGAAGCTTGCTACCAAGTTCGATTTGAAGGACTTGGGGATGATGCACTATTTTCTAGGCAAGGAGGTGTGGCAGAGTGCAGATGGAACCTTCCTTGGACAAGGGAATTATGCAGTAGAGATCCTGAAGAGGTTCGGGATGATGGACTACAAGGCCATGGCCACACCTATGGCATCGAACCCGAAACTTCTGTGTGATGCTTCATATGATCTGGTTGATGTCACTGTGTATCATCAGATGATTGGGTCCTTGATGTACCTGACGAACACTAGACCAGATATTTGCTTTGTGGTGAACACATTGAGCCAGTTCCTGACGGATCCTAAAGGTGTTCCCCTAGTTGCTGTAAAGCATATTCTGAGGTACCTGAATGGTACAATTGATTATGGGCTCAAGTATGATGTGAATCAAAAGTTTAACTTGCAGGGTTATGTTGATTCAGACTAGGTAGGCAGTGCTGCAGATAGGAAGAGCACTTTTGGGTGTTGCTTCAGTATGGGATCAGGTGTGATATCTTGGTTTAGCAGGAAGCAATCCTGCGTAGCACTAAGTACAGCCGAGGCAGAGTATGTTGCAGCATGTTTGGCTAGTTGTGAGGCAGTATGGCTCCGGAAGCTACTATCTAAGTTATTTGATCTCCCGCTGGAGGCTACTAGTATCTTTTGTGACAACCAGAGTTGTGTGAAGCTGTCTGAGAACCCAGTGTTCCACGACAGGTCGAAGCACATTGAGATCAAATATCACTATATCAGGGATATGGTGCAGAGAAGAGAAGTGAAGCTCCTATATGTTGCGACGGATGAGCAGGTTGCAGATGTGTTGATGAAACCACTAGCCAGAGTGAAGTTCGAGTACTTCAGAGAGAGGCTTGGTGTTCTTCAAATTGATGACACTTCGAGGAAGAAGTGATGGACACATTTGCTGGATCCATTCCAAGCATGGTGAGAGGAGGATCCTTCCCATGGCTATGGATGTAAGCGCTGGATGATGAGCATCAGGACAATGCTCCAGTTACTGCTCTATATATGCATCATGTTGGATGCTTGTTATGATTAGTTGGATCATGTATATGTATATGCGTCATGTTGGATGCTTGTTATGATCGCTTGGATCATCTATATGTATATGCATCATGTTGGATGCTTGTTATGATCAGTTGGATCATGTATATGTATATGCATCATGTTGGATGCTTGGACCATGTATCTGTATCAGGTGGATACGTTGTATGATCAGGTAGATCATGTATGTTGATATATATCAGGTGGATACATTATATGATCAGGTGGATCATGTATCTGTATATGTATCAGGTGGATACATTATATGATCAGGTGGATCATGTATGATGATATGTATCAGGTAGATACTTGGTATGCATCAGTTGGATGCATTGTATGATCAGGATGATCATGGATGACGAGTTTCAAGATGTTGCTCCAGATGACATGCATCAGGACGATGCAGTGATGATGATCAGGATGATCATGTACATCAGGATGATGTATGGTGAGCATCAGGTTGATACTCCGTGGTCGTGGACAGGTTGTGCAAGGGTAGCATGTAATAAGTCCTGGAGATATGGACAGGATGAAAAAGGCCTCAGATGCTCTTTAGAGATCTTGCTTGGCAAGACACTCTTTTAAGGTTTTGCTAGACCACATGTAATAAGTCCTGGAGATTTGGACAGGATGAAAAAGGCCTCAGATGCTCTTTAGAGATCTTGCTTGGCAAGACACTCTTTTAAGGTTTTGTGGGGACCACATGTAATAAGTCTTGGAGATCTGGACAGGATGAAAAAGGCCTCAGATGCTCTTTATAGATCTTGCTTGGCAAGACACTCTTTTAAGGTTTTGTGGTAGGGGTCACATGTAATAAGTCCTAGAGATCTGGACAGGTTGTGCTAGACACGTAAAAGGCCTCGGATGCTCTTTAGAGATCTTGCTGGGAAAGACACTCTTTTAAGGTTTTTTTACTGTCACATGTAGAAGATCCTGGGAGATCTGATAGGTTGAGCTGTGTGCTCATAAAATGCCTGGGATGCTCTTTCGAGGTTTTGTTGATGCACATAATCAGTCTTGAGGATTCCACAGTATGGCCAGCGATGATGAAGACCTACAGGTGGTGGGCCTACATCCAATATGAAAAAGGACTAGCTCTGTAGAACTTCCTATGACGAGTAGTTCATAGATTGATTGATATAGCAGCAGCAGTGACGATGATGATGATTCGATGACGATGATCCAGTGACAATGATCGAGAGAAGAAGACTTGTGCTAGAAGACCTGTGTCGAGAAATACCTTCCTAGTTAAGAGCAATTTTTGATGTAATTGTAACTTCGGAATGTATTTCACCTATGTATATTGTATCCCTATAGAGATGTTATTATTCCTCTATACGGAAGTGTTTGTATTCCTATAGAGATGTTATTATTCCTTTATACGGAAGTGTCGTCATTTATATTATAAGTGTCGTAACTTATACTTGATGGGTTATTAGACCACCTTGATGGGGTTGGCCCTGTATAAGTCATGTGGTTAAAAGGGTTATTAGACCACCCTAGTGGGGGTCATCCCTGTCAACATTGTGTTATGTGGTTAAGTTGAGGCCGACCTAGTAAAGATTATTAGGCAAGTCAAGTCAAGTATAAATAGAGTGCCTCTCGCACTCTATTTCATCATTCTATTTCTCTCTCACACATTCATTGGAGAATGGCGCACTTGTGGAGGAGGAGAAGCTGCTGCTAGGAGGACTATCTCTTGTACTTGGGTTGTATCATTGCTCTATCTATCTCTGAGGAAGTTGCGGGGTTTTTCATCTTCTTGGTTTTCCCCAGTGAAACTTTGTGTCTCATGTGTGCTTGCATTATTGTGTCCATGTTTGATATGCTGTAGACATGTTGTACATGTTATTCTCTCAGTTAAGATCCTAGATCAAATTGAAATTCTGAAAAACTAACATATAGCACACTATAACTACGCGAGAGCAGGAAGACCCATTTTAAGAAGAAAGGTAGGTATTATTTGGGGTGGAATACTTAGTTCCTTTGAGCCAATAAGGACTTTAAAGGTATGATCCTTTTAGGGACTTCGGTTCAATATTTGGAACTAAAGTAGACAGTAAGAACTAGCCACCTGCTTTGGAAGAGTTAAAATAGTAAGCAAACAATTCCCCTTAATATAAGTGATACTCCAACAAAGGAAGTGATATAGTAAGGAATGGAAAGGTACCAAATATTCATGATTTCTTTCTTTTTCCTTTCACATTGATCTAGCACATACAAAGGAATGAGTACTACAAACAAGCCACTTAGGGGAGATAGCTCGTTGGTTTCGTGTAAGCATGCAAAGGTAGGTTCCTTGCTCACTAAGAAAACCGTGTCCCCAAGTTCCAAACTCAAGTACACATAATTGCTCTTGTATCCAATGGACCATGTTGGATAAAAAAGGATCAACCTCAAGCAGAAAGGAAGGCCGTCATTGAAAAATTGTTTACTCAAATAGAAAAAAATTCTCATAAATTAGATAAATTCACTAATACATATGAGAAAATTTGCCACGATTTTGCGTTGATATTGCCACGTTTTATCGTCTCAATTGTGACGATCATGGACTCGATTTTGCATGGAACCTGTTTTGTGGATATAACAACGAACTTGGAAAGTCATCGTAATAGAGACGAACACTGGTTGCCACATGTCTTCTATATGGAGGTCTTGAAAATTATTTTTGTTATTCATTTTCTACAATCTGTCTCTCTATCAATGGTTGTTCGTCGAACAAACCAAAACAAATCCGAAGGCTGCGACGGTTTTGCTGTACTGGTGACTATGTTTCATCTCAACTATCGATGAACGTTCATCGATGTTTTTCTATAGCTTCGACGAAATGCCGTCGATATATAGACGATACTTGGAAGTTTAAAAACAAAAAACCATGGAAACTGATGTCTTATGAATATAACCTAAATGTTATACCTTTCCACGGTTTTGCTATACCTTCGATGAAAGTGCGTTGATATATAGACGATACCTGGAAGTTAATAATAAAAAATAAAAACCGTGGAAACTGATATCTTATGAGTATAACCTAAATGTGCAAGTGAGGTGACATTATAATAGTGAATTTTGGCATTGGACAAGAGCTGATCATATTTTCTGAGAACAAAGATGATTAAATGAAATTGATGGTGAATTTATCATGGTTTTTAGAATTTTCAAGTGTAAAAGAAGAGAATGAAAAAAGATATTGATCTAGTATATCTCAGATCTAATTGTAAAGTCAGAAGAGAAATGCTTCAACCTTTCATGAACAAATGAGGTTGGAAATCAATGCTTACAAGTTACAAAAACTTGAATGCAAAACTAGCATTAGTAGTGGATTTCATGCCCAAAACATTTCAATTTGGTGTAATCTTAAGTTGTCTTGGGATCTAAAATTATCACAACAACACTGAAGTTTGAGCCAGAGTTGATCTAAATCTTGTGAAAGCATGGATATTTTCAGTTGCTAACCAACATATTTAATTGTTTATACTGTTGTTGTTAATGCCCCATAATGTTCCTAGGAGGATGAAGTACTCCATGATAGTTTTTGTGCTATGAATCCCCATGTTTCATGTTTTTTCTTTTCAATATGGTAACCACCTTTAACCAAAATACATGGAAACTGGTTGGAAATCGTTGGAATGTTAGGTTGGGATCAAATTCGGTTCCTTAAGGGAGGAAGAGATTCTACAATCATGGAAGTTGGAACAGTTTGTCACATGCATTTTGTACAATAAATTCCAATGTAAAAAATTTTAATACTGTACATACAAATAGGATATGGAACATTATTGTGACCTGAACTCAACCCCTAGGGGAAAAGAGTAGTTGTTCACCTAGAAAATATTTGTAGGCTCTTTATAGTGCCAACTGGTGGTAAGCTGTTTTGAATTTGCACATTACTGGAAGAGATGAAAATGAAAAACTGATCCTTCTTATGCAACCCCCAAAAAGATGGCCAAAATCAGTCAAAGTTAGTACCAAATATCCCAAAAGAAGAAGAAAAAAGTCCCTTGAGCACATGATAGGAAAGATACATGTTAATCAACAAAACATTGACAACTTATTTCTATTCTTTTACTATGCATGATCTCATATAACAAAAAATTCATCATAAATCACCTTTTTGGATCATAAGCAGGTTGCACAGTTGAGCATGCAATTTGTAGTTTAGAAACCATATCATAATTGCCTTGGAGACACTCCTCGTGAAATAGCATCACTTTCTCTACTACATGTGAAGAGATACTAGTGAGAATTCATCATACTACAAAAAACATAAGGTGCACTGAATAAATAATAAAAAAATAACTCAACCCCTAGGGAAAAAGAGTAGTTGTTCACCTAGAAAATCTGTGTAGGATCTTTGTAGTGCCAACTGGTGGTAAGTTGTTTTGATGTTTCTCATTATTGGAAGAGGTGAATATGAAAAGTTGATCCTTCTTATGCAACCACCTCAAGCATGGCCAAAATTGGTCAAGTTAGTATCAAATATGCCCATAAGATAAAAGCAGTCCCTTGAGCACATGATGGGAAAGAGACATGTTAATCAACAAAAAATTGACAATATATTTCTATTATTTTACTATGCATGATCTCATATAACAAAAAAAAAAATCATCATAGATCACCTTTTGGCATTGATCAGAAGCAGGTTGCATAGTTGAGCATGCAATTTGTAGTTTAGAAACCATATCATAATTGCCTTGGAGACACTCCTCGTGAAATAACATCACTTGCTCTACCACATGTAAAGAGCCACTAGTGAGAATTCATCATACTACAAAAAACATAAGGTGCATTGAATTCGTCTTTATTGAGAAATAAATAAATAATAATAAAATAACTCAACCCCTAGGGAAAAAGAGTAGTTTTTCACCTGGAAAATCTGTGTAGGATCTTTTTAGTGCCAACTAGTGGTAAGTTGTTTTGATGTTGATCATTATTGGAAGAGGTGAATATGAAAATTTGATCCTTCTTATGCAACCACCTCAAGCATGGCCAAAATTGGTCAAGTTAGTATCAAATATGCCCATAAGATAAAAACAGTCCCTTGAGCACATGATGGGAAAGAGACATGTTAATCACCAAAAAATTAACAACTTATTTCTATTCTTTTACTATGCATGATCTCATATAACAAAAAATTCATCATAGATCACCTTTTGGCATTGATCATAAGCAGGTTGCACAGTTGAGCATGCAATTAGTAGTTTAGAAACCATATCATAATTGCCTTAGAGACACTCCTCGTGAAATAGCATCACTTGCTCTACTACATGTGAAGAGCTACTAGTGAGAATTCATCATACTACAAAAAACATAAGGTGCACTGAATTCGTCTTTATTGAGAAATGAATAAATAATAAAAAAATAACTCAACCCCTAGGGAAAAAGAGTAGTTTTTCACCTGGAAAATCTGTGTAGGATCTTTGTAGTGCCAACTGGTGGTAAGTTGTTTTGATGTTGCTCATTATTGGAAGAGGTGAATATGAAAAGTTGATCTTTCTTATGCAACCACCTCAAGCATGGCCAAAATTGGTCAAGTTAGTATCAAATATGTCCATAAGATAAAAACAGTCCCTTGAGCACATGATGGAAAGAGACATGTTAATCAACAAAAAATTGACAACTTATTTCTATTCTATTACTAGGAATGATCTCCTGTAGCAAAAAAATCATCATAAATTACCTTTTGGCATTGAGAAGTATGTTGCACAGTTGAGCATGCCATTTGTAGTTTAGAAACCATATCATAATTTCCTTGGAGACACTCCTCATGTAATAACATCACTTTATCTGCTACCTTTGAAGATCTAGACATATCAATTTATGAAGGGCTCACCATATCTTTCATTCTTGGATTCTGACCTGCAGTTCTCATGTACTGAGCTTCACGAGAGAAATAGAAACACCAGACTTGATGATACTCTCCCATTAGCAAACATATTCTTACGTTACTAAGGAGCATGTAGAAGGCTGTCTCCTAGTTTGGATGATATTCTAAAAGTAGTTATTTACTATTGGTTGTATCTCTTGTATCTTAATAGAATGAAATAGAATGTAAGTATAAAGACAAACACATTAAGGATAAAAAACATGTCAAAACCCTTACCTTATCATTGTCCTTTCGCCAGATCCATTCACCCATACAACTTTATAAGAGTTGTCCATTAGATGCATTTCCATCACCAAGACCTGCATAAATCATCAAAGACAGAATTTTTATATGAGTAAATAATATATAAGAAAATAAAAAGTCATTTAAATCCTACTACAAAGTCCTGTAGAAATCAATGAACCGTGAAATGTTAAATTTATTAACAATATTTTAAGAAATAGACATGCATTTAAAAATTTACAATCATCTTTAATACATAGTAATAAAAGAGTATTTATACCTTATTGAGCTCCTCTCCGTTTCAAGAATATTTTTATATTCTCTACTGAACAGGGCCTAACATGTGAAGGTGGAAGCTCATATGGCCCCTCCCCCCCCTCACATTGCTCTCAATTCCGCATACCCAATAAATGATGTTGTTTACATAGAAAACATATAAACATTCATGCATAACTAGGCTAGTCATAAAAACATAGAGACATAAAAACATTGAATCATAATGAGGTAATTCATATAAACAATGTTTCAAACTAAGAACATCGATATACATTCAAATACAAGTCATGAATTTATACATCTAATTTTTCTTTGTTTTCCGTTTTTTTGCATTGTAATAACTGGTGATTAGGGTATTATCATCATCATTTGGTGGAATATCTATAGAGCCATGTCTTGCTAGTGTTTGTGTTTCCATGCCCTCATGTATCATATAACTTCTTGTACATCGTTGAGTAGGGCGTGGAGGCAGTTCTGAAGGGGCATGAACTGCAACAACGAAAATGGGAATATCAATATGTTGAAATATTATTGAAATTAATAGTTCATTATTTTGATTAAAATTACAATATTTCTCTTTACCTCTCTATGTAGTTGTGACAGCTGGTGTGTTAATTGTTTCTCTACTTGTTAATTCCTCTTGCGGTTCACCCTCCTGAGCTACATGGTCTTCCATTGAAAGAAGAAAATTTATAAGTATACGTCAGGAAATAAATATCTATAATCACTGTAGATATTTCTATTTCCAAAGCAGACATACCAGAACGGCTACTCTGCTCCCCACTATCATGGGACATGCACAACCCAACATCAACTGGTATGTGCTGAGCAATGCTAGATTCACTGTTGCGGTTGCACTATTGCTTAAAAGAAAACATAAATATTTAGTTATGGGTGATATAATCAAAACTAAATAGAGTTTAATAATATACTACAATGATGTCCTTATTCATTTTATTTACCTGCATCTACGTCATTGGGGAGATTGGAGTCTGCCCCAAGCTTTTCCAATATTCAATCACACTTTTAAAACCATACTTGAAACCAAGATTCAGTTCTTCCTTGGTGGAAACATATTGGAATTTATTTCCCTGCAATGCATAACACATTTAAAATTTCTAGTATCAAAAAAAGATATTTGTTTGCTACTGTCAAATAAATATTCCCCACGGTTAATCATTTAATTCTTATGATTCAGGCTCTTAGTTTTCTATAGCCACCCTGGCCCAGTCTATGTTGCCCATTCTTTTCCACTCTAGCCTTGGTGAATTTGGAGGTGTCAAGTAGCCTATATATGAAAATTTTGAAAAACGCTAGATATCAGAATTCTTACTTCAAACAAAAAAGAAAAAAATAAATGAGCATATTTCACTAAGAAGATGATATGTGGTGTACCTTGCTTTTCTAGGCCGTGGTTGTTTTCCTTGTCTTTTTAGCAAGTTCTCCTTTGCATCCTCTATGAGTTCCTTACACTCTTTCTTCGAAACCATGGGAGGGCACTCATGCTTTAGGTCAAGTTGCAATTTATCCCTATATTGGGCCCTGGTATATTTTAAATTCTCACCGGTTAACTTTGCAACCACTTTCTTGTTGAATGTATTGCCGAACAAGTTTACCATGTGGTCTATCAATTCATATCTCTTTGCACTATCTTGGCTATTCCACCATGTGCGAATGGTGGGGCCAAACAAGTCCAATTCTTTGTCATTCAAATTCATGTAGAAAACATTGTTTCCTGCAGAAATGTGTAATCCATTAATTTATAATAATTTCAATGTATGTCCATTTCAATTTCATGATTAAAATGAATAAATTAATTAATAAATACCTGCAATATTTTGAACCTTAATCAGAACACAAGCGTCATCCACCAGAAAGGTGAGATCTAGTGATCCGGTGCTTTTAACTCGTGCTACTCCAGGAAAAGTTTCCTGGTCATCTACAGTACATTCATCTTCGGAGTCATGTGGAGTCTTAGGCTCCGTCTCATCATGTTCCAGCTTGTCATGCCGATAAAAATTAGTGCCCTCATCAATGTATTCAAGGCCAACCGCAGGTGTGTCAAAAAGCCTCATTGTTACATTCCTTTGTCGACGTTGTTGTTGCATTGGACAATCACTGCTACCTATACCTGTCTCGACAGTTTCTCTAGTAATGGGTCATAACAAATCCTCCAAACGAAAAAAATTACTTTGTCAGATCACTTGGAAAAATAGAAAACATAATATCAGATATGAAATCATGTCATAGCTTAAAAAAATATGTGAAGATGCCACTTACCCCATAAGATTTTATTTGTTCTTTCAGCTCTTCAATCCTTGCCCTGATCTCCTGTGTCATAGGCCTTGTGCGAGCCAAGGAAATCATTTCTATGTTTTCCTTTTTCAGGGACTTATTTATAGTTTCCGTTGGGTCTATGGAATAGTAAATTTCATCCTCAAGATCCTCATCACCTAGATCAAGTGCACTGTACTAAATTCATCAAACAATAAAATTAAGCAAAATAATTTTAACATCATTCAAACATTGTTATTGTAATGAAATTTAGTTACTATTAAGAACTAACACTTACCTGATGTGGTGTTGTGGCCAGTGACTTCCCACGGTCACCCCGTATTGATCTACTTCCAGTGGGTGACTATCCACGGTCACCCTGGACCGTGGAAGCAACAGGTGCCTCTCCACGATCCTCACCCTAACACGATAAATCAATCAATAATTCATCATAAGAACAAAAAAATGCGAATGTCAATAGTGGAAATCGAATGTTAACAGAAAAAAAATCGAAACATTTAGTTATTATATTTAATGCTTACCTGATGGGGCACAGAGTGTGACCTTCCACGATCACTCTGGACCATGGATGCAGCAGGTGCCTTTCCACTGGTGCCACCCTGACACAATAAATCATTAAATAAACGTTATGAAAATAATTGTAAGATAATAAAAAAAGAGATATTGCAATAATATTTATTTTTACCTCAGAAGTAGAGGACACACGTTCTATTTCATGACGAACATGGGAAGTCCCCTGCCACAGTGTAATAAGAATGTTATCACATGGAAATCTTCTGGGGTTGGAGTTCCTAGTTATTGTAGTCATATTTAGTTGAGTCAATAATTGTAACATAAACAAAAATGAGATATGGCAATAATATTTACTTTTACCTCCGAAGGGGAAGATAGATGTTATACTCCATGGCAATGAGCAGACCCCTGCCACAGTGTAATAAGCATGTTATCATATGGAAATATTCACAATAAGCACGAAAAAAGTGAATGGTAACAGTGAAAATCGAATTTTAACCGAAAAAATTGAAACATTTTGTTACTGTAGTCATATTTATTTACTATATTTAACATTTACCTCATGAGGCATAGATTGTGACCTTCCATGGTCACCCTGGACTGTGGAAGCAGAATGTGGCTTTCCACTGCTACCACCCTGACAAAATAAATCAATCAATAAAAATTGAGTCAATAATTGTAACATAAAAAAAAATGAGATAAGCATAACAGTGTAATAAGAATGTTATCACATGGAAATATTCAGAATAAGCACAAGAAGGATGAGGACTTGGAGAAGGCAAGAAAGCATTAATAAATTGTTGAGCTTGAATTAATGACAAATGCTGACATGAACAAATGAAGAGAAGAATGATGACATGGCAAGGTGACAAGACAAAAGACAAGATGACATGGCAAGAAGTCAAGACAGGGCATTGGAGAACAAGGTGACATGGACTTGTCAAGCATGAAGTTGAGGACAAGCAATGGACAAGTCAAAGGAAGAACACACATGGAAATCATAACAAGGATAAGGAAATGGATGACAGGGATGATGACAAAGCAGCATGACATGGTTGATGACAAGCCCTTGCGGGCATTTTTTTTGAAGGATTATGCGGGCATTTTTTTTTTAAGGACTATCCGGGCATATCAAAGGCAACTACGGGCATCTTGGAGAAGCCCATGTGGGAATTATTGAAGGCCCTTGCGGGAAAATTAAGTCGAGCCCACTGCGGGCATTCTTACGATGAATTGCGGTCATCTTCAGAGTATACTGCGGGCATTATTGACAAGCCCTTGCGGGCATAATTGTGGACACTATGCGGGCATTCTAAAGGAAGCATGAAGACCATGATGATGTGGAAAAGAGACCAATATATATATATATATATATATATATATATATATATATTTGTTGAGGATAACATGGAATAATATATCTATATCTATATATGTATATATTTGAATTAATTGAAATAACTTTTGACAAGTCAGCCTCCTAAAAACTCATGGATAAGACAAGTATAAATAATGATCAATTCGTTGAATTTGAAAAAAGATATTGTGTGGAAGAATTCAAATGAGTGAGTGAGCTCTGATTTCGGGGGCCAGGAAGAATAGGAAAATAGGAGATTACAAAACTATATCTTGTGTCTCTTGCAATGTGTTGATAATGTGTTTTACTTGATGAATGACATGTACTTAGCTGATTATTGAAATATAGTTCATTGATGATATAAGATTTGAAGAAGAAGTTGAAATTCATAATAATTCCTAGCCCAATAATTCACCCCCCCTCTCAGTGAGCCATTGTGTCTAACAATAAACAAGTGTTCCGAAAAAATCTAGATCAGCCATGCCAAAACATAGCTCAAAGTTCCATAAAGCACAAAAAAAGTGAATGGTAACAGTGAAAATCGAATGTTAACTGAAAAAATCGAAACATTTTGGTATTGTATTCATATTTATTTACTATATTTAAAATTTACCTCATGAGGCATAGATTGTGACCTTCCACGGTCACCCTGGACTGTGGAAGCAGAATGTGGCTTTCCACTGCTGCCACCCTGAAAAAATAAATCAATCAGTAAAAGTTGAGTCAATAAAATTGAGATAAGCATAACAATGTAATAAGAATGTTATCACATGGAAATATTCATAATAAGCACGAAAAACGTGAATGTCCTCGGTGGAAATCGAATGTTAATAGAAAAAAATCGAAATATTTAGTTTTTGTAGTCATGTTTAGTTACTATATTTAGCATTTACCTTATGAGGCATAGCGTGTGACCTTCCACGATTACCCTGGAACGTGGAAGCTACATCTATTCGATTTAAGTTGTAATCGATCAACAACTCTTCACCTGGAAGTATTGTTTTTGTTGCACATACAAATATACGATGTTCTTCACATCCCTAAAATTTGCAATTCGGTTGCTTATTTGTTGTCACTAGCCGTGTACTATTTATAAAGCCAACAACGTTTTCAGACGCTTTTGGGGTCCCATCAATATACATATTCAACCCTTTGTTTTTATTGTTTTCTGCTAGTTGTATATAATTTGCGGCAACTCCATATCTCCGCATACTTCGAGTATATTGGACCAAGATCAACCAGTTATTGTATCTTTATAATGGTCCAACATACTCCATCAATTCAGTTACAGTTCCATATATGACCTTTATGCCATCCATGGAACATAGCCCCAATCCATGTAAGGACGAAGGAGCAATGCGATACATCCTCCCATTGATGAAGAAATTTGTGTCCACTTGGGGTAGATTTTTAGGTACCCATCATTGCACTAGATGTCTATACCTCAAGAGAAACTCAATGTCACCTATTCTCTCAACATCATAATTACATGACCCTCCGTTGGCAATAAAATATTGCATGCGTCTACGAAATCTTTTCCTTACCTTTTCAGATCTAGTTGATATAGAACCGGTAGATCTAGTACAACACGTCTCACTTTCAACCTCTTCGAGTAAATATTCATCATCACTCTAGGAAGATAGATATGACAGATACCTATTTGGTGGTACCTACACTTGATAAAACAAGAATATAAGTTACCAAGCGGATATAATTTAGCGTGCAAATATATTTACCTGTAATGTTTTAAAATCAAAAGTTATTTCTTCCCAAAAACATTATCAAAAGTTGTTTTGCTCTCAAAGGTGGAATTTCTTTTAGATTTATTTAGATTTGAATTATTTTTAAGTATAAGACACGATTTGATTTGATTTGGAATTTTCTCACAACATGGATATAGAAGTGTGTTTCTTGGGCCACTTGACTAGTTAATGCATGCAAAGAGGTATGGGGTTCCCCCTCATATAGATCATGTTGGGGTTTCAATTTGGAATGGGCGATGGTCATATTGCTTCATTCATGGATTTCCCACTAAAATTCGGCGACGTTAGTCTAACACTCCCTCTTCCACAGTGGTTTGATATGAAAATTTCCTTAAGCAAGGTACTCCTTCTCTAACTATGTGCTACATGTGTGCAATGGTACTCTATTGTATGAAAACGAGGTCACAAAGGTCCAACTCTCCTCCTTTACATAGGTCCTTGGTTCCATCACCAACCTCCATGAAGTATCCTCCTCAACCCAAGCATCATCAAATCAAGTTTCCAATCTACAAGGTGTGTAGGTCCAAAGCTCTAAGGGTTAAGTGCCCAATGCTCCTCCTCCTAGGTAAGTACCTCCCCTTGATCAAGCAATCGACTCCCCCATTGTGTGCACCCAATGAGTTTATCAACATGTAGATTAGGTAACAATCTCCTAAGGGTACCATGTCAACACACTAACCAAGGCCAAGCATCCACCCAAACCGAGACATTGATATGACCATGAATCATCTCAAGGGGCTAGGAGACCTATTGCTCGTCTACCAAGATGAGAACACTTTTGGAGTAATCCCAAAATCTAACACATAGTTTTCCCTAAAATGAATAATTATAGCTAAAAACTAGGTGGCCATGTGTATTACTCACTCATTATCCTTGCCAAAATTTTTAGGTGCATGCAGTTAATACACATGAAATTTATAACATCATGTCCATAAAAGAAAAATGAGTATGGAGTAACATAATTCTCTACAAAACTTATTTTTGTTTCAAAGTGAAATTCTCAATGTAGATATGAGTTTTGATTGCTTGAAGTTGAATGAACAAAAAACTTTAGAAATTTAAATGTCAACAAGCAAATGTATTACCCATTTTCGTGTTTGCACCCATATACCAATGGAGACAACCACATGAAAGTGGTGTCTTCCAATAACATATTGGTTGATTGGTTGGGGGGTCAGTATGCTTTCTTGGTATACAATGTTAAACAGTTAGAAACCCCTATAATATGGCACCTTAGAATAGCTTAGAATGCTTTAACTTACACCAAATTTGGCCATCTTTTGCCCATTTTTTCCAAATTTCATGCAATTTCATACATGGAGGGAAAGTGGGCCCGTGCAAAAAATTGTCCAAAATTGGGCTAGATTAGGTCAATTTTGCAAAAAACACACCATGTTTTTTTAATTTCAAGCATGAAATGAGGTGGAATAGCATTGGGTATGACTCCCACTCCCTACCATGCATGTTTGAAATTGTAAAGGATTTGGACAAATTTGTAACATTTTGTTAGTGATTTTAGCTACGGGGAGAGGGTTTAAAAGATAAGAATCAACCTTCGTGGAGGGGGAGGATTCTAGACATCATTTCCCCTCTCCATGCAGGAAAAATCACAAAAATGGGTGAATTTTTCCTTCTCTCCATGCTTCTTTTTTTAAATAGGATAACAAGGTGAAATCTCACCAAATTTAGACCAATTTTAGGTAGTTTTGAGTGGTTTTGCACATGGACACGGATAGGGTGATGTTGGATCCTGAATCGTCTTACACTACGCAAGACCATTTTCTTACCATTGCTACAGTGTTCTGCAACACGGAAATACTGAATTTGTTTGGTCGTGATGGTAGTGTCCAGGCCTGTTCTCTATCAAACGGGCGATGGATGGGTTCAAGGATGGAATTCAACGGGAAAAATGCCAGTCATGGGTCATTTTGCCCCTCAAATACGGCCTATATTTCGTATAAACCCTCAGAAAAAATGAAGTAAACAATGAAACGTCTGTATTTAGTGTGGAAACAGTCAAAACCGTGGGATTTTTCCCAAATTCCTACGCTGATAGGGTTAATGGGCTTACTGAATTCATTGGGCCCTTTGTTATCCTTTGTACTGCCACCAGATTGCCTCCCCCGTGAACGACGGTATCCTTTGGACTAGTATCCCCTGCTCCTCGATTTACCACTACTCTACTCATCAAATTACCAGTGCTATGGATGCTGCCAATGAACTAGTGCGCGGGAGTGAACTTATTCTTTGTTGTTTTGATCTGGATGCTGCTAATGAGCTAGTGCGAGGGAGTCTTTTCCCTCTATGTTTTTTTTTTTTTATTTGCATATTTTATATTTTGTGTTTTGTTTTGTTTTT